>JBBDGP010004817.1:0-315678 GCA_037952835.1 Lithobates septentrionalis | reverse complement strand
AGTTTTCCAATGCGTCATGACATGGGAAGAATGGTAGTTCTTGGAACAACTGGAGAGCCATAGTTTGGAGACTTCTGCTTTAGAAAACTCCAAGTATTGGCCCTTCTAAGCCACCCGATAAAATTTTAAAGGCCAATAACTGCATGTTTCGTAATTTGTTGCTATGGCAGGGAACAATTGCATTAGCTTGTCAACCGTAAATGGCTAAGGCTCAGGTTGCACTTGGGGTCGAATCAAACCCTAAGCTCTTTGCTAGTGGGAAAGGATTAACGATCGTTGGTTGCTATAGCAACATGCAAATAGCCACCTAAGTTTGCAGTTTCCACAAACCGCAAATTAATTGGGTTCACCTCAAGTCCATACTCGTCTCAAACCTCATCCTGACCCAAGAACCTCTAGTCTACTATTGTGTTAATACATACAGTGTGGAAATTACCCCCCTCGCTGCCATAACACATAATGGAGATCTGGAGGGGGTGCTTAGTGGTTTATGATCCCCGTACTACAATACGTCCCCTCAGGACAGGAAGGGAAATTTTCTGACTGACAAAACTCAGATCATGTCTGTCACAGCGACTGCTATATGAGAAGACAACTTCTCTTCCGTCAGAGCACCGGGAGTGTAGTGGTAGCTGTACTCTTGGTGTTCAGTAAAACTGTTAAAGTGGTGTTCCGGCCGAAATTATACTTTTTAATTAAAAATACCCTTATAGTACACAAGCTTAATGTGTTCTAGTAAAGTTAGTCTGTAAACTAAGGTCTGTTTTGTTAGTTTATAGCAGTAGTTTGTTATTTTATAAACTTACAGCAGGCCGTGGCCATCTTAAGTCTGGGCATCTGAAGCCAGACTGTATTTCTTCCTGGATCTCATCCTTGCAGATCTCGCACATGCTCAGTGCAGTACAAGCAGTGCAATAGGTTTCAGGTCAGGTTTCCATAGCAATGACAGTGTCAGAGGAAGTTTCCGCCCCTTCCCAGAAGGCATTGCAAACAGGAAATGATGCGATGAGCCGCGGCCAGGAGGAGGAAGTGAAAAATGAATACAGCATATATACAATAAGTGCTGAGAATAAAAAATATCCAATTTGTTTACAGTGCACAATTTAGTGAGGGATGCTGAAGAGTTGTAAAAGTGGGTGGAACGCCACTTTACGCTGACTTTAGAAGGTTCAAATCTCGGCCGGTTCAGCAGGAACCAGTTTTAATTCAAACCATGTGTGGGCAGGTTGAATGTACCCAAGTTGATCGCTCAACTTGGGTACAACAGCCTGCTGGATTTTACATGTGATTATTGCTAAAGGCTGTAACAGCCACTAGCAATAAATCACTGTGTTCTCCCGGCAGGGACAGATTCCCCCGCTGGGAGAGCACAATGACTCCGCAGAAGGGGTCAACACTGTCTATGGTTGCAGGAATAAAATTTGCTCTGTCTATGGCCGGCCTTAGTTATAAATAACAAAGAGAAGTCCACAAGGTGGCATGCACCCCATTGGACTTAAGCCCTAGTAATATGACGTACTTTACAAAGTGGCTGAAATCCTGGAGCTCAGCATTAATGCGTGTCAGATCATTTCAATTTCTTTTCTCTCTTCTGCTTTCAGTCATGGCGTCTGCTGATCTGAAGGAGGAGCTGGAATGTTCCATCTGTCTGAGCATTTATACAGATCCTATAACCCTGATATGTGGACACAACTTCTGCCAGGACTGTATTGGTCGCGTGTTGGATTCACAGGAGAGGTCTGGAGGTTATTTCTGTCCTGATTGCAGAGAAGAGTTCCAGGAGCGGCCTTCACTGCGGAGGAACATAACACTGCGTAACATAGTGGAGAATTTCCGGCCCACCCGTCCTGATCAGGTGTCATCCGGGGTCTCCTGTACTTACTGTATTCACACTCCTGTACCTGCTGTGAAGTCCTGTCTGCTGTGTGAAGCTTCTCTGTGTGACGATCACCTGAGAGTCCACATCAAGTCACCAGAACATGTCTTATGTGACCTCAACACTTCCGTGGAGAACAGGAAATGGTCATCATCAGAACATGTTTTACGTGGCCCCACCACTTCCCTGGAGAACAGGAAATGGTCATCATCAGAACACGTCTTACGTGACCCCACCACTTTCCAGGAGAACAGGAAATGGTCATCATCACAACATGTTTTACGTGGCCCCACCACTTCCCTGGAGAACAGGAAATGGTCATCATCAGAATACGTCTTACGTGACCCCACCACTTCCCTGGAGAACAGGAAATGTTCATCATCAGAATACGTCTTACGTGACCCCACCACTTCCCTGGAGAACAGGAAATGTTCATCATCAGAATACGTCTTACGTGACCCCACCACTTCCCTGGAGAACAGGAAATGGTCATCATCAGAACGTGTTTTATGTGGCCCCACCACTTCCCTGGAGAACAGGAAATTCTCCGTCCAGAAGAACACATTACACACAGGTTTATCTGATACCATGTCTGGGGTAAATGTACAGAAATGTGCAGACACACATGTCTATCCACATTCCAGTGCAAAGGAAATGCTTCCCTTTATTGCTAAACCATCCAAGAAACATCCCGAACCCACTCCCACCATACAACACTCACACCCCCAGGCTGGAGAACCTAAAATTGGGGCTGTACAGAAAACATGGGGGGTGTCAAGGTTTGCAGACATAATACTGGATATGAGCACAGCCAGTAATTATCTAGCTATATCAGATGACAGGAAAACCGTGTATAGGTCACCACGTAAGGTCTTTCCAGAAACACCAGAGAGTTTTCGGTGTTCTCAGGTGATGAGCATTCAGAGTTTCTCCTCAGGAAGACATTACTGGGAAGTGGAAGTGGGGGACTCACCGATCTGGAAAGTCGGGATGTGTTACCCCAGTATGGACAGGAGGGGATTTCAGTCAGGGCTTGGATATAATGATAAGTCCTGGTGTTTGGAGAGGAGGAAGTATAATCAATGCTTTTTTTTGCATGACAGTAATCAGATCCCATTACCCGGCGGTATCTACAGTAACGGACTCAGGGTAGAACTGGATTATGAGGCCGGGCAGATCTCCTTTTATGATCTGTGTTACCCGATCCGACACCTCCACACCTTCACCACCACCTTCACTGAGCCCCTCCATGTTGGGTTACGTATAGGTAAGGATTCCTATATGGTGTTATCTGGGAGGGAATACGAGGTGAGAAATCTGCATAGAGACTGGTGACCTCACAGGGAGGAGAATCTGATTGGTGCAATACCCAACCAATAGGAGGAAGCAGTGGGCAAAAACCAACATTACTGATTTATTTACAAAGCTGCAGGCCTCGGGGGTTGTCATCTTCATACTAAACCTCACTTCACCACCTAGTACAGGGGTAGGCAACCTGGGGCTTTCCAGCTGTAGTGGAACTACATTTCCCATGAGGCATTGCAAGGCAGGCAGTTACAATTACTCCCAGAGACATGATGGGGGCCCCAGGTTGCCTACCCCTGACCTAGTGTGTCACTGACCAGGAACAAGCATGCAGGAGGTCAGATTATTTCACTGGCTGCATGCTTGTTCTGGGAACCCATGGTATGTATGTGAGCCGCTCAGGCTTCTAGAAAGTAGTCCTGTGCCTGCAGCTGTAGGAACCCACCCATGCTCCAGACAATGACAGATAAGAGTAGAAGATGCCAGAAGCCACACATCAGAACAAGACCTGCTGTGTGTAGACAAGTGTCAGTCTCAGCCTGGACCCACGCTCCCCAACATGTTTCACTCCACCCACTGGAACCCATGAGCCCCATGGGTAAGCTTCGGTGGGCGGAGTGAAACGCGTTGAGGGTGTCGACTGTCCAGGCTGAGACTTCCACTGGTCTACACACAGCAGGTCTTGTTCTGATGTGCAGCTCCCAGGATTGGCTGCATGCTTGTTCTGGGTCAGTGAAACATGAGGTAGTTTAGTGAGGATTGGGGTTAGTCCGGGATCCTTCACCTTTACAATATATCTATAGCCAACGTGTGTTTTTAGTTGTAGATAGAGTGGAGATGTATTAGAATCTTTTTTTGTTTTTTTTGTGTGTTCTTTATTGTTAACTGCTATTCAGGGCTGTCAAAGAAATTTCCATTTACTTCCTGTCCTGACAGGAAATGAGGGGAACTCTGACAGCAAGACAGATGGATAAACAGAGATATAAATGATTTTCTTTAATAGAATAGGGGGAAGGCTTAGAACCCCTGTCATGTTTATATTTCTATATCCTTGTTTAAGATTTTAATTCATTTCTTGTCTGAACTACTTTCTGTTATAAAACATGTCCTATAAAAAAAATAAAACAATTGTCTTTTATAAATGTAGGTCAAAATGTATTCTGCTACATGTGCTTTATCAAAATAAAAATCCCAAGAAGTGTACATTTAATTGGTTTGCGTGAAAGTTATATCGTCTACGATCTATGGTACAGCATATTTGAAAACCTATCAATCCTGATGTACTGACTCATTTCTTGAGGCTCCTAAAATGTCAGAACAGTACAAATATCCCCCCAAATGACCCCCTTTTTTTGAAAGTAGACAGTCCGAGGTGTTTAGTACGAGGCATGGCGATTTATTTTTTTGAAAATTTTCAAAATTTTTTGGAAAATAAATGACTAATTATTATTAATTATTAAATTAAATTCTTTTTACATACTCTCATCAGTACAGTACAGTGTCATATAACTGGGGAGGTGGTAATCAGGGACACTGGCTGGTGACAGTATGTAAAAAAAAAAAAAAAAAGTTAAATATTATTTATTCAATTTTTTTTTATTTTTTTTACTATTTTTTTTTTTTTTTTTAAAGCGGAGTTCCGGCCGAAATATTACTTTTAAGATAAAAAATACCCCTAGAATACTCATGCCTCGTGCAATGGAACAAAGGTATGCTGTAAACTTTGCCCAGTTTTTTATTTGTGCAGCATTGTTTTCTTACTTTGTGAAGTTCCTGCACAGCGCGGCCATCTCCAGTGTGGAGATCTGAAGCCACAGTGTCCTTCCTGTATTCTGTGCATGCTGGCTACCCAGCATCTCACACATGATCTCACCTAGGATCTCACACATGTGTAGGGCGGTGCAATCTTGGTCGGCACAGCCATGCCAAGCTGACCCAAGATTTTCCATAGAAGCCAATGTTAAATGTTACGGGAGCCGTGCCATGCCAAGCTGACCAAGAATTTCCATAGACACCAGTGTTAAATGTTACTGGAGCAGTGCCATGCCAAGCTGACCACGATCTCCCAGGAGCCAATGCAAAACCGGAAATGACGCACGGCACCGCGGCCCCCAAAGGAGGAAGTGAAATTAGATATAGGCATAAATCAGGTAAGTGAAGAGAAAATAAATAAATTGCCAATTCATTTTTAGGATGCACATTAGTGCTGCATGGTGAGGAGTCAAAAATGTGGGTGGAACTCCGCTTTAAATATACTTTCATCGGAGCCTCATGTACACTGCTGTTGGTAAACGGATGTTTTGGAGAAATTGGGCGGTTTTTTTTTCAGCTGCCCCCTGAACTCTCCTCTGTTATCTTATCGGTACATGTACATAGGATCCCCGATCTCTCCTCTATGTTATCTTATCAGTACATGTACACAGGATCCCTGATCTCTCCTCTGTTATCCTATCAGTACATGTACACAGGATCCCCGATCTCTCCTCTGTTATCTTATCAGTACATGTACACGGGATCCCCGATCTTTCCTCTATGTTATCTTATCAGTACATGTACACAGGATCCCCGATCTTTCCTTTATGTTATCTTATCAGTACATGTACACAGGATCCCCGATCTCTCCTCTATGTTATCTTATCAGTACATGTACACAGGATCCCCGATCTCTCCTCTGTTATCTTATCAGTACATGTACACAGGATCCCCGATCTCTCCTCTGTTATCTTATCAGTACATGTACACAGGATCCCCGATCTCTCCTCTATGTTATCTTATCAGTACATGTACACAGGATCCCCGATCTCTCCTCTATGTTATCTTATCAGTACATGTACACAGGATCCCCGATCTCTCCTCTGTTATCTTATCAGTACATGTACACAGGATCCCCGATCTTTCCTCTATGTTATCTTATCAGTACATGTACACAGGATCCCCGATCTCTCCTCTGTTATCTTATCAGTACATGTACACAGGATCCCCAATCTCTCCTCTGTTATCTTATCAGTACATGTACACAGGATCCCCGATCTCTCCTCTATGTTATCTTATCAGTGCATGTACACAGGATCCCCGATCTTTCCTTTATGTTATCTTATCAGTACATGTACACAGGATCCCCTATCTCTCCTCTGTTATCTTATCAGTACATGTACACAGGATCCCCGATCTCTCCTCTGTTATCTTATCAGTACATGTACACAGGATCCCCGATCTCTCCTCTATGTTATCTTATCAGTGCATGTACACAGGATCCCCGATCTTTCCTTTATGTTATCTTATCAGTACATGTACACAGGATCCCCGATCTCTCCTCTGTTATCTTATCAGTACATGTACACAGGATCCCCGATCTCTCCTCTGTTATCTTATCAGTACATGTACACAGGATCCCCGATCTCTCCTCTATGTTATCTTATCAGTGCATGTACACAGGATCCCCGATCTTTCCTTTGTTATCTTATCAGTACATGTACACAGGATCCCCGATCTCTCCTCTGTTATCTTATCAGTACATGTACACAGGATCCCCGATCTCTCCTCTGTTATCTTATCAGTACATGTACACAGGATCCCCGATCTCTCCTCTATGTTATCTTATCAGTACATGTACACAGGATCCCCGATCTCTCCTCTGTTATCTTATCAGTACATGTACACAGGATCCCCGATCTCTCCTCTATGTTATCTTATCAGTACATGTACACAGGATCCCCGATCTCTCCTCTATGTGATCTTATCAGTACATGTACACAGGATCCCCGATCTCTCCTCTGTTATCTTATCAGTACATGTACACAGGATCCCCGATCTCTCCTCTGTTATCTTATCAGTACATGTACACAGGATCCCCGATCTCTCCTCTGTGTTATCTTATCAGTACATGTACACAGGGTCCCCGATCTCTCCTCTGTTATCTTATCAGTACATGTACACAGGATCCCCGATCCCTCCTTTATGTTATCTTATCAGTACATGTACACAGGGTCCCCGATCTCTCCTCTATGTTATCTTATCAGTACATGTACACAGGGTCCCCGATCTCTCCTCTGTTATCTTATCAGTACATGTACACAGGGTCCCCGATCTCTCCTCTATGTTATCTTATCAGTACATGTACACAGGGTCCCCGATCTCTCCTCTGTTATCTTATCAGTACATGTACACAGGATCCCCGATCTCTCCTCTATGTTATCTTATCAGTACATGTACACAGGATCCCCCATCTCTCCTCTATGTTATCTTATCAGTACATGTACACAGGATCCCTGATCTCTCCTCTGTTATCTTATCAGTACATGTACACAGGATCCCCGATCTCTCTATGTTATCTTATCAGTACATGTACACAGGATCCCCGATCTCTCCTCTATTTTATCTTATCAGTACATGTACACAGGGTCCCCGAACTCTCCTCTGTTATCTTATCAGTACATGTACACAGGATCCCTGATCTCTCCTCTATGTTATCTTATCAGTACATGTACACAGGATCCCTGATCTCTCCTCTATGTTATCTTATCAGTACATGTACACAGGATCCCCGATCTCTCCTCTGTTATCTTATCAGTACATGTACACAGGATCCCCCATCTCTCCTCTATGTTATCTTATCAGTACATGTACACAGGATCCCCGATCTCTCCTCTGTGTTATCTTATCAGTACATGTACACAGGATCCCCGATCTCTCCTCTATGTTATCTTATCAGTACATGTACACAGGATCCCCGATCCCTCCTTTATGTTATCTTATCAGTACATGTACACAGGATCCCCGATCTCTCCTCTATGTTATCTTATCAGTACATGTACACAGGATCCCCGATCTCTCTATGTTATCTTATCAGTACATATACACAGGATCCCCGATCTCTCCTCTGTTATCTTATCAGTACATGTACACAGGATCCCCGATCTCTCCTCTGTTATCTTATCAGTACATGTACACAGGATCCCCGATCTCTCCTCTGTTATCTTATCAGTACATGTACACAGGATCCCCGATCTCTCCTCTATGTTATCTTATCAGTACATGTACACAGGATCCCCGATCTCTCCTCTATGTGATCTTATCAGTACATGTACACAGGATCCCCGATCTCTCCTCTGTTATCTTATCAGTACATGTACACAGGATCCCCGATCTCTCCTCTATGTTATCTTATCAGTACATGTACACAGGATCCCCGATCTCTCCTCTGTTATCTTATCAGTACATGTACACAGGATCCCCGATCTCTCCTCTGTGTTATCTTATCAGTACATGTACACAGGGTCCCCGATCTCTCCTCTGTTATCTTATCAGTACATGTACACAGGATCCCCGATCCCTCCTTTATGTTATCTTATCAGTACATGTACACAGGGTCCCCGATCTCTCCTCTATGTTATCTTATCAGTACATGTACACAGGGTCCCCGATCTCTCCTCTGTTATCTTATCAGTACATGTACACAGGGTCCCCGATCTCTCCTCTATGTTATCTTATCAGTACATGTACACAGGGTCCCCGATCTCTCCTCTGTTATCTTATCAGTACATGTACACAGGATCCCCGATCTCTCCTCTATGTTATCTTATCAGTACATGTACACAGGATCCCCCATCTCTCCTCTATGTTATCTTATCAGTACATGTACACAGGATCCCTGATCTCTCCTCTGTTATCTTATCAGTACATGTACACAGGATCCCCGATCTCTCTATGTTATCTTATCAGTACATGTACACAGGATCCCCGATCTCTCCTCTATTTTATCTTATCAGTACATGTACACAGGATCCCCGATCTCTCCTCTATGTTATCCTATCAGTACATGTACACAGGGTCCCCGATCTCTCCTCTGTTATCTTATCAGTACATGTACACAGGATCCCTGATCTCTCCTCTATGTTATCTTATCAGTACATGTACACAGGATCCCTGATCTCTCCTCTATGTTATCTTATCAGTACATGTACACAGGATCCCCGATCTCTCCTCTGTTATCTTATCAGTACATGTACACAGGATCCCCGATCTCTCCTCTGTTATCTTATCAGTACATGTACACAGGATCCCCGATCTCTCCTCTATGTTATCTTATCAGTACATGTACACAGGATCCCCGATCTCTCCTCTGTGTTATCTTATCAGTACATGTACACAGGATCCCCGATCTCTCCTCTATGTTATCTTATCAGTACATGTACACAGGATCCCCGATCCCTCCTTTAAGTTATCTTATCAGTACATGTACACAGGATCCCCGATCTCTCCTCTATGTTATCTTATCAGTACATGTACACAGGATCCCCGATCTCTCTATGTTATCTTATCAGTACATATACACAGGATCCCCGATCTCTCCTCTGTTATCTTATCAGTACATGTACACAGGATCCCCGATCTCTCCTCTGTTATCTTATCAGTACATGTACACAGGATCCCCGATCTCTCCTCTGTTATCTTATCAGTACATGTACACAGGATCCCCGATCTCTCCTCTATGTTATCTTATCAGTACATGTACACAGAATCCCCCCTCTATGTTATCTTATCAGTACATGTACACAGGATCCCCGATCTCTCCTCTGTTATCTTATCAGTACATGTACACAGGATCCCCGATCTCTCCTCTATGTTATCTTATCAGTACATGTACACAGGATCCCCGATCTCTCCTCTGTTATCTTATCAGTACATGTACACAGGATCCCCGATCTCTCTGTTATCTTATCAGTACATGTACACAGGATCCCCGATCTCTCCTCTGTTATCTTATCAGTACATGTACACAGGATCCCCGATCTCTCCTATGTTATCTTATCAGTACATGTACACAGGATCCCCCATCTCTCCTCTATGTTATCTTATCAGTACATGTACACAGGATCCCCCATCTCTCCTCTATGTTATCTTATCAGTACATGTACACAGGATCCCCGATCTCTCCTCTGTTATCTTATCAGTACATGTACACAGGATCCCCGATCTCTCCTCTATGTTATCTTATCAGTACATGTACACAGGATCCCCCCTCTATGTTATCTTATCAGTACATGTACACAGGATCCCCGATCTCTCCTCTATGTTATCTTATCAGTACATGTACACAGGATCCCCAATCTCTCCTCTATGTTATCTTATCAGTACATGTACACAGGATCCCAGATCTCTCCTCTGTTATCTTATCAGTACATGTACACAGGATCCCCGATCTCTCCTCTATGTTATCTTATCAGTACATGTACACAGGATCCCCAATCTCTCCTCTATGTTATCTTATCAGTACATGTACACAGGATCCCCGATCTCTCCTCTGTTATCTTATCAGTACATGTACACAGGATCCCGATCTCTCCTCTATGTTATCTTATCAGTACATGTACACAGGATCCCCGATCTCTCCTCTATGTTATATTATCAGTACATGTACACAGGATCCCCGATCTCTCCTCTGTTATCTTATCAGTACATGTACACAGGATCCCCGATCTCTCCTCTGTTATCTTATCAGTACATGTACACAGGATCCCCGATCTCTCCTCTATGTTATCTTATCAGTACATGTACACAGGATCCCCGATCTCTCCTCTGTGTTATCTTATCAGTACATGTACACAGGATCCCCGATCCCTCCTTTATGTTATCTTATCAGTACATGTACACAGGATCCCCGATCTCTCCTCTATGTTATCTTATCAGTACATGTACACAGGATCCCCGATCTCTCTATGTTATCTTATCAGTACATATACACAGGATCCCCGATCTCTCCTCTGTTATCTTATCAGTACATGTACACAGGATCCCCGATCTCTCCTCTGTTATCTTATCAGTACATGTACACAGGATCCCCGATCTCTCCTCTGTTATCTTATCAGTACATGTACACAGGATCCCCGATCTCTCCTCTATGTTATCTTATCAGTACATGTACACAGAATCCCCCCTCTATGTTATCTTATCAGTACATGTACACAGGATCCCCGATCTCTCCTCTGTTATCTTATCAGTACATGTACACAGGATCCCCGATCTCTCCTCTATGTTATCTTATCAGTACATGTACACAGGATCCCCGATCTCTCCTCTGTTATCTTATCAGTACATGTACACAGGATCCCCGATCTCTCTGTTATCTTATCAGTACATGTACACAGGATCCCCGATCTCTCCTCTGTTATCTTATCAGTACATGTACACAGGATCCCCGATCTCTCCTATGTTATCTTATCAGTACATGTACACAGGATCCCCCATCTCTCCTCTATGTTATCTTATCAGTACATGTACACAGGATCCCCCATCTCTCCTCTATGTTATCTTATCAGTACATGTACACAGGATCCCCGATCTCTCCTCTGTTATCTTATCAGTACATGTACACAGGATCCCCGATCTCTCCTCTATGTTATCTTATCAGTACATGTACACAGGATCCCCCCTCTATGTTATCTTATCAGTACATGTACACAGGATCCCCGATCTCTCCTCTATGTTATCTTATCAGTACATGTACACAGGATCCCCAATCTCTCCTCTATGTTATCTTATCAGTACATGTACACAGGATCCCCGATCTCTCCTCTGTTATCTTATCAGTACATGTACACAGGATCCCCGATCTCTCCTCTATGTTATCTTATCAGTACATGTACACAGGATCCCCAATCTCTCCTCTATGTTATCTTATCAGTACATGTACACAGGATCCCCGATCTCTCCTCTGTTATCTTATCAGTACATGTACACAGGATCCCCGATCTCTCCTCTATGTTATCTTATCAGTACATGTACACAGGATCCCCAATCTCTCCTCTATGTTATCTTATCAGTACATGTACACAGGATCCCCGATCTCTCCTCTGTTATCTTATCAGTACATGTACACAGGATCCCGATCTCTCCTCTATGTTATCTTATCAGTACATGTACACAGGATCCCCGATCTCTCCTCTGTTATCTTATCAGTACATGTACACAGGATCCCCGATCTCTCCTCTGTTATCTTATCAGTACATGTACACAGGATCCCCGATCTCTCCTCTGTTATCTTATCAGTACATGTACACAGGATCCCCGATCTCTCCTATGTTATCTTATCAGTACATGTACACAGGATCCCCGATCTCTCCTCTATGTTATCTTATCAGTACATGTACACAGGATCCCCCATCTCTCCTCTATGTTATCTTATCAGTACATGTACACAGGATCCCAGATCTCTCCTCTGTTATCTTATCAGTACATGTACACAGCATCCCCGATCTCTCCTCTATGTTATCTTATCAGTACATGTACACAGGATCCCCGATCTCTCCTCTATGTTATCTTATCAGTACATGTACACAGAATCCCCCCTCTATCTTATCTTATTAGTACATGTACACAGGATCCCCGATCTCTCCTCTGTTATCTTATCAGTACATGTACACAGGATCCCCGATCTCTCCTCTATGTTATCTTATCAGTACATGTACACAGGATCCCCGATCTCTCCTCTGTTATCTTATCAGTACATGTACACAGGATCCCCGATCTCTCCTCTGTTATCTTATCAGTACATGTACACAGGATCCCCGATCTCTCCTCTGTTATCTTATCAGTACATGTACACAGGATCCCCGATCTCTCCTATGTTATCTTATCAGTACATGTACACAGGATCCCCCATCTCTCCTCTATGTTATCTTATCAGTACATGTACACAGGTTCCCCCATCTCTCCTCTATGTTATCTTATCAGTACATGTACACAGGATCCCCGATCTCTCCTCTGTTATCTTATCAGTACATGTACACAGGATCCCCGATCTCTCCTCTATGTTATCTTATCAGTACATGTACACAGGATCCCCCCTCTATGCTATCTTATCAGTACATGTACACAGGATCCCCGATCTCTCCTCTATGTTATCTTATCAGTACATGTACACAGGATCCCCGATCTCTCCTCTATGTTATCTTATCAGTACATGTACACAGGATCCCCGATCTCTCCTCTATGTTATCTTATCAGTACATGTACACAGGATCCCCGATCTCTCCTCTATGTTATCTTATCAGTACATGTACACAGGATCCCCGATCTCTCCTCTGTTATCTTATCAGTACATGTACACAGAATCCCCGATCTCTCCTCTATGTTATCTTATCAGTACATGTACACAGGATCCTCGATCTCTCCTCTGTTATCTTATCAGTACATGTACACAGGATCCCCGATCTCTCCTCTGTTAGGTTATCAGTACATGTACACAGGATCCCCGATCTCTCCTCTGTTATCTTATCAGTACATTTACACAGGATGCCCGATCTCTCCTATGTTATCTTATCAGTACATGTACACAGGATCCCCGATCTCTCCTCTATGTTATCTTATCAGTACATGTACACAGGATCCCTCATCTCTCCTCTATGTTATCTTATCAGTACATGTACACAGGATCCCTCATCTCTCCTCTATGTTATCTTATCAGTACATGTACACAGGATCCCAGATCTCTCCTCTGTTATCTTATCAGTACATGTACACAGCATCCCCGATCTCTCCTCTATGTTATCTTATCAGTATATGTACACAGGATCCCCCTTCTATGTTATCTTATCAGTACATGTACACAGGATCCCCGATCTCTCCTCTATGTTATCTTATCAGTACATGTACACAGGATCCCCGATCTCTCCTCTGTTATCTTATCAGTACATGTACACAGGATCCCCGATCTCTCCTCTATGTTATCTTATCAGTACATGTACACAGGATCCCTGATCTCTCCTCTATGTTATCTTATCAGTATGTGTACACAGGATCCCCGATCTCTCTATGTTATCTTATCAGTACATGTACACAGGATCCCCGATCTCTCCTCTATGTTATCTTATCAGTACATGTACACAGGATCCCCCATCTCTCCTCTATGTTATCTTATCAGTACATGTACACAGGATCCCCGATCTCTCCTCTATGTTATCTTATCAGTGCATGTACACAAGATCCCAGATTTCTCCTCTGTTATCTTATCAGTACATGTACACAGGATCCCCGATCTCTCCTCTGTTATCTTATCAGTACATGTACACAGGATCCCCGATCTCTCCTCTGTTATCTTATCAGTACATGTACACAGGATCCCCGATCTCTCCTCTGTTATCTTATCAGTACATGTACACAGGATCCCCGATCTCTCCTCTATGTTATCTTATCAGTACCTGTACACAGGATCCCCGATCTCTCCTCTGTTATCTTATCAGTACATGTACACAGGATCCCCGATCTCTCCTCTGTTATCTTATCAGTACATGTACACAGGATCCCCGATCTCTCCTCTATGTTATCTTATCAGTACATGTACACAGGATCCCCCATCTCTCCTCTATGTTATCTTATCAGTACATGTACACAGGATCCCCGATCTCTCCTCTGTTATCTTATCAGTACATGTACACAGGATCCCCGATCTCTCCTCTATGTTATCTTATCAGTACATGTACACAGGATCCCCCCTCTATGCTATCTTATCAGTACATGTACACAGGATCCCCGATCTCTCCTCTATGTTATCTTATCAGTACATGTACACAGGATCCCCGATCTCTCCTCTATGTTATCTTATCAGTACATGTACACAGGATCCCCGATCTCTCCTCTATGTTATCTTATCAGTACATGTACACAGGATCCCCGATCTCTCCTCTATGTTATCTTATCAGTACATGTACACAGGATCCCCGATCTCTCCTCTGTTATCTTATCAGTACATGTACACAGGATCCCCGATCTCTCCTCTATGTTATCTTATCAGTACATGTACACAGGATCCTCGATCTCTCCTCTGTTATCTTATCAGTACATGTACACAGGATCCCCGATCTCTCCTCTGTTATCTTATCAGTACATGTACACAGGATCCCCGATCTCTCCTCTGTTATCTTATCAGTACATTTACACAGGATGCCCGATCTCTCCTATGTTATCTTATCAGTACATGTACACAGGATCCCCGATCTCTCCTCTATGTTATCTTATCAGTACATGTACACAGGATCCCTCATCTCTCCTCTATGTTATCTTATCAGTACATGTACACAGGATCCCAGATCTCTCCTCTGTTATCTTATCAGTACATGTACACAGCATCCCCGATCTCTCCTCTATGTTATCTTATCAGTATATGTACACAGGATCCCCCTTCTATGTTATCTTATCAGTACATGTACACAGGATCCCCGATCTCTCCTCTATGTTATCTTATCAGTACATGTACACAGGATCCCCGATCTCTCCTCTGTTATCTTATCAGTACATGTACACAGGATCCCCGATCTCTCCTCTATGTTATCTTATCAGTACATGTACACAGGATCCCTGATCTCTCCTCTATGTTATCTTATCAGTATGTGTACACAGGATCCCCGATCTCTCTATGTTATCTTATCAGTACATGTACACAGGATCCCCGATCTCTCCTCTATGTTATCTTATCAGTACATGTACACAGGATCCCCCATCTCTCCTCTATGTTATCTTATCAGTACATGTACACAGGATTCCCGATCTCTCCTCTATGTTATCTTATCAGTGCATGTACACAAGATCCCAGATTTCTCCTCTGTTATCTTATCAGTACATGTACACAGGATCCCCGATCTCTCCTCTGTTATCTTATCAGTACATGTACACAGGATCCCCGATCTCTCCTCTGTTATCTTATCAGTACATGTACACAGGATCCCCGATCTCTCCTCTATGTTATCTTATCAGTACCTGTACACAGGATCCCCGATCTCTCCTCTGTTATCTTATCAGTACATGTACACAGGATCCCCGATCTCTCCTCTGTTATCTTATCAGTACATGTACACAGGATCCCCGATCTCTCCTCTATGTTATCTTATCAGTACATGTACACAGGATCCCCCATCTCTCCTCTATGTTATCTTATCAGTACATGTACACAGGATCCCCGATCTCTCCTCTATGTTATCTTATCAGTACATGTACACAAGATCCCCGATTTCTCCTCTGTTATCTTATCAGTACATGTACACAGGATCCCCGATCTCTCCTCTGTTATCTTATCAGTACATGTACACAGGATCCCCGATCTCTCCTCTGTTATCTTATCAGGACATGTAAACAGGGTCGTTTCTAGGCAGTTGAGTTCAGAAGCATTTTTTGGAAAGCAAAAAATGCGTTCAGGATCAATGTTCAGAGGCATTTGAAATGCCAAATGCCTGTAACAGCTTGTAAACGCGGTAACGTGTGTTTAGCTGCGTTTCATTTACAGGCGTTTTTAATGGAGATACATTTTCGACTATTTGGGGGGAAAAAAAGACTCCTCTAAACACAAACGTGGCATGTAAACGCGGCAAAAGGGATGTTTTTAACCGTTGTTTACTATCTGACATGTTAAATCGTACAGGAAAGGTTTTAAACCGTCCCGTGTACATTAAGCCTTATCAAGAGAGATGAGCCCAGTGTTCGATCTGAGCGTAAGTTCAGACCCAACCATGGTTGTTTGGACCTTTATTGCATTTAATGTAGACAAACATGGCAGCTTCCAGATATCAAAGATTGTTAAAGATCCCTGGGCACTTCATCAAACATTAGACCTGCTTGGTGTACCATGGAGCACTGTCCAGTTGCAGCAGCTGTTAGCCTGTTTATAGAGGTTTATCAGGTGCTGGATGGTGCAGAAAGGTGGATTTTTATTTTATTTCTTTGGCACACATTTGACAATTCCTTCAACCAAATAAAAACGCTGTACACAAAATGTATGTTTAGGAATAAAATGAGTGATATGAAGAAAAACGGTTTGTAGAAAATGTTTTTGTTTTACATTCTGGAGACCATTACAAGGCTCAGTAGTAATTGGGAGCAAAAACAATTTTCATCATTTTTTGAACCCTCTAAGCCAGTGGTCTCCAAACTGTGGCCCGAGGGCCAGATGTGGCTCTTTGCTTGCATTTGTCCAGCTCTTTGGGCATTATTCCTCCTACCGTCAACAACAGTGGGGCATCGTTTCTGCCACAAACAACGAGGCACTATTCCTCCCACTGACACCAAGGATGAGGCACTATTCCTCCCACTGACACCAAGGATGGGGCACTATTCCTCCCACTGACACCAATGATGAGGCACTATTCCTCCCACTGACACCAATGATGAGGCACTATTCCTCCCACTGACACCAAGGATGAGGCACTATTGATCTTTTATTAAAAAGAATCAAGCAACCAATTTTATACAAAAGTAAAAAACAAAACCATAGTACAAAACTTCAACAGAAATCCAAGGAATACACATCCATGTTCAGAATATATACAATATATACATAATCCACTACCAAAATTATTTACATAAAGCAGCAGAGAGGGCCTAAGAGGCACAACCCATCACCTATGTACGCAGCCATTTATCAAAAATTAATCCAAATAATAATCTAGGGTGATAAGAGACAGACAGCCACACCCGGGAAAGAGACTCCTGGCAGTCAGGGAGGCTTGAAACCCCTCCACGCCTTCAACCAAGCCCCCTGACTCCGCTTGTCTCTCTCAAGTACCCGAATCTTCTCCACCTCATGCAAAATGTCATACACCACCACCTGAACAGGAAGAATTTTACGCCGAATGCTGACCTGACACCGTGCGTTCCAAGTGAAATAACGGACTACTATGCTAACTAGAAAAAGTGTATCTAAACAAAAAAACCCACCAGTATTGAATGCTCCATACACCCACTCAGCATAACCCAGCCTGGAGAGGAAAGGGACACCGAGGGCCCGCCCCACCTGTTTGTACACCTCTATGTTAAAAGGGCAATGAAGCAGAAAATGGTCCATAGTCTCCTCCTCACCTGCACACTCCTCCCGAGGACAGCTACGATCCATCCCACTGCGGAATTTCAAATTGCCCCGAACATAGAGCCTCCCATGGAAGCACATCCAGGCCAGATCCCTGAATTTAGGAGGTACTCTGTCCAAATTAATAAGTCTTAACCCTGCCCTCAAAACTGGGCCTGGGCAATCCCTTAAGGCCAATGGGTCATGAAAGACTTCGCTCAAGACTCGACTCATAAGGACTTTCCTCGGAACCGATCTGAGATCTTCAGCCGACAATCGCCACTGCCGTAGTAACTTCAAGCACGGAGCGACATAGGCTGGTAGCTGACCACGATGACCCCTGAGATTCTTCACTTGGCCACCTTCTTCCCAAAGTCGTAGAAAAGGCCTAAACCAAGATCTAAATATGCCTGCCCATCCAGGAGGTTCCACTGCAAGCATATTACCAATATTAAACTTGAGAAAAAGCAGTGAAAAGAAAAGAACTGGGTTGACCATACCTAAGCCACCCTCCCTCCTGGATAGATAGGTGACATTCCTCTTGATGGGGTTCAGTCTGTTCCCCCACAACATCTGGAAGAACACACTACTGACCCTAGCATAGAGAGACACTGGCAAGATGCAGACAAAGCTGACATACAAGAAGATCGGAATCAGGTAAGTCTTAATCAGATCAACCCTTTCCCTCATAGATAACTTCCATCTGTTCCAGCTGACCACCTTAGTATTGGCAACTTCCAGTCTGCCTTCCCAGTTTTTGAGGCCATAATCGCCGGGTCCAAATTCAATGCCTAAAATCTTAATTCTTTCCTGGGGCACTGGAAAGGTGTCCAGGAGATCAAACCCCTCACCTTCCTTTCCCATCCAGAAAACTTCACTCTTTTCCTGATTGATCTTGGAGCCTGATGCTTCAGAATACCGTGATGTCAGAGAGACCACCTCTTCTGCTTCATCCGCCCCGGTGACAATCACCGACACATCGTCCGCATAGGCAACAACTCTCAAAGGCGGCTCACCCGGGAGCCCCACTGGCACCCCACACAACATGCTGCTCTCTAGCCTCCTGATGAAGGGGTCAATTGCAAACACATAGAGCAGGGGACTCAGGGGACAACCCTGGTGCACCCCGGAGCCAACCTCAAAGGACTGCCCAACCCAACCATTAACAAGAGGAAAGCTCTCTGCCCCCTTATACAAGACTTTTCTCAAATATAGTTTTTATTGAGACAAAAGAGAGGGCGAAGCCCCAAAATAACAACATGTACAAGTGCAACATTTGAGGGCGCAGCCTCGCATAACATACATCCGCATTTATCTTAGGTATAGTAATAGTTACAATCTCTAGAGTTATACGTACAGTAGACAAAATTTCTGCTGTCCCTGGACTTGTCTGGGCCTCTCCCTCCTCCTGCCCCTTCTCTTTTTTTGAGAGAAGTAAAATTGGAGAGAAGAGAAGTAGGAAGGCCAGGTTAGAGGAAGCGAAGAAAAGGTCAGGCGTAAGGAGGGGGGAAAGGAGGGTGAAGGTAGGAAAGGGGGGGAGGGGAAAGGGGCACATGGAGGCGGTGACTACCCCATCCAAGGGGTCAGCGTATCAGTATTGGCTAAGCAGATGAGTTCAGTCTCCCTTCAGCAGATTCTGACCTTCATTTGAAAATATGAAAGTCAGCCAAAGCGACCAGGTTTTGGTGTATACCTCGTTTTTGTGTCGGGCTGTGAGGATAAGGTCCTCCATTTCTCTTATATCTTCAACTTTCTTGATCCACATCCCTATAGTTGGAGGTTTGGTGGACTTCAAAAGTAGTGGAATACATGATTTTGCTGCATCTAGTAAGTGTCTGAGCAGAGATTTTTTGTATTTTTTACTTGTCATGTCTGTCGCATGTAGTAGGTAGAATCCCGGCTCTGCCGGGAGGTGGAGGTCTGTGAATTTTTGGATCGTTTGTTGTATTATCTTCCAGTATTGTCCCAGTAGGGGGCAACTCCAGAAAATGTGGAGAATCGTCCCCCGGTCTCCTCGGCATCTCCAACAGAGATCCGAGGTGGACGGAAAGAATTTTTGCAGTTTTATAGGTGTATTGTACCACCTGGTGAGTATTTTAAAATTTGTTTCCTGCATCTTTGTGCAAATTTAGGATCTGAACGTAAAAAGGATAATATTTTGTTTTTGACGTGGTGAGAATGTACAGTTCAGATCCCTTTCCCATGTCCCCAGCATTGGTATTTGGTGATTCTCTGGTGGTGTAATCAGCAACTGGTAGGTGGCCGACAGTGTGTGAGGTAAAACCCCCTCCTCCGAGCAAAGAGTTTCAAAGGTGGTCAGAGTCTGCGTGAGGCTCTCAGGGGGAGGTAGTGTGCTAAGGTAGTGTTTAAGTTGAATTGCTCTCCAGAAGTCCAGACAAAACTGTCCCTCTGGGTTCGTAAGCTCCTCTGCTGTCAGCCATCTCCCATTCGCCGTAAAATGGGAACACTGGAAGATTCCTTTGTCGTGTAGTGATCTGAACACTGGGTCCGTGTGACCTGGGGTGAAGGCTGGTGTTCCCAATATTGGGCGTAATGGCGAGTTAGGAGATGTCAATTTTGCCTTTAGAAAAAGGGAAGCGCATATTCTCGATGTTATACCAATGAGAGGGTGGTTCTTTAACGTACGTGGTAGGGAACTATGGCACCAAGGTAATCTATTTAAAGGTATCTCACTTTGGGTCTGCTCTAATTGAGTCCACAATTTAGTAGGTTGATGGCGTATCCAGTCTATCAATCTGGTTAAGTGGGTCGCTTGCTGATATTTACGGAGGTCTGGGACCGCCAGGCCTCCGAATATCTTGGGTAACGTGATCAGTCTTTTGTTGAGTCTGGGTCTTTTGTTTGCCCAAATGAAATTTGAGAAAAGGGCACTAACTTGCTTAAAGTAATGAGAAGGTATATGGATCGGTAGAGCTTGGAGTAAGTATAGAAACTTTGGTAGTATGGACATTTTCAGGATGTTACAGCTACCAAACCAAGAATGTAATCCTTTGTTCCATTTTGTAAGCAGCGTCCTGACTGAAGCTAGAAGTGGGGGGAAATTCAAGGCAAATATCTGTGAGATTTTGGGGGATATATACGTGCCCAAGTATTTAATGGCCGTAGTAGTCCATTTGAAATTAAAACTGTCTCTAATATTCCTCAGGGTGCGTGAAGGTGGTCCAACTTCCATGGCCACTGATTTATTAAAGTTAATTTTCATGTTGGAGATATTGCCGTAGGTTTGGAATTCTTGTAATAGATTAGGGATAGAGACTGCTGGGTTGGTGAGTGTAAACAGCATATCATCTGCATAAGCAGCGATTTTCTGCTGTGTTGTGCCCAAATTCATCCCGGTTATATCCGGGTGAGCACGCACGGTCCGCAGGAAGGGTTCCAGTGACAGGGCGAAGAGAAGTGGTGATAGCGGGCATCCCTGACGTGTTCCATTCCCGATCATGAAAGGGTCTGACAGGACTCCATTCACACGAACCCGAGCAGTGGGGTTCGCGTAGACAGAGCGGACCCAGTTAAGCATCCTGTTTCCCAGACCAATATATTTCATGACAGAAAACATGAAATTCCAGTTCACCCTGTCAAAGGCCTTCTCTGCGTCCGTGCTAATAAAAATACAGGGAGTCTTATTTTGATTTACTACATGTAGTATGTTAAGTATTTTGGAAGTGTTGTCCCTAGCTTCCCTTGTGGGGACAAAACTATACAAGACTTTTAACCAATCGACAAAACCACCCGGCAGACCGTACTCACTAAGGAGCAACCACGGGTACTCATGGTTAACACAATCAAAAGCCTTTGCCTGATCCAATGTCAGCAAATACTTTCCCCAGCCTGCAGCCCTGCACCGCTCCAAGGCCTCCCGGACAGCTAAAACTGCTGTGAAGGTGCACCTACCCTGGACCGAACAGTGCTGATGGCGAGAAAGCAAAGACTCTGCTACTGACGATAGGCGCCAGAAAATGATCTTTGCCAGTATCTTTCTATCGACATTAAGAAGGCTGATGGGGCACCAATTCTCAATCATCAAAGGATCTTTACCCTTTGAAAGAAGAATCACAGCTGAGTGCCTCGTGGAAGGGGGAAGTACCCCATCAGCAAGGCAACTGTTAAAAACCTCTAGCAAATGTGGGGCCAGAATATACTTAAAAGCTTTGTAAAACTCAGCCATCAAGCCATCCAGTCCAGGTGACTTTTTGATGGCAAGTTGTTCAATTGCCCTTATCACCTCTTCAACTGTGATCTCCTCTGTCAAATTCATCAATGGGACATCTTCATCATTTAGACCTGGAGTAGAGTCCAAAAAGCTTTCCATCTTGTCACGGTCAAGCTCTTTCCTCCCAAGAAGGTCAGCATAAAAGGACCTCACGACCTCCAGTATCCCTGACCTGGACTTTGTCAAGGAACCTGTACTGTCCTTAAGGCCAACGACCGTTTTAACAGCTACACCTTGTTTGCAGTTCTGGTAAGGGTCAGGCGAGTGGTACTTCCCATAGTCCCTCTCCAGAACCAAAGAGGCATGCCGGTCATATTGACACTTCCTGAGAAGGAGTTTCACTTCAGGGATTGCCCCAGGATCTCCTCCTCTCGAGACAAGAATATCCAGCTTCCTCCGTAAACGTTGGTAGGTCATGTATTTATTAAACTGCTTTCTATTGGCTAGGCCCCTGAAGAATCCAGTGATCCTCTTTTTGGTCAGCTCCCACCACTCAGCCTTGCTGCTACAAAAGTCCAGGATGGTCACCTGTGCCTGAAAGAATTCCTCAAAGGATTGTCTAATATGTTCTTCCTTGAGTAGAGTCGAATTCAATCTCCAGATGCCCTTGCCCCTCTGAGGGGCGTCTGAAGCATTCAGGACCACAGATAGCATACAGTGATCAGAGAACTCTACTGCCTGCACCACTGGGGATGAGAAAGCAGAGGTCTCCTTAAAAAAAAACCTATCTATTCTACTCTGACTATTACCTTGATGAAAGGTGAACCCGGTGTCATCCGGGAGGTGCTTAATGTGCACATCCACAAGACCAGCATCCCTAACCATACTATTTAAAAAAACGCTATCATATCCCAGCCTGTCCTTGAAGTCCTTCCTGTCCTTGGGCCTAGTTACTGTATTAAAGTCACCTCCAAAGACCACTTGCCGGGATGTAAAAAGAAATGGCTTGATCCTTGTAAAAAGGCATTTCCTGTCCCACTTTGTGTGCGGCCCATAAACATTAATTAGGCGCAGGTCCTGCCCTCCCACAAGGACGTCTAAGACCATACATCTCCCAATCTCCACCTCAATAACCCGCCAGACAGTTACCATGCCGGTTTTAAACAACACCGCCACACCGCCATAAGGCTCGGCCGCAAGAGACCAGTAAGATGGACCATACCTCCACTCTCTCTTGGCCATAGGAATATCTGCCAAGGAGATGAGCCTAGTCTCTTGCAAAAATAAAATTTCAGCATCTAATTGGCTGAACAAAAAGAAGGCCATAGAACGAGCTCTTACTGACTTAATGCTGGCGACATTTATTGTCACCACTTTTAACGGAGGGGGAACCGCCATTTGGGTTATTGGGTGGATTGCTTCTTAGCTCCCCTCTGCTGCTCATCACCAGATGCCTCTCTCTTTCTTGAGGCTGCCTCAAACTCCATTTCGGAATCAGAACTTCGCTCCGAAGAAGCTCCAGATGAAGAAATATCCCAATTAGAGGACCTATAACGGTTTGAGACAGGCACTGGAGCCTGTTCCGTCCTCACCACCTGCTTCTTCCGCTTCCCAACCTTCCTTCTCTCCTCCAGGTACTGCAGGTCAGCTTCAGAGATGCCCTCATCTCTTACTTTTTTCTGTGAAGTCTTTCTACAAGACTTCTTTACAGAGGAAGAAGCAACCTTTTTAGTACATGTTACCACTCCTGGTGGGGGGGTGCTCCCTTTGAGTCAGACTTAGGAGGGGTAGACTCCTGGAGGGGAACTGACTCGGGGGCACAGACTTGGAAGGTTCTGACACAAGAGGAGGGGATACAGTAGGCTGGGGGGACACATAGACAGATACGGAAGGAATACTTACAGACACAGGAGGAGTGGCCATAGGAACTGGGGAGGGACCCTGAGCAGGACCAGGGGAGTCAGTCACCGCAGAGGGGGATGGTACACCAGGGGCATCACCCTCCATCCTGTCCAGCCTTGACAAGTCATCTAGTACCTCCTTTGCCATATTGTGCCAGGCTTCAGGACATCTGCTATAGGGGTGGCCAAGGCGCAGGCACAGGTTGCACCTGATCATCTCGGTGCAGTCCTTGGCCATATGACCCTGACCCCGACACACTGAACATATCAAGGCTGAACAGGAGGAACTCAAATGCCCCTTTTCTCCACAGCGGTGACACAGCTTCGGCTGACCAGGGTAGAAAATAGTCATCCTATCCCTCCCTATAAAAGCTGAGGAGGGCAGGTGACGGACAACATTCCCATCCCTGGCCAACCTGACTATTACCGACCAACCCCCAGTCCAGATGTTACGCTCATCAAGGATTTTATTGGGCTTGGTCAAAACCTCCCCATAGTTCCTTAACCAAACCTCTAGATCCCGGGCAGGGACACTCTCATTAGTGAGGATAATTGTGATTTTTTTTACTGTTGACCTCTGAGAAACTGCAACTGGGGCCAGACCTTCCCATTCAGGTCTTGACCTGCACCGAGCCTCATATCTCTCCCAGAACAGGTCAAGACCCTCTGGCCTGGTGAAGCTAACTGTATAATCCCGTGTCCCAGCTACATGTATAAAGGCATACAGATCATTTGCCCCAAAACCCATCTCTAAAATCAAATCCACCACTGCACGCCGTGCTGGAGGGATTGCACCACCTTCCCATTTCAGAATAACAACATTACGTCTGGGACCCCCAGCAGAAGCCAGAGACCCAAGACCAGATCCTGGGGTGCTCAAAGTGGTAGCCTGTAGGGGAAAACCCCGCTTGGGAGCAGAGCTACCAGGAGCAGAGCGTACCGCCTGAGCAAATGTAGGTTTATCAGGGCCAAGGCCCCACACTGAAGTCACATTAGTCTGTACATCATTATCAACTCTCTGAACTGAATTGGCAGAATCCGTAGCAGGACGATTGTCCATCACACTGATACTGGGGTGATTGTTATCAGTCACAGCAATATTCAATTTCCCATCAGGAATGGTCACAGTTTCTGCTGCAATACCAGCTGTCTCCTGAAGCTGCGCTGTAGAGTTCTCAGCAGCAGTGGGGCAAACAGCTTTGGACTCAGCTAAAGAAGGGTTAATGGGCTCTGTTGACACCTGTGGTTCTTCTACAGAAATGACATTTTTTAAAAGTAACTCTTGCTGCATTGCAGCATCAACAGGCACAACATTGCTGCACACAGGATCAGCAGCCTGATTGTCATTAGGCACATTGTCGGTGTTGAAAGGCACAAAAACAGTCTTATCCACAACATGGGACTTGGCAGTCTTTACCTTATCAGGTACATCATCTGTAATGTCCTCCTCATTAAACATTAACTGATTCCTCGGCATAGGAGACTCCATTGCCTGGATGGCCCTGAGCATGCCTCCTGAGTCCTGGGTAGGCATGGGGCTGCTTACCTCTCCCTGAGGGGGCAGGGGGTCAGAACTGGGGGTCTCCTCCTCCACCTCCATCTTTGTCATCCTTCCAAACCTCCTGTCATTTCCAAACTTCTCCTTAAATGGCCCATCTCTGCCTTCCATCATGGCCACAATGGTCTCCTGATGGTCCACACGGACTTTGGCCAACTGGATCTCCGGATCCATGGATCCACGCTTCTGGCTGTGTAAGCCCTCATGCTGCCTTCGCAGACGCTTCAGCTCCGCTCGTAACTTGTAAAGCTTATCCCTCTCCCTATTTAGGACCTTAATCCCGGCCACCACTCGCTCCCGGATGGCCCCGGAACCTTCATCCTCACCAGGGGTAGAGAGATCGGCTTGTACAGGGGCAGGCATGTCACCCGACGGCCCAGGAGATGGCTGTGAGCTTCCAGCAGGAGAGGCCCCGCTGGCCTCCATGGCTTCCCCAGAAAGGGACCAGGAGAGCTGGGAGAGATTTCACCACCACTCCCCTCTCAGACGGATCACCTGGAGCTGCTTCAGAGAGATCTTCCTCCTGACACACCTGTGCTCTAATGATGGGTGGGGCACTATTCCTCCCCCTGACACCAAGGTTGGGGCACTATTCCTCCCACTGACACCAAGGATGGGGCACTATTCCTCCCACTGACACCAAGGATGGGGCACTATTCCTCCCACTGACACCAAGGATGAGGCACTATTCCTCCCACTGAAACCAAGGTTGGGGCACTATTCCTCCCACTGACACCAAGGATGAGGCACTATTTCTCCCAAGGACACCAATGAGGGGACACTTTACTCCCACTGACACCAGGACATTTTCTAGTCCCGCTGGCCACAGTTCGGCCCCCCTCAAGTTTGAAGGACAGTAAAATGGCCCTTTGTTTAGAAAGTTTGGAGACCCCGGCTCTAAGGTCCCATTCACACCTCAGCATTTTGTAGCTCTAAGCACCAAAACGCTGGAGGAGAAAAAAAAAAAGTCAATCATTCTCTATGGAGTTGGTTCACATCTCCACTCCAAGTCGCCTTAATCCAAACGCTTGCAGCTCAAAAAAGTTCTGGATGTGCTCATGTATAGAGCTCTATGGGCCGTGTGGGGAGTGCACATGTATAAAGTTCTATGGGCCGTGTGGGGAGTGCACATGTATAGAGCTCTATGGACCGTGTGGGGAGTGCACATGTATAGAGCTCTATGGGCCGTGTGGGGTGTGCGCATGTATAGAGCTCTATGGGCCATGTGGGGAGTGCACATGTATAGAGCTCTATGGGCTGTGTGGGGAGTGCGCATGTATAGAGCTCTATGGGCCGTGTGGGTGGTGCGCACGTATAGAGCTCTATGGGCCGTGTGGGGTGTGCGCATGTATAGAGCTCTATGGGCCGTGTGGGGTGTGCGCATGTATAGAGCTCTATGGGCTGTGTGGGGAGTGCGCATGTATAGAGCTCTATGGGCCGTGTGGGGTGTGCGCATGTATAGAGCTCTATGGGCCGTGTGGGGTGTGCGCATGTATAGAGCTCTATGGGCCGTGTGGGTGGTGCACACGTATAGAGCTCTATGGGCCGTGTGGGTGGTGCGCATGTATAGAGCTCTATGGGCCGTGTGGGGAGTGCGCATGTATAGAGCTCTATGGGCCGTGTGGGGTGTGTGCATGTAAAGAGCTCTATGGGCCATGTGGGTGGTGCGCACGTATAGAGCTCTATGGGCTGTGTGGGGAGTGCACATGTATAGAGCTCTATGGGCCGTGTGGGGTGTGCGCACATATAGAGCTCTATGGGCCGTGTGGGGTGTGCGCATGTATAGAGCTCTATGGGCCGTGTGGGGTGTGCGCATGTATAGAGCTCTATGGGCCGTGTGGGGTGTGCGCATGTATAGAGCTCTATGGGCCATGTGGGGTGTGTACATGTATAGAGCTCTATGGGCCGTGTGGGGAGTGCGCATGTATAGAGCTCTATGGGCTGTGTGGGGAGTGCGCATGTATAGAGCTCTATAGGAAGTATGGGGAGTGCGCATGTATAGAGCTCTATAGGAAGTATGGGGAGTGCGCATGTATAGAGCTCTATAGGAAGTATGGGGAGTGCGCATGTATAGAGCTCTATAGGAAGTATGGGGAGTGCGCATGTATAGAGCTCTATAGGAAGTATGGGGAGTGCGCATGTATAGAGCTCTATAGGAAGTATGGGGAGTGCGCATGTATAGAGCTCTATAGGAAGTATGGGGAGTGCGCATGTATAGAGCTCTATAGGAAGTATGGGGAGTGCGCATGTATAGAGCTCTATAGGAAGTATGGGGAGTGTGCATGTATAGAGCTCTATAGGAAGTATGGGGAGTGCGCATGTATAGAGCTATATAGGAAGTATGGGGAGTGCACATGTATAGAGCTCTATAGGAAGTATGGGGAGTGCGCATGTATAGAGCTCTATAGGAAGTATGGGGAGTGCGCATGTATAGAGCTCTATAGGAAGTATGGGGAGTGCGCATGTATAGAGCTCTATAGGAAGTATGGGGAGTGCGCATGTATAGAGCTCTATAGGAAGTATGGGGAGTGCGCATGTATAGAGCTCTATAGGAAGTATGGGGAGTGCGCATGTATAGAGCTCTATAGGAAGTATGGGGAGTGCGCATGTATAGAGCTCTATAGGAAGTATGGGGAGTGCACATGTATAGAGCTCTATAGGAAGTATGGGGAGTGCGCATGTATAGAGCTCTATAGGAAGTATGGGGAGTGCACATGTATAGAGCTCTATAGGAAGTATGGGGAGTGCGCATGTATAGAGCTCTATAGGAAGTATGGGGAGTGCACATGTATAGAGCTCTATGGTGTTGAGCTCTCGCTGGTTGAGGTTCTGGTCTCCAAGATAAAACCACTTTGTATGAGGTTGGGGATTGAGGGACAGAAGATTTTTCTCTTCCCCCTCTCGAATTTTGGAATAGAAATGTAGCAATGACTTCAGTATAAAAGTTACGCTCACACTCGGGTCATTATATAAATGGGTGACTCTTAAAAATGGAGACAAAATGGTGTCTGGTCTGTGAATTTAGTCATCTCTGGTATCATCTGGCCTTTTCAATCTGTAAATACAAAGCGTTGTCCTCATCACACTCCTCCCCATACACAATGCAGGCTCTTATAAACCTTTAAGTGATGGGTTTAGTCCTCAGCTGGGGGATGGGCTCATTAGCCCCCTGTGTGCTCCTAATTGCCCCCTCACCCCTGCTGCTCACTGAACCCTGCCCCCTTTACTTCTCACCATCATCCCATTATATTGTGTCCAGCAGCTCCAATAATGTGGGATACACTTGGAGACATCACCTCTTTGGTAGCAGACATCGCTTTCCTTCTAATGTAATGATTGTAAGGGGCAGATATTCCCTCATCAGTGTTGGTGTCAGATATAATACATCGGTGTCAGGAATTCCTTTGTCACCGATCACCAATGGAGTGAAATGAAATGATACAGAAGTTTAGTCTCCCAGGTCTTGCTCAGAATGTTTCACCGCCATGTTTAATGACCCCGGCCAATAACCACTTGCCGACCACCTAACTGGGAAAGTAGGTCATTGTGACAGACTCACCCGAGACAGAGGCTATTGGAGGGGACTGAACGCTAGCCTGTTGCCTTTTGATTATGGGCCCTGGATTTTCAATGGAACGGTGCTCTTTGTGGGGTGAATTGGAGGTCCGGTTTGAACTGTTTTAATCGGACTCAGTCGTGTATATATGTATATTTTGTTGGTTGTGTGATTCTGTTGGGGACTCCTTGCTGTGGATCTGTGTCCCTGAAGAGGGAGGGGGGGGGGGGTTCCTCCAGCAGCCCCCTGCTGATAAGACTGATTCATTCTGTTGGGACACATCATGTGAGGAGATGCTGGTGTCAACTTGTGCTTATGTTAATTGAATGAGCTGATGACATTGTCCTCCATACAATGTAGGAGATGGGACGACTCCTATTGGAGCTCATGTTAATTAGGTTAGCTTTGAGTCATCCTGGTGTATAAATGTGTGGGAGATCTCAAATAAAGAGTAGTTCTGATGTACTCCAAGACTGGTGTTGTCTAGTTCTTGGGGTTCCTATAGCCAGATCCATTGGACTTGTGTTCCAGAACTTAGGAAGCGGTATATGACGGAAGCACTCTAGCGGAGTGTGGGACGTTCCGTGACAGTCATTATTTTGGCGTTTCATACCTGCAGCTAGATGCCATAACCCCAGTATTAATTATCACTTCAGGCGCCAGACCTTGCTAAAAGTGATCTGAGCAGTGGATTTGGATCACTTTTAGAAGTGGCAGGAGGGGTCATCCCCTCTCGGTTCCCAGGCTTACCTGGATGATCGGTAACTCTGGGAAAGCATCCAGAGATGAGTGAAGGAAAGATGGCCTTTGCTCATCTCTATGGCCTAGGACAGTGGTCTCCAAACTGCGGCCCGATGGCCAGATATGGCCCTTTGCTTGCCTTTGTCCGGCCCTTGGGGCACTATTCCTCCCCCCCTGATACGAGACACTATTCTGCCACCTGACACCGACAATAGGACACCATTCCTCCTACTGACACCAAAAATGGCGTACTAGTCTTCCCTATGATACCAACGATGGGGCACTATTCCCCCCAATATTAAATGTGGAAATGTTTATTCCCACTGATGCCAGGAAAATTTCCATTCCCGCTGGCCAAAGTCCTTCCCTCCTAGAGTCTGAAGGACAATAAAAGGACTCTTTGTTTAGAATGTTTGAAGACCCCTGGCCTAGGAGGAGCGGAGCGACGTCATTTCCGGTTACAGCCCCATGTAAGCAATGTTTTTTCTTTTTTTTTCAAGCAAAAGATCGAAAAAATGTGTAGCGGTACCCTCTTGAGGGCTGCTGAGTTTTGTAGTCCACCTGTCACCCCGCCCAGCCAGGCACAAGATTTCCAGTCACTCTTAGGCAGAAAACAGTCCATGCACTTTGTTTTGTATTTTTATGGAGGGGAATAACTTGGATAGGGTAAGGGTATATGGGATGCCCAGTTGATTGAAGAAAATTGACATGGGACAAACTATTTACACTCTCTGTATATAAACTCCAGTCTTCACTCCAGCACAACACTTGCTTGCAGACTATTACTCCTCAATACCTTCAGCACTTCACTTGTTTATATTCCCAGGACCAGCTAACACTGATTTGTGGGCCGGAACTGACACAACCATGCCTAAGTCTAGATGTCCTTTACAGGCAGAGACCACGGTCCCCTTTTAGTGTAGCAACAAAAATAAAGTAGTTCTTTAGTGCTAGCTGACCACGTGGCTACTGAGCCCAGTATCACATCTTCAGGCCCATTCAGACCTCACGGCTGCAGCTGCCTCTCTACACTGCCCATGTTTCCACAGTTCTCTTCACCTGGTTCGGCACCCATCTCAGACTGCAATCTACCAGTCCTCTCAGGCATGTCTCCCCAGTCCTCTCTTCTGGTTCTGCACCCATCTCAGACTGCTCTCTATCAGTCCTCCCAGGCGTGTCTCCCCAGTCCTCTCTTCTGGTTCTGCACCCATCTCAGACTGCTCTCTATCAGTCCTCCCAGGCGTGTCTCCCCAGTCCTCTCTTCTGGTTCTGCACCCATCTCAGACTGCTCTCTATCAGTCCTCCCAGGCGTGTCTCCCCAGTCCTCTCTTCTGGTTCTGCACCCATCTCAGACTGCAATTTCCCAGTCCTCTCAGGCGTGTCTCCCCAGTCCTCTCTTCTGGTTCTGCACCCATCTCAGACTGCTCTCTATCAGTCCTCCCAGGCGTGTCTCCCCAGTCCTCTCTTCTGGTTCTGCACCCATCTCAGACTGCAATTTCCCAGTCCTCTCAGGCGTGTCTCCCCAGTCCTCTCTTCTGGTTCTGCACCCATCTCAGACTGCTCTCTATCAGTCCTCCCAGGCGTGTCTCCCCAGTCCTCTCTTCTGGTTCTGCACCCATCTCAGACTGCTCTCTATCAGTCCTCCCAGGCGTGTCTCCCCAGTCCTCTCTTCTGGTTCTGCACCCATCTCAGACTGCTCTCTATCAGTCCTCCCAGGCGTGTCTCCCCAGTCCTCTCTTCTGGTTCTGCACCCATCTCAGACTGCTCTCTATCAGTCCTCCCAGGCGTGTCTCCCCAGTCCTCTCTTCTGGTTCTGCACCCATCTCAGACTGCTCTCTATCAGTCCTCCCAGGCGTGTCTCCCCAGTCCTCTCTTCTGGTTCTGCACCCATCTCAGACTGCAATTTCCCAGTCCTCTCAGGCGTGTCTCCCCAGTCCTCTCTTCTGGTTCTGCACCCATCTCAGACTGCTCTCTATCAGTCCTCCCAGGCGTGTCTCCCCAGTCCTCTCTTCTGGTTCTGCACCCATCTCAGACTGCAATTTCCCAGTCCTCTCAGGCGTGTCTCCCCAGTCCTCTCTTCTGGTTCTGCACCCATCTCAGACTGCTCTCTATCAGTCCTCCCAGGCGTGTCTCCCCAGTCCTCTCTTCTGGTTCTGCACCCATCTCAGACTGCAATTTCCCAGTCCTCTCAGGCGTGTCTCCCCAGTCCTCTCTTCTGGTTCTGCACCCATCTCAGACTGCTCTCTATCAGTCCTCCCAGGCGTGTCTCCCCAGTCCTCTCTTCTGGTTCTGCACCCATCTCAGATTGCTCTCTATCAGTCCTCCCAGGCGTGTCTCCCCAGTCCTCTCCAGTCTCCACTGTGCTTCACTCACCAGCCCTCCTGTCTGTGACCTGTTGTTCCTCCTTGGAGACTTGCCTGGCAGCGCTCTCTCCCGCTGTCCTGTCCTTGCTCCTCTTGGCTAAGACACCTCTGTGTGTTGTAGGAGGGTCCCGTCTGCATCCGAGCCCAGGCCCAAGGTCACCCCCCTTCCCCCCAGATTGGGGGGCTCCCTCCAAGGCCACCGAAAGCCTAGCTCTCCATCTCCAGCTTCCACCTGAACAACTCCTTCCCAGCTGGGCTGACCCCGGGTATTTAAAGAGGCCTGCCCCCTGCCGATACAGATTGGGGATTGGTCAGGGCTCCTCTGAATACCCCAGACAGCTCCACCTCCCCTCTCCACCTCTCTCTCTAGAAAACACCAGAATGTTCCGGAAAAAAGTAGGAGGTCCTGGTGACACTGCCTGTGAGTCACCCAGCACTACCCTGAGCCACTTCCAGCCCAGATCAAAACAAACAGGCCTGGCTGCCAGCCAGACCTGCCTAAATGTACCTACTCTGCCAAAAACCTATATACATACTTTAGCAACCTAGAGGGTGCTACAAATGTTTTTTCATCTTTTAATTTTAAAGTTAGAGGAGAGATTTGGGGTTTTATGCAGTAGACCCCAGATCTCTCCATAATGAGGACCTGTCATGCTGTATTGTCATCGCAAGGTAAGATGTTTAAATTTCTTGTGATAGCAATAAAAGTGAAAAAAAAATGTCAATGGACAGTGTAAAAATAAAAAAAGTAATAAAATAAATAATAATGGTAAAAAAATAGTAATTTTTAAGCCCCTCCCTCCCCCCGTGCTCGCACGCAGTGTTGAACGCATATGTAGGTAATGCCCACATATGTAAATGATGTTCGCACCACACATGTGAGGTATCGTGAATGTCAGAGTGAGAGCAATAATTCTAGCACTGGACCTTCTCTGTACCTCAAAACTGGTAACCTGTAGAAATGTTTAAAGTGTCACTTATGGAGATTTTTAACCTCTTGCCTACTGGGAACTTTTACCCCCTTTATGCCCAGGCAAATTTTCAGCTTTTAGCGCTGTCACATTTTGAATAACAATTGCGCAGTCATACAACACCCATATGAGCCATATGAGATTTGTATAATTTTTTTTTCACACAAATAGAGATTTCTTTTGGTGGTATTTAATCACTGCTGGGTTTTTCAGTTTTTGTATAAACAAACGGAAAAAAAACAAACATTTTGAAAACAAAACAAAAAGTTTTTTTGCAGTTTCTGTTATACAATTTTTTAAACAAGTATTTTTTCTCCTTTACTGATGTGCACTGATCGCTGCACTAATGGGCACTGATGAGGTGACACTGATATGTGACACTGGTGGTCACTGATGGGTATTGATAGGCTGCAATGATGGGCAGCACTGGTGGGCACTGATGAGATGGCTCTGATGGCCAATGATATGTGGCACTGGTGTTCACTGATGGGTATTGATAGGCTGCACTGATGGGCAGCACTGATGAGGTGGCACTGGTGGGCACTGATGAGGTGGCACTGGTGGGCACTGATGAGGTGGCACTGGTGGGCACTGATGAGGTGGCACTAATGGCCACTGATATGTGGCAATGGTGGTCACTGATGGGTATTGATAGGCTGCACTGATGAGGTGGCACTGGTGGGCAGTGATGGGTATTGATAGGCTGAACTGATGGGCACTGATAGGCTGCAATGATGGGCACTGATGAGGTGGCACTGATGACCACTGATATGTGGCACTGATGGGTATTGGTAAGCTGCACTGATGGGCAGCACTGATGAGGTGGCACTGGTGGGCACTGATCGGTATTGATAGGCTGAACTTATGGGCACTGATAGGCTGCAATGATGGGCAGCACTGGTGGGCACTGATGGGGTGGCACTGATGGACACTGATGAGATGGCTCTGATGGCCAATGATATGTGGCACTGGTGGTCACTGATGGGTATTGATAGGCTGCACTGATGGGCAGCACTGATGAGGTGGCACTGGTGGGCACTGATGAGGTGGCACTGGTGGGCACTGATGAGGTGGCACTAGTGGGTACTGATGAGGTGGCACTAATGGCCACTGATATGTGGCACTGGTGGTCACTGATGGGTATTGACAGGCTGCACTGATGGGCAGCACTGATGAGGTGGCACTGGTGGGCACTGATGGGTATTGATAGGCTGAACTGATGGGCACTGATAGGCTGCAATGATGGGCGATGATGAGGTGGCACTGATGACCACTGATATGTGGCACTGATGGGTATTGGTAAGCTGCACTGATGGGCAGCACTGATGAGGTGGCACTGGTGGGCACTGATCTGTATTGATAGGCTGAACTTATGGGCACTGATAGGCTGCAATGATGGGCAGCACTGATGGGCACTGATGAGGTGGCACTGGTGGGCACTGATAGGCAGCACTGATGAGGTGGAACTGGTGGGCACTGATGAGGTGGCACTGGTGGGCACTGATAGGCGGCACTAATTTGCAGTACTGATTGGCATCCTTGATGGGTACTGATTAGCATTGAAGGGCAGCACTGATGGGCACTGTTGGGGCTGCTCTAATAATCAGTACCCTTATTATCAGTGCAGATAACAGGCAAGTGTGTTTACATTGTGATCAGCTGTGATTGGACACAGCTGATCACGTGGTAAAGAGATGCTGATTGGGTCTTTACCCCGATCTGTGATCAGCTGTGTCTGGAAGATACGGCGATCACAAAGCGCGTCACCCGTTCTCCACAGTGGCCGCGTGGCTGGCATGATCACAGGAGGACATCATAAGACACCCTCCCGTAACTGGCTGACCACGCTGTAGCCCTCATTTTCCTATGGCGGGGTCAACAAGTGGTTAAGTACCGTAGTTTGGCGCCATTTCACTGCATGACATGTTAGGTATCTATTTACTCTGCGTAGCATCATCTTTCATATTTTACAAAAAAATCGGGGTATATGTTGTGGTTTTTTTTTTGTAATTCATTAAAGCGGAGCTCCAGGCCTTTTTTTTTTTGCAAAAAGTTCAGCTGCTGACTTTTAATAAACAGACACCCATCTGTCCCACAGTCCAACGATTGCGGCCGCACGGAGCCCCGCTCCTCTCCATTGCGCCTCCATTGAAACTGTGGGCATCCGGCCGTGACAGCTTGTGGCTTCACAGCCAGGGGCATGCACTGCGCATGTGCGAGTCGCGCTGCGCTCTCCCAGTGGACAGGCCATCTTCTGGGACCTGTGACGTGTCCCAGAAGTTTGCAGAGAGGGAGGGGCCGCCTAGGGCGAGAGGGAGGGGCCTCCTAGGAGGAGAGGGAGGGGCCTCCTAGGGCGAGAGGGAGGGGCCTCCTAGGAGGAGAGGGAGGGGCCTCCTAGGAGGAGAGGGAGGGGCCTCCTAGAACAAGAGGGAGGGGCCTCCTAGGGCGAGAAGGAGGGGCTGCCTAGGGTGAGAGGGAGGGGCCGCCTAGGATGAGAAAGAGGGGCCTCCTCGGGCGAGAGGGAGGGACCTCCTAGGGTGAGAGGGAGGGGCCGCCTAGGGGGAGAGGAGGAGTCGCCTAGGCGGCCCGTAGGAGGAAACGGAAAGTGGGACAGGAAGTCCTACTCAAAACTAGCACCCACTCCCCCCCCCAAAAAAATTACATGCCAAATGTGGCATGTAAGGGGCGAGGAGTGCTTAATGCGGAAGTTCGACTTTTGGGTGGAACTCCGCTTTAAAGTGTATTTTGTTTTTCAAAATTATTGCGTTGGAAAGCCGCTGCGCAAAAAATGTGCACACCCTTTGAATTCAGGGTGTGCAGATCCCCAACAATTAATAGAAATATCGCCTACGCGTTTCACGGACAGTGCCGCTTCGTCAGGGCCTTGAAGATAGAATTCACACGACCTCATACTGTGCTTTCTTCAAGGTCCTGATGAAGGGGCACTGTCCGTGAAACGGGTAGGCCATATTTCTATTAATTGTTGGGGATCTGCACACCCTGAATTCAAACCTAATCGTACAAACTGTAATGTACTTTTTTCAACTGTTTTTATAGTAAATAAAATTGTCTATTTTTTCATAAGTTTGTTATTGTATTTCATTGTTTACACTTCTCAGAGGCACATTTTTTGAAACATAGTTGCATATATATATATATATATATATAATGTTTTGGGGTTCTGGGTAATTTTCTAGCAATAAATACATATTTTTGCCTACAAAGAGTGTCAGAGAAAGGCCTGGTCAGCGATGGTCAAAATGTAAAATCATATCTTCATTTCCACATTGTATCTCATTATTTTTAGCACTCCTATTACTCTGAACCATCCTGAGGATTATAAACTCTGTGAAGACCCCATACTTTTCAATTCTAGAATTCTGTGACCTGTAGTCACTGTGCCCTGTGGGTAGGCACTGCTGTGTCACGCATTTCACAGAGCCTGCCTTCTGATCTGCAGAGGTGCTGAGAGGAGAAGCTTCAAGAGGCGGAGTCAGTACAGGAGTCACTACATGCGGGCAGCAAGGTACTATGGGATATGTAGTCTTTCGAAAGTAAACAGCCTAGAAGAAGCTGCAAAAGCATGCTGGGAATCCAGGAAGTTATAGAAAGAGACGGCCAACAGCTAGGCAGAACTCACCACATGAAAGGAAAAATTGTATATTGATTTGTATAATATAACTATTTATTGGAATATTACAATGCTGATATTATAAAATGAAGGTATATGCTGTGACCAGAGATCTCCTTTTACGTTTGTACCGTCATACACTACACACCAGGGGGCGCATGTCCAGCCTCTGATGATACGACCTACAGAGACCATAGAATTCATAGATAAGTCACATAGGAGATCTATAAAGCAGGAGGCTCGGCTATTGATTGCAGTATATGACTGACAGATATGACTCTCCTCATCTACATATACAATGATATACTGCTCTGCTGTGTGTTCCCACCCACTGGCATGAGGATTAACCAATCACAGAGCTGGAGCAGGTGGCACACTGACCAATAGTAGTCATTAAAGTGAACCTGTCAGATCAGAAATGTGGGAGAGTTGGTGTTGACGAGTAGATGGCTTCACCCTGGATTCACCATATAGTGAGTCTTGGACGTGGAACAAGCATGCAGGCAGTGAAGGCTGAACCCGATAGTGCACCCTTCTTCCAGGTCAGCGACTCAGTATGTAGAGAGGTCGGGATTACCAACACAGTCCTGTGTCATTAAGACATTAATGGGAGCTGCCGTACCCCACACAGGTCCTCTTCTGGCCGATCACATCTAGAAATGATAGTTACTCCTTTCCCTTCTGTAATAGAAGTCACTTTCATTACAAACATCTCCATGTAGGTGGAGGAGCCTTTATGGAGGTCCTAATCCAGAGACGGCAGAGGTCTCTCAGAGGTGAGAACGGAATGCAGACAATTCAGGTTCTTCAATACAATGATGTGTGTCATGTCTGTCCTCAGATTCAGAGCTGTACCGATATCCCTCTATGGAGACCGTTATGGATGGAGGAGAACATCCAGCACCTCCATAATGACTACCTCTGAAGACTATTATAGAAATAAAACACCCAGCACCCTCCATTCTGGCCCCTATGGAGATTGTTATGGAATGAGAACATCCTGCACCCCATAATGACCCCCTATGGAGGTTGTTATAAATGGAGAACATCCAGCACCCCCATAATGACCCCCTGTGGAGATTGTTTTAGATAAATAACATCCAGCTCCCCCATAATCATCCCCTGTGGAGATTGTTATAGACGGACAATATCCAGCACCCCCATAATGACCCCCTATGGAGAATGTTATGGAATGAGAACATCCAGCACCCCCATAATGACCTTCTATGGAGATTGTTATAAATGGAGAACACCCAGCACCCCCATAATGATCCCCTATGGAAATTGTTATAGAGGGAGAACGTCCAGCACCCCCATAATGACTCTTTATGGAGATTGTTATAGATGGAGAACATCCAGTACCCCCATAATGACCCTCTATGGAGATTGTTATAGCGGGAGAACATCCAACACCCCTATAATAATCCCCTATGGAGATTGCTATAAATAGAGAACATCCAGTACCCCCATAATGATCCCCTATGGATATTGTTATAGAGGAAGAACATCCAGCACTCCCATAATGATCCCTATGGAGATTGTTATAAACTGAGAACATCCAGCACCCCCATAATAACCCCTATGGAGATTGTTATAGCAGGAGAACATCCAGCACCCCCATAATGACCCCCTATTGATATTGTTATAGAGGAAGAACATCCAGCACTCCCATAATGATCCCCTATGAAGATTGTTATAAACTGAGAACATCCAGCACCCCCATAATGATCCCCTATGGATATTGTTATAGAGGAAGAACATCCAGCACTCCCATAATGATCCCCTATGAAGATTGTTATAAACTGAGAATGTCCAGCACCCCCATAATGACTTCTATGGAGATTGTTATAGAGGGAGAACATCCAGCACCCCCATAATGACCTCTATGGAGATTGTTATAGAGGGAGAACTTCCAGCACCCCCATAATTACAGAGCTGCATTCATTTGTATCTTTATTATCTGCCCGAAGTTCTCCTTTAAATGGATTATTAACCACTTGCTGCCAAATCACGTAGCTGTACGTCATGTGACTACAAGTGGTTGTAGCGGGGTGATGATATGCAGCTGTAGACATCACCCGCTACTGTTTTTTTAGAGCCAACGGTTGGCTCTCTTGTAATAACACAAGCAGGAGGGGACAACCCTCCCCCCTTCCGCCACTCGCCCAGGCTCTCCCGTCCCACCCAGAGACCCGAGCGACCAGCCGGAACACCTGCTGGCTGGCCGGAGACCCAAAGAAAGCCGGGATTAGCTTTGGTTTGGTTTCGGATGTAGTAACTCGGAAGCTAATGCCGCGTACACACGAGCGGACATTACGGCGGACTTTGCCCGGCGGACTTTTCGACGTACTTTCCGACGGACTTTGTGAATGAACGGACTTGCCTACACACAATCCACCAAAGTCCGTCGAATTCGTACGTGATGACGTACGACCGGACTAAAACAAGGAAGTTCATAGCCAGTAGCCAATAGCTGCCCTAGCGTGGCTTTTTGTCCGTCGAACTAGCATACAGACGGCGGACTTTTCGACCGGACTCGATTTCAACGGATAAATTTAAAACAAGTTTTAAATCTAATTCCGTCCAACTTTTGAGAAAACAAAGTCCGCTGGAGCCCACACACATCGAATTGTCCGACGAAATCCAGTCCACCGGGCAAAGTCTGCCGTAATGTCCGCTCGTGTGTACGCGGCATTAGTCATGACATCACGTTCAGTTTACTGGAGTCTTAAAGGGACCAGTTTTTTAAAAAAATCAAAACTATTCAAAAATACCGATCTTGGCGTTTTGAATGCTTTCAAGTGCAGATGAGGGGTTTGGGATCTTGTAGACCTCAGATCCCTCCATAAAGAGGACCTGTCACCGTCTATTACTGTCACATGGGATGTTTACATTCATTATAGACCCCAGATCTCTCCATAAAGAGGACCTGTCACCTCCTATTACTGTCACATGGGATGTTTACATTCATTATAGACCCCAGATCTCTCCATAAAGAGGCCCTGTCACCACCTATTACTGTCACATGGGATGTTTACATTCATTATAGACCCCAGATCTCTCCATAAATAGGACCTGTCACCTCCTATTACTGTCACATGGGATGTTTACATTCATTATAGACCCCAGATCTCTCCATAAAGAGGACCTGCCACCACCTATTACTGTCACATGGGATGTTTACATTCATTATGGACCCCAGATCTCTCCATAAAGAGGACCTGTCACTGCCTATTACTGTCACATGGGATGTTTACATTCATTATAGACCCCAGATCTCTCCATAAAGAGGACCTGTCACCGCCTATTACTGTCACATGGGATGTTTACATTCATTATAGACCCCAGATCTCTCCATAAAGAGGCCCCGTCACCACCTATTACTGTCACATGGGATGTTTACATTCATTATAGACCCCAGATCTCTCCATAAAGAGGACCCGTCACCATCTATTACTGTCACATGGAATGTTTACATTCATTATAGACCCCAGATCTCTCCATAAAGAGGACCTGCCACCACCTATTACTGTCACATGGGATGTTTACATTCATTATAGACCCCAGATCTCTCCATAAAGAGGCCCTGTCACCACCTATTACTGTCACATGGGATGTTTACATTCATTATAGACCCTAGATCTCTCCATAAAGAGGACCTGTCACCTCCTATTACTGTCACATGGGATGTTTACATTCATATGGGATGTTTACATTCATTATAGACCCCGGATCTCTCCATAAAGAGGACCTGTCACCTCCTATTACTGTCACATGGAATGTTTACATTCATTATAGACCCCAGATCTCTCCATAAAGAGGACCTGTCACCGTCTATTACTGTCACATGGGATGTTTACATTCATTATAGACCCCAGATCTCTCCATAAAGAGGACCTGTCACCGTCTATTACTGTCACATGGGATGTTTACATTCATTATAGACCCCAGATCTCTCCATAAAGAGGACCTGTCACCTCCTATTACTGTCACATGGGATGTTTACATTCATTATAGACCCCAGATCTCTTCATAAAGAGGACCTGCCACCACCTATTACTGTCACATGGGATGTTTACATTCATTATAGACCCCAGATCTCTCCATAAAGAGGACCTGTCACCTCCTATTACTGTCACATGGGATGTTTACATTCATTATAGACCCCAGATCTCTCCATAAAGAGGACCTGTCACCACCTATTACTGTCACATGGGATGTTTACATTCATTATAGACCCCAGATCTCACCATAAAGAGGACCTGTCACCCCCTATTACTGTCACATGGGATGTTTACATTCATTATAGACCCCAGATCTCTCCATAAAGAGGGCCCGTCACCACCTATTACTGTCACATGGGATGTTTACATTCATTATAGACCCCAGATCTCTCCATAAAGAGGACCTGTCACCTCCTATTACTGTCACATGGGATGTTTACATTCATTACAGACCCCAGATCTCTCCATAAAGAGGACCTGTCACCACCTATTACTGTCACATGGGATGTTTACATTCATTATAGACCCTAGATCTCTCCATAAAGAGGACCTGTCACCTCCTATTACTGTCACATGGGATGTTTACATTCATTATAGACCCCAGATCTCTCCATAAAGAGGACCTGTCACCGCCTATTACTGTCACATGGGATGTTTACATTCAATATAGACCCCAGATCTCTCCATAAAGAGGACCTGTCACCTCCTATTACTGTCACATGGGATGTTTACATTCATATGGGATGTTTACATTCATTATAGACCCCGGATCTCTCCATAAAGAGGACCTGTCACCTCCTATTACTGTCACATGGAATGTTTACATTCATTATAGACCCCAGATCTCTCCATAAAGAGGACCTGTCACCGTCTATTACTGTCACATGGGATGTTTACATTCATTATAGACCCCAGATCTCTCCATAAAGAGGACCTGTCACCGTCTATTACTGTCACATGGGATGTTTACATTCATTATAGACCCCAGATCTCTCCATAAAGAGGACCTGTCACCTCCTATTACTGTCACATGGGATGTTTACATTCATTATAGACCCCAGATCTCTCCATAAAGAGGACCTGTCACCTCCTATTACTGTCACATGGGATGTTTACATTCATTATAGACCCCAGATCTCTCCATAAAGAGGACCTGTCACCACCTATTACTGTCACATGGGATGTTTACATTCATTATAGACCCCAGATCTCTCCATAAAGAGGACCTGTCACCCCCTATTACTGTCACATGGGATGTTTACATTCATTATAGACCCCAGATCTCTCCATAAAGAGGACCCGTCACCACCTATTACTGTCACATGGGATGTTTACATTCATTATAGACCCCAGATCTCTCCATAAAGAGGACCTGTCACCTCCTATTACTGTCACATGGGATGTTTACATTCATTACAGACCCCAGATCTCTCCATAAAGAGGACCTGTCACCACCTATTACTGTCACATGGGATGTTTACATTCATTATAGACCCTAGATCTCTCCATAAAGAGGACCTGTCACCTCCTATTACTGTCACATGGGATGTTTACATTCATTATAGACCCCAGATCTCTCCATAAAGAGGACCTGTCACCGCCTATTACTGTCACATGGGATGTTTACATTCAATATAGACCCCAGATCTCTCCATAAAGAGGACCTGTCACCTCCTATTACTGTCACATGGGATGTTTACATTCATATGGGATGTTTACATTCATTATAGACCCCGGATCTCTCCATAAAGAGGACCTGTCACCTCCTATTACTGTCACATGGAATGTTTACATTCATTATAGACCCCAGATCTCTCCATAAAGAGGACCTGTCACCGTCTATTACTGTCACATGGGATGTTTACATTCATTATAGACCCCAGATCTCTCCATAAAGAGGACCTGTCACCGTCTATTACTGTCACATGGGATGTTTACATTCATTATAGACCCCAGATCTCTCCATAAAGAGGACCTGTCACCTCCTATTACTGTCACATGGGATGTTTACATTCATTATAGACCCCAGATCTCTTCATAAAGAGGACCTGCCACCACCTATTACTGTCACATGGGATGTTTACATTCATTATAGACCCCAGATCTCTCCATAAAGAGGACCTGTCACCTCCTATTACTGTCACATGGGATGTTTACATTCATTATAGACCCCAGATCTCTCCATAAAGAGGACCTGTCACCCCCTATTACTGTCACATGGGATGTTTACATTCATTATAGACCCCAGATCTCTCCATAAAGAGGACCCGTCACCATCTATTACTGTCACATGGAATGTTTACATTCATTATAGACCCCAGATCTCTCCATAAAGAGGACCTGCCACCACCTATTACTGTCACATGGGATGTTTACATTCATTACAGACCCCAGATCTCTCCATAAAGAGGACCTGTCACCTCCTATTACTGTCACATGGGATGTTTACATTCATTATAGACCCCAGATCTCTCCATAAAGAGGACCTGTCACCCCCTATTACTGTCACATGGGATGTTTACATTCATTATAGACCCCAGATCTCTCCATAAAGAGGACCTTTCACCTCCTATTACTGTCACATGGGATGTTTACATTCATTATAGACCCCAGATCTCTCCATAAAGAGGACCTGTCACCCCCTATTACTGTCACATGGGATGTTTACATTCATTATAGACCCCAGATCTCTCCATAAAGAGGACCCGTCACCATCTATTACTGTCACATGGGATGTTTACATTCATTATAGACCCCAGATCTCTCCATAAAGAGGACCTGTCACCTCCTATTACTGTCACATGGAATGTTTACATTCCTTGTCACAGAAATTAAAGTGATTAAAAAAATAAAAATAAAATAAAAGCAACAGTGTAAAAATAAAAAAATAATATCAAAAATAAATAAAAAGGTAAAGTGCCCCTGTCCCCCTGTGCTAGCACGCAAAGGCGAATGCGTGCGTCAGTCCTGAACGCACGCAAACCGCGATCGTCCCGCACATGTGAGGTATCACCGCGAATGGGCAGTAATTCCAGCTACTCCTCTGTAACTATAAAGTGATAAGCTGTAAAGGCTTTTAAAGCGTCACCTATGGATAATATCGTTGTGTGATGCCCTTGTGCGGACGTGCGCAATTTTAAAGCATGACACGTTTGGTATCCACTTACTCGGCGTGACATCACCTTTTATATTTTGCAAAAAAAAATTGGGTTATTTATTGCGTTTTTGTGCATTAAAATGTAAAAAAGTGTATATATAAAAAAAAATTCCCAAAAACTGCATTTGAAAAACCACTGCGCAGACATAATGTTTGGGGGTTATAAGTAATTTTCTAGCAAAAAGTACTGATTTAAACTTGTAAACAAAAAGTGCCAGAAAAAGCTTTCAACTGGTTAATATATATTTATTATTAGTATATATACATACTAACAATACATATTCATTTAATAAATATTGAATTAATTACTAATTTTATAATATTCATATTCATGCATGTATTCATAATACATATAATACTAATATTACTCTCAGGGTGATATTCTATGGTGTTCTGATGTACTATATACTGATATAATATTCTATGTCCTACAGAAAAATGGCCGCCCCCGGCTGGAGTCCTTTCACAGAGAAGTGTGACCTCTAGTGTCTGCTGGAGGACTTCCTGTGTGCCTTACGCAGTTTATCATAGTGTTGGGTCCTACGCAAAATGGCCGCCAACCGAAGCATCAGCTAAACCTTGTTGGACCTCTAGTGTTTATGGGATGAAACAGGAAGAAGCATTGTATGGAGAGGTGAGGAGGATACATGGAGGAAATGATCAATAATACAGATTATAGGTGATCAATAATCAATGTGAAAGGAGAGGGGGGACATAGATTCATATCTTATTACAGAGATCTTAGCAGTCTGTACAGAGGAGCTTACACTCTAATGCCCCCCCCCCACAGTCACATCAGTCTCTGTACAGAGGAGCTTACACTCTAATGTCCCCTCCCCCCACAGTCACATCAGTCTCTGTACAGAGGAGCTTACACTCTAATGTCCCCTCCCCCCACAGTCACATCAGTCTCTGTACAGAGGAGCTTACACTCTAATGTCCCCTCCCCCCACAGTTACATCAGTCTCTGTACAGAGGAGCTTACACTCTAATGTCCCCCCCCCCCCCACAGTCACATCAGTCTCTGTACAGAGGAGCTTACACTCTAATGTCCCCTCCTCCACACAGTCACATCAGTCTCTGTACAGAGGAGCTTACACTCTAATGTCCCCCCCCACATCAGTCTCTGTACAGAGGAGCTTACACTCTAATGTCCCCTCCCCCCACAGTCACATCAGTCTCTGTACAGAGGAGCTTACACTCTAATGGCCCCTCCCCCCCCCCCCACAGTCACATCAGTCTCTGTACAGAGGAGCTTACACTCTAATGTCCCCTCCCCCATAGTCACATCAGTCTCTGTACAGAGGAGCTTACACTCTAATGTCCCCTCCCCCTACAGTCACATCAGTCTCTGTACAGAGGAGCTTACACTCTAATGTCCCCTCCTCCACAGTCACATCAGTCTCTGTACAGAGGAGCTTACACTCTAATGTCCCCTCCCCCCCACAGTCACATCAGTCTCTGTACAGAGGAGCTTACACTCTAATGTCCCCTCCCCCCACAGTCACATCAGTCTCTGTACAGAGGAGCTTACACTATAATGTCCCCTCCCCCCCACAGTCACATCAGTCTCTATACAGAGGAGCTTACATTCTAATGTCCCCTCCCCCCTACAGTCACATCAGTCTGTACAAAGGAGCTTACACTCTAATGTCCCCTCCCCCCACAGTCACATCAGTCTGTACAAAGGAGCTTACACTCTGTCCCTTCCCCCCTAAGTGACATCAGTTCAGGCGTCCCAATACTTTTGGTAATATAGTGTATAATATCACTGTGAATGATGCCGTATTCCTACCGCTCTCTACATCTACCAAGACACGTCATCAACTCCCCACTTGTCAATTCCTTCTATAAATATATATATATAATTTTTTTTTTCTTTAAATCACAAATATGTTGTAAAGGAAATTGGTAAGTTCTGTATATAATTGTATTCTATTTTGTTTGTATTGCACACGGCACTAATAATGTTTTCATTACATTCTTCCGAGTCCTGATTAGAATTAGCCTGCCTATGTTACGCCCCCTTGTTACCATAAACGTACAATTGTCATATTTATGTGATACCTACGTAATCATGTGTATAAAAACCTTCAATTGCGTCATAATAAAGCAGAACAGTAATTTGGAAAGATGCTGAGCGTATCTTTTGTGTCTGTTCCCTACTGCAGTAGTTATTAATAATTTGGAACCACCAATCAATATGAGGATAGGAGTTGCCGATCTATAAATTTAACCAACTCAATGCAGATTTTCCCGCAGCCCAAGTTAAAGTGATTGTAAGCCTTCCTTTTTTTTTTTTTTAATTTAAAATAACAAACATGTCATACTTACCTCCACTGTGCAGATCGTTTTGCACTGAGTGGCCCCGAACCTGCTCTTCTGGGGTCCCCCCCGGCGGCTCCTCCCCCACATCAGATAACCCCTTAGGAGAAGTGCTCTCGAGGGGGGGGGGGGGGGTTGGTTACCTTGCAGACGCTCTCCCGAGTCCAGCATTCGGCCTCCATAGACACGAATGTATGACTCCCCCCCCCCCCCGAGCCATTGGATTTGATTGACAGCAGCGGGAGCCAATGGCTGCGCTGCTATCAATCTATCCAATCAAGAGCCGGGACCCCGTGGAGAGAGAGAGAGGGAGAGCGTGTCTCCGCCGAGGGAAATACGGGGCTCAGGTAAGTAAAACGGGGGGGGGGGGTCACTGCCAGAAGTTTTATCACCTTAATGCATCCTACACAAAGGTTTACAACCCCTTTGAACATAAATCTCAAATACTCATTTATTAGTCTTATCCAATATACAGTATTTAAATTATATGAACTTGTTTATCAATGAAACATAGATTTGTTTTTGATCACGGTCGGATCTTATCAAAATTCTATTTATTATTTTAATTATAATATATTTCTTAACAGAGTTTGGGAAAGGATCAACAGCGTAGTCTTCGGATTTTCACATCACAGCCAAGTAAGTTCATGTAACTTTCTGAATAATTGTGTTTTTGTTATTGGAATTATACTTTCATTAACCACTTCCCGTCCGCCGTATAGACAAATGACGGAGGCGGGGTGCGGCCCTCTTGTTCTGGGATGACGTCACATGGTGTCTTCCCACTCTCGAGCCTCGGGGACCGTGCAGCGCAGCGGTCGGCAATGCACTGTGACCCTGGGACACGGCACATCACCCATCTCGGTAAAGAGGCGATGACGAGGCTCCCTTACCCATGTGATCAGCTGTGTCCAATCACAGGTGATGACATGTAAACAAGGAAATGCCGGTTATCAGCTCTCCTCTTCTCACACTGACAGAGGGGGAGGAGAGGAGAGCCGATCAGCGAATTTCCTCACAGGGGAGATCTGCACAGATAAACAGGGCCCTGACCATCAATGCAGTCCCAACACGCCCAGCAGTAATGCCTATCAGTGCCTCCTAATCAGTGCCCATTAGTGCCGCCTCATCAGTGTCTCCTAATCAGTGCCCATTAGTGCCGCCTCATCAGTGTCTCCTAATCAGTGCCTCCTAATCAGTGCCCATCAGTGCCTCCTCATCAGCGCCCATCAGTGTCTCCTAATCAGTGCCCATCAGTGCCTCCTCATCAGTGCCCATCAGTGCCTCCTAATCAGTGCGCATCAGTGTCTCCTCATCAGTGCCTCCTCATCAGTGCCCATCAGTGTCTCCTAATCAGTGCCCATCAGTGCAGCCTATCAGTGCCTCCTAATCAGTACCCATCAGTGCCCATCAGTGCCTCCTAATCAGTGCCCATCAGTGCAGCCCATCAGTGTCTCCTAATCAGTGCGTATCAGTGTCTCCTAATCAGTACGTATCAGTGCCCCCTCATCAGTGCCCATCAGTGTCTCCTAATCAGTGCGTATCAGTGCCTCCTCATCAGTGCCCATCAGTGTCTCCTAATCAGTGCCCATCAGTGAAGGAGAAAAATTACTTATTTACAAAATTTTCTAACACAAACAAAAAACAACTTTTTTCTTTTTTTTTTTTTTTTTGTTTAGCAAAAAATAAAAACCCCAGTGGTGATTAAATACCACCAAAAGAAAACTCTGTCTCCAAAAAAATTTATAAAAATGTCATTTGAGTACAGTGCAGCATGACCGCGCAATTGTCATTCAACGTGTGAGAGCGCTGAAAGCTGAAAATTGGCCTGGGCAGGAAGGGGGTGAAAGTGCCCCCTGGTATTGAAGGGGTTAAGTAAAACTGTTGTCCCCCTTTTCCTAAATCTCAAAGCCGCTCCACTTTTTTTCCTCCTCTTACTCCCCCTCTATTGCACCCCCCCCCCCTCCCCTCCCCTCACTGGAAAATGGAAAACGAGAGAAGATGCAGAACGGCTACCAGTGTGCAAGGCATTTGTTAATCTCTCGTTATCCGATGCTTGGATAGCACCTCATGTGATCCGTTATCCATCTCTAACATTGTCAGAAAGATAATGACTGACATTTGTATATTGTGTTACTATGGGAATTTGTATATACAGTATCTGACAAAAGTAAGTACACCCCTCACATTTTTGTAAATCTTTTTTTCTATCTAAAGTGTCAATATTTTGTGTGGCCACCATTATTTTCCAGCACTGCCTTAACCCTCTTGGGCATGGAGATCACCAGAACTTCACAGGTTGTCACTGGAGTCCTCTTCCACTCCTCCATGACGACATCACAGAGCTGGTGGATGTTAGAGACCTTGCGCTCCTCCACCTTCCCTTTGAGGATGCCCTACAGATGATCAATAGGGTTTAGGTCTGAAGACATGTTTGGCCAGTCCATCATCTTTACCCTCAGCTTCTTTAGCAAGGCAGTGGTGGTCTTGGAGGTGTGTTTGGGGTGGTTATCATGTTGGAATACTGCCCTGCGGCCCAGTCTCTGAAGGGAGGGGATCATGCTCTGCTTCAGTATGTCACAGTACATGTTGGCATTCATGGTTCCCTCAATGATCTGTAGCCCCCCAGTGCCGGCAGCACTCATTCAGCCCCAGACCATGACACTCCCACCACCATGCTTGACTGTAGGCAAGACACACTTGTCTTTGTCCTCCTCACCTGGTTGCCCCCACACACGCTTGTCACCATCTGAACCAAATAAGTTTATCTTGGTCTCATCAGACCACAGGATATGGTTCCAGTAATCCATGTCCTCAGTCTGCTTGTCTTCAGCAAACTGTTTGAGGGCTTTCTTGTGCATCATCTTTAGAAGAGGCTTCCGTCTGGGACGACAGCCATGCAGACCAATTTGATGCAGTGTGTGGCGTATGGTCTGAGCACTGACAGCTGACCCCCCAATTTGGAAGGTTCTCATCCAAGATTTTACAATACATGGCCCCGTCCATTGGCCCCATCAATGCGGCAAAGTTGGCCCGTACCTTTAGCAGAGAAACAGCCCCAAAGCATCATGTTCCCACCTCTGTGCTTGACTGTAGGGATGGTGTTCTTAGGGCCATAGTCAGCATTTTTCTTCCTCCAAACACAGCAAGTCAAGTTAATGCCAAAGACCTACATTTTGGTCTCATCTGACCACAGCACTTTCTCCTAATCCTTCTCTGAATCATTTAGATATTCACTGGCAAACTTCAGAGGGGCTGTACATGTGCCTTCTTAGCAGGGGGACCTTGTGGGTGCTGCAGGATTTCATCCATGTTACCAATGGTTTGTTTGGTGACTGTGGTCCCAACTCCCTTGAGATCATTCACAAGCTCCTCTCATGTAGTTCTGGGCTGATCACTCACTTTTCTCATTATCAGCCTTACCACGAGGCGAAATCTTGCATGGAGCTCCAGACCGAGGGCAATTGATGGGTATTTTGTATTTCTTCCATTTGTGAATAATCGCTCAAACAGTTGTCTCCTCCTCACCAAGCTTCCTGCTGATGGTCTTGTAGCCCATTCCAGCCTTGTGCAGGTCTACAGTCTTCTCCCCGACGTCCTCTGACAGATCTTTGGTCTTCCCCATGATGGTGAGGATTGGATGGAAGAGATTCTGTGGACAGGTGTCTTTTATACACATAATGAGTTGTCGTTAGGAGCACTACCTTACATTGACAGGACTAATCTGTGTACCACATGAGCACCTACTGTAGCCAGTCTGTGGGGGGCAGAATTATCGTTGGTTGGTAGGGAATTAAATACTTATTTTATTCACTGAACTGGAACTCCATTTATAACATTTGTATCATGTGTTTTTCCTGGATTTTTGGTTGATAGTCTGTCTCTATCATTTAAAATATACCTATGATAAAAATGATAGACCCTTCATTTCTATGGAAGTGGGCAAACTTACACAATCTGCAGGGGAGCAAATCATTATTTTCCCCCCACTGTATTGTACTGTCACTTTAAAACTGGTTGCCTACAATCCCATCTGGACCATTGGGAAAAGGACGCAGTCCTACTCCATTTTATTTTTGGGCCTGATGGGACGCAGAGTTATGCGGTTGTACATAGACAAAATTCAGTTTACAGCCGCCGCTCCATAGGGATGAATGGACCATCCAATTAGGTCCGCTGTAAAAGACTGACAGGCTGGCCTGATTGTATCGCCCCTGTGAAAGTTGCCTTATGCCGTGTACACACTGGCAGACTTTTGAGCATCAAACGTCCGACGGACTTTCAACGGAGTTACGACGGACTTGCGAACGACCGGACTTGCCCACACACGAATGCACTAAAGCCCGTTCAAACGCCCTAAAGTCCGTTCGAAAGTCTGGTCGTTTGAACGTGATGACGTACGACCGGACTAGAATAAGGATTTCATAGCCAGTAGCCAATAGCTGCCCTAGCGTCCTTTTTTGTCCGTCGGACTAGCATACAGACGAACTGATTTTTCGATCGGACTCGAGTCCGTCGGAAAGATTTGAAACATGTTCTAAATCTAAAGTCCGTCTGATTTTCGACAGAAAAAGTCAGCTGGAGGTCCGATGAAGCCCACACACGATCGGATTGTCCGCTGGATTCGTTCCGTTGGACCAGTCTGGTCGAAAAGTCCGCCCGTGTGTACACGGCATTAGGCTAGACTTCCACTATTTCGGCGCGATATTTTGCCACGATTTTTTGCCGCGATTTTGATGCGACTGGAAACAATGCCTGTGTATTCTTGAGGTCTGTGGACCTCAAGTCGCATCAAAGTGGGACCAAAGTAGTGCAGGGACTACTTTGAAGTTGCACAGATATGAACGGTACTCATTGGAAATCATGGGGAATGACTGGTCATGCGACTTTGCAGTCCCAAGTCGCATGAAAGACGTACTAGTGGAAACCGAGCCTTATGGAGATGGTTTAATGCACATCGCACTGCATTACATTCTTTCCCGGCCTTGATGGACAGGCAAACTGTCAACGGGGAGAAAATGATGTTACAAGTCACTTTCGGGTCAACAACTAGAAGGAGAGGAGAGCAGATGTGTGTCTCCACCCCCCCTCACTTCTCTACCCAATGGCACCCACTATGCCGGTCCCGGGCTCCACTTTCCCATCTGCAGGCCCGGGACCGGCATAGTGGGTGCCACTGGGTAGAGGTGGAGGGGGGGGGGGGGGGAGAGCTGACCCAGAAGTGATGTGTGACAAAATTTTTGGGTCCACATTGACAATTTCCCTGACCACCAAGGCCGGCCGGTAAAGAGCTATGCCGGTCCCGGGCTCCACTTTCCCATCTGCGGCCCGGAAACGGCATAGTGGGTGCCACTGGGTAGAGGTGGGGGGGGGGGGGGGGTAGAGAAGAGCTGACCCAGAAGTGATATGTGACAAAATTTTGGGGTCCACTTTGACAATTTCCCTGACCACCAAGACCAGGAAAGAAGGAGATATTCACACCAGTGGCACCCACTATGCCGGTCCCGGACTCCACATTCCCATCTGCGGGCCCGGGACCGGCATAGTGGGTGCCACTGGGTAGAAGTGGGGGTAGAGAAGAGCTGACCCAGAAGTGATGTGTGACGAAATTTTTGGGTTCACATTGACAATTTCCCTGACCACCAAGGCTGGGAAAGAAGGAGATATTCACACCGGTGGCACCCGCTATGCCGGTCCTGGGCTACACTTTCCCATCTGCGGCCTGGGACTGGCATAGTGGGTGCCACCGGGTAGAGGTGGGGGGAGGAGAGCTGACCCAGAAGTGATGTGTGACGAAATTTTCGGGTCCACTTTGACAATTTCCCTGACCACCAAGACCAGGAAAGAAGGAGATATTCACACCGGTGGCACCCGTTATGCCGGTCCTGGGCTCCACTTTCCCATCTGCGGCCCGGGACCGGCATATTGGGTGCCACCGTGTAGAGGTGTAGGGGGGGGGGGGGAGCTGACCCAGAAGTGATGTGTGTGACGAAACGGGTCCACTTTGACAATTTCCCTGACCACCAAGGCCGGGAAAGAAGGAGGTATTCACACTACCTATAGGTAAAATTTAAAGATGGAAGTTTACTTCCTCTTTAATAAACTTTTTAGTATTTTTGCAGTGAATATTACTCAAAATAATTGTTCTCTTTCTTTCAGAATGCCTGGCTGTTTTGTTCCTGGATGTTCATATTCTTGGCGTAGAAAGGACACAATTTTGCATATTTTCCCTAAAAAGGAGGCTAGGATAAGACTTTGGCTACAGAATATGAATGTACAAAACACTGAACTTGAGTATCACGTAACCCGTATAGCCAAATCGGGAAGGGAAAAATTTAGAATTTGTTCCAAACATTTCTCAGATAAAGACTATGTCATGGGAGGACAAGGCCGCTGTTTACGTTTTGATGCCATACCAACACTTCAGATGCCACCTGCTCTTGAACCCCAAATTGTAGAACATTTTGAACACAATTACTACAAGCGCCAGAAACTAACTGATACATCTGAGGGGGAAGTAAGGAGCGAGGAGCCGTCGTCCTTTCTTGAAACCTCGCAAACTTCAAGTGGTGTGTATGGTGGTCTACCTACGGGTTCACCAGACGCAGAAACAACCTCGCCTATATTGCAGAGCTCTGAACACATTTTTCAAGCCGATCCTGCATCACCAGAAATGGTGGCAGATGAAATTGAAGTTTCTACATCAGATTTTTTCAGAGAAAGTTTAACTACGACGAGTTCGAGGAAAAAAAAATTAAAAGGGTCTCCAAAACAATTCACAGCTACAAGAGGCGCAAACTCGGAATACTTTGCGGGACAAAAACATAAAGCGATACAGATTGATCCATTATTTATGAAAAAAAATAAAAAAGTACAGGCGTCCGTTATTAAATTGCAAATTTCAGTTGGGATTCAGTGCGACTTGGTAAGTCTTCCTCCGCTTGTGCCTTTGACTAAATCAAGGTCCGGTGTTGAAAACGAGCCGTGGATTCAAAACGGTGAACCTTCATTATTACAGTCGTCGTCTTGTGATGCTGATCTTACAGAACCACCGAATCCATCGCAAGGACAAAATGTCACTCACCCATTTCCTCTTCGTTGTTACGGATATTCAGAGACGGAAGGCAACGCAACCCCTGAAATGGTATTACAAAACGAGAGTTACCGTCCAAGTGTGAAGGAGGAATATCTACAAGACACGAAAGAAGATTATCTAATCGATCCCACAGATCCCGATGCGTCATTCTTTCTTTTGGAAGACCAGTCGGATCAAAAATTAGCAACTGAGAGAAAATTTATCGTTTTTGAGAGTTGTTTAAATGAGCTATTACTGAACAGCAACTGCAAATATCATAAGAATTGCCCAGGAAAAGTGACTAAAATAAAAAAATATCTTGTTGGTTCAGCCTTGGTTGTAGAAGGCTACTGCGGTGAACACCACCGGTTTCACTTGTGGAGCAGCCAGCCGTTTGTTGGGAAAATGCCTGCTGGAAATCTTCTGCTTTCCGGTTCTATTCTGTGCAGTGGATCTAATTTTCGGAAGGTTTCCAATTTTTTCCATTTACTGGGCTTATGTGGAATATCCCAAGCGACTTATTACAAAAATCAAAATTACTACCTTTTTCCCATCATCAATCATCACTGGTGTGAAGAACGCAAAGACGTCATCTTCAACGTCGGGAAGCGTACAGTTGCTCTTGCAGGGGACGGACAATGCGACTCGCCTGGATTGAGTGCCAAGTACTGCACTTATACCTTCCTAGACATGGATACGGACAAAATAATCGATTTTCAGGTTGAGCCAATTAAAACGGGAGTATCTCCAAAGTCTTTAGAGAAAATCGCTTTCGGGAAAGCTCTTCACCGGCTAAAAGATGATAATCTGAAGATTAAGATCATAGCTACCGATCGTCATGCCGGTATTCGAAAAATGATAAAAGAGCAGCATAAAGGAATCCGGCATGAATTCCACGTGTGGCACTTTGCCAGATCGATAGGAAACAAATTTCACCAAGCTAGTAAGAGGAGAAACTCGCATGAACTGTCAGCTTGGGTGTCTCCTGCAAAAAAACATTTATGGTGGTGCGCTAGCACTTGCAGTCGTAATGTGGAGTTGCTAAAAGAAAAGTGGATGTCCCTTGCTCTTCATTCAAGCAACGTTCATTCATGGACTGGTGGGAAGTTGTACAAACAATGCAGCCATGAAGAAATGTTGGACAACGAGGAGGAGGAACATGTTTGGCTTTTGCAGGGAACTGCAGCCCATCAAAGACTGAAGGACGTTGTTCTCGACCCCCGAGTTTTGAAAGACCTTGAACACTTGTCAAATTTCTGCCACGCTGGAAATTTCGAGGTATTTCATAGTAGGGCTTTAAAATATAGACCTAAACATCATCATTTTGAAATTGATGGTATGGTAGCACGTACGCAACTTGCCGCATTAGATCACAATCGAAATGTTGACAGAGAGCAAGCAGTTAGAAGACCAAAATCCTGTGGAGCACCAATACAAACTCCTAACTACAGATACATCTACAGTAAGGCCAAGAAAGACTGGACCGTGGCAAAAATGTATGACAGCACCAATCAAGAATTTATGATTGATATTTTGGCGGATTCAATTTCTTTGGCTGCTGGTGACCTCAAAGTGGACTGGATTCCTAGACGAAGCTATGAGCCTGAAAATATAGCTTGTTTTCCTTGTCCGGAGAAACCTGATATGCTACAAAGATATCTTTCACGGTTTAACCATTGAAAATTTTATTGTGTTGTAAATTCCTATTGTTTTCTTTGTGTAAAATTCTTGAAAGACTTATGGAAAATTATAGCTCAGATTTGAAAAAAAACAAAAACAAATGACCTGAAGCATATTACAGAATGGCAGTTTTTTTTGTGTGTTTTTTTTTTTTTTTTTGTATCATGTTTTATTTTTTATAAAAAATACAGAAATAAAAGCATAACATAAAAATCACACAAAAAAAACAGAATGACAGTTTAAATGACAATAACTGTGCAACACCTTTTATAAAAAAAAAAAAATGCACACATTTTATAAAAAAATTAACACGTGTGTAAAAAAAAATTGAAATCTTGGTTATTGTTACAGGCCATACAGTTTATAATAAAAATTCACTCACACGTAATATTTTATTTTGGTTAGGTTGATATTATTTATAATGTTAGGCTGGTGGGTGGGTGCACATGGTACATATAAAATAAATGCTCCAAATAGTTTAAAACCTTTTTACATTTATTAAACTTTAAAATACAAAGTATTGCACTTACGTCAATAAGAGCCTAAAGTCTGATCTGCCGGCCGGCGCACAATCGGACAAACCCTTCCGAGAAATGAACTAACACATGAGGTGACGTCAGCACATCGCTCCTCCCTACACGTTTCGTAAGAGATTACGTCCAGGGGCGTCGACGTAATCTCTTACGAAACGCGTAGGGCGGAATTGTCTTATTATTATTCTATTTTTCTTTTGATTTACTTTCATTGTGTTTGTATTGTACAGGATAATTGCAGCTTCCGATTTATTTGAGATTTATTTTCTATATATTTTTCCAATTATTTCTATTTATTTTTTTAGCGCAGTTTCTTCACTTTTTTCTATTTCCTTAGGCTATTTATACCCTTTCCCAGCAGCCACCTGTGCAGGGCTTGCCAAGACTGGCTGGGACAACATAAATATTCATGCTGCCCGTTTACATTACTCCACACCTACTTGTATGTTCCAGATCCACACAGAGGGTTCTGAAAAAAAAAACAGGGAGAAAACAAGCCTTCAGCCTATGAGACACAGAACAGACTTAACCAATCACAGGCAGATGCACTAATTGCAGAGAGCTAGAGCTAAATTTGCTTAACCCAGAATTACATCCACACTGATTACAGCGAGACAAGTCACCGTTGCCTAACTACATAAATACATCTCCACTGGATACAGTGAGCCAGAACTAGATCTATCTACTCCTAGCACCTATCTAGGAGGGTGCTACATACATTTGCAGGCCTACTTTCAGTTATACCTATAACTTACTGCGGTATCCTGTCTATACAAAGTCACTATCTGGACAGAACAATTATTATGTGCTGGTGTAGTACCTGTAAGAAATTCTCCAGAACCGGTGACTAGGGCTGCAATCTGCATGGCGTCTATTCCGAATAGGAAAACACACCAGGTGTTCTGCCAGATGCCACACGTAGTTCAGTCACAGAGGAGTAGCACAGAAACCAATAAATGGAAAATTGTTTACTTACCTGATGGTAATTTTCCTTTCCTGATACATAAGCATGACAGCATAGAACGTATGGGTATAGGCTCTGCCTCTCGCCCAATCAGGACTGGTTACACTATATTTAAATAAGTCGCCTCCCCAAGGTGGCATTCTCGTAACTATACCCAAATGTGAAGCCCACAAGGGAGGGATCTGTATGCTGTTATGCTTATGTATCATGAAAGGAAAATCACCATCTGGTAAGTATAAAATTTTCAGTTTTCCTGACACAAGCATGACCGCATACGCGTATGGGATGTAGCACGCCCACAAATCACAAGGGAGGATATGCTGAAATAATATTTTATTAATTATCCATTCTGGTCAGTACAGCACAACCAAAGTCTACAGTCGTTAGGGCTGCCGGATCTACTTTATAATGGGTCAGGAATGTGCCATATGTTGACCACGTTGCAGCTCTGCAAATTACTTCTGGGGATACACCCCTGAACTCCGTCCACGAAGCCGCCAGGCTTCTTGTCGAGTGTGCCCTCACAATTGATGGAGGTTCTAGGCTTCTTGCATGATCAGCTCTCTTGAACCAGCCACATTGCCAGTGTCCTTTTGGACGCTGCTAGCCCTTTTCTTAATCGGGCTGGGATGACGAACAGGTTTTCTACTTTTCTGAACGGGGCTGTTCTCTCCCTGTATGTAAGCTTTGAGTATAGACCCGACATCTAATTCATGCCTTTGACTGGACGCATCCTTCTGCATTGTTGGGAGGACAATGTCCTGTTCTCTATGAAATGATTTGTTTACCTTTGGCCGGTGCTGTGGCAAAGTTCTTAGTACCACCCTGTCTGCTAACATACAACAATAAGGGGGTTTGTATCCTAGGGCTTGAATGTCTGAGATTCTTCTCCCTGATGTGATGGCAGAGAGAAAAACTGCTTTCAACGTTATATTCCATAACGAGGTTGCTTAGCCTCCTGCAACAGAGGGTTGGGACAACATCTCTAGCACCATCTGTAAGTCCCTTGGAGGGACAAATTACCTTGTCTGTGGTCGTACTCTGTCGCAGGCTTTCAGGAACTGCCGTACTAACTGTTGGGTAGCCCATCTTACTCCTGTTAATGCTGAGATCTGTACTCATAGTGTATTCATCTGTAGACCCATGTCAAGGCCTGCTTGTAGGAATTCTAATATCTGTGCTTCCCATGGTGCTAAAGGATCAAATCCTCTGGTTTCAGTGAAGGCAGCAAACTTCTCCCATACCGTTTTGAATAGGTTTTGTTCATTGTTTCTGCTCCTGCCTTGAGTAAGGTCTTGGTGACTGAGACTGAACACCAGTCTTCGCCTCTCAACTTCCAAGCTGCCAGATGAAGTTTGGTAGGGTTTCTTGTGCCGCAACTGCCCTTGTTGGAGCAGGTCCAGTATTTCTGGCAGTAGGATTCGGGGTTCTATTGCCAGGGTTTGTAATAATGGGAACCATGGTCTGCGCGGCCACACCGGCATGATTGCTATCACTATTCCCGGATGTTTGCGGATTCTGTTGAGTAGCCTGGGAATTATAGGTATTGGTGGGAATACGTATGCTAGGGTGCATATCCACTCGGCGCTGAGTGCATCCACTGCTTCCGCCTGCAGGAACTTCGCCCTTGCCAGGAAACGTTTGCATTTGCTGTAGGCCGGGGATGCCATCAATTCGAGGTCTGCTTAACCCCATCGACTGCAAACCCATTGAAAAACCGATTGGTTTAGCGCCTATTCGTGGTTGTCCGCCGTTTTGCGGCTCAGCGCATCTGCTAGGTAATTTTGTGGGGCTGGGATGTATACAGCTGATAAGTTTGTCAAGTTCTGTTGAGCCCAGGTCATAATTGGTGGGACCTCTGCAGGAGTGCTTGACTCCGCGTCCCCCCTTGACAGCGCACATAGGCGACCACCGCCTTGTTTTCCATCTGAAGCGTCACGCTGGCTCTTCCTATTTGGTCCTGGAAGGTTTTCAAAGCCTGGAAGGCTGCTTTCAGCTCTATTATATTGGAGACTTCTCTTCCGTTGTTCTTACACCGGCGCTGGGCTAGCTGGCCCTTGCAGTGTGCTCCCCAGCCTACTGCTGATGCGTCCGATGTGACTACTATTGCTCTTGGTGGTTTGAGTTGGTGACAATTTAATGGTCTGTCTTCCTCCACCATTCGAAAGAACGTTTCATTATTGGTGATATTCTGATCAGCTGACATGTGGATCGGTTCCTCCCACTGTTTCAGGAATTCCCCATCGGAATTGTGGCTGCTAGTGACCCCAGCAGTCTGAGGCAGTGGGAAGCCTAGAGATATGACCATGCTGATATCCTCTGTAGTGGGTTGATTAGTGTTTTGATGCCTTTTCTGGCAGGAGTTCCGCTGTTATCCTGGATGTGTCCAGGATCGCCCCCCAAAAATAGCATTCTCTGCGTTGGTGCCGGTTGACTTTTTTGCCAGTTGCCAGATTATCCAACCTAATTTCAATAGGGTTCTGACCAGGATTTCCCTGTATTCCGAGGCTCCGGGGCCACTAAGAGGACATCGTCCAGATAATAATAATAATAATACATTTTATTTATAGTGCCCTTTTCATCAAAAGATCTCAAAGTGCTACAGGTTAAAAAGAAAAATGAGCAGTTTATACAATGAAACAAACAACTAAAGAGGACAAAAAGCTTGGCTACAAAGAAATGTCTTAAGCCCTTTTTTAGAACAGTCAGTGGATTGTGGAGCCCTCAGGTTGTCAGGTAGGGCATTCCACAGGCGCGGGGCAGCTGCACTAAACGCCCTGTCTCCCATTGTCCGGAGTCTAGTTCTCGGTATATGGAGAAGGTTTGAGTGAGTGGAGCGGAGGGGACGTATTGTGTTTGCGGTTTGAGAAGTTCTTTGAGGTAGGGGGTCATGTTCATGGATGCATTGGTGTGTGAGAAGGGAAACCTTGTACTCAATTCTGGTAGAGACAGGAAGCCAGTGGAGTGAGTGGAGAATGGGAGTAATGTGCTTATGTTTCCGCACTCTAATCAGGATCCTTGCTGCAGAGTTATGGATGTACTGAAGCCTCTGCAGACTCCTTCTAGGAATCCCAATAAGAAGTGTGTTACAGTAGTCCAGTCTAGAGGGGACAAAGGCATGTACCAGCTTTTCAGCATTTAGGAGGGAGAGAATGGGACGGAGTTTAGAGATATTACGAAGGTGGTAGAAAGAGGTCTTGCGTAGGGGATTTATATGGGCTTCAAAGGTGAGCTGGGAGTCCATTTTTACATCAAGATTTGTGACAGTTGATGAGAGGGGGATATTAGAACCAGAAAAGGTGATACTTGTTATGAATGATGATTTGGTCTGGTAAGGAGTGCCAATCAGGATGACTTCAGTTTATTGGAACTGTTTAGTTGAAGAAAGTTGTGCTCCATCCATACCTTTTATCTCCTCCAGACAGGTGGTAAGTACTGATAGGGATGAATGTGAAGATGGAGTTTCAGCTGTTGCATTTACATATAGCTGTGTGTCATCAGCATAGCAGTGGAATATAATTTTGTGGCGGCTGATAATTTGGCCAAGGGGAGTGAGGTAGAGGATGAAGAGAATGGGGCCAAGGACTAACCCCTGGGGGGACACCGCAAGTAACTGTATGTGGATTTGATTTGAAGTGGCCCAGAGAGGTGTATTCTGTCCGGTTTGTGAGGTATGATTTGAACCAATTGAGGGCTGTGTCATTGAGTCCAGCGGTGAGGTGGAGCCGGTTTAAAAGAATGCCATGGTCAACAGTATCAAATGCGGCAGAAAGGTCCAGGAGGATGAGGAAGGAGGGAGAGCCAGCATCGGATGATATGAGGAGGTCGTTTGTAACTTTGACGAGGGCACTCTCTGTGCTTTGAGCAAAGCGGAAACCTGACTGAGATAATGGGACACTTGCAAGCCCTGCTTGCGTAACATGGCTATGACGGGGACTAGCACCTTGGAAAATGTCAAACAGGTGAATTGAAAGGGGTGTTCCATTATCGCAAAGTGTAAATACTTGTGACACTGATGATGAACTGGGACATGTAAATAAGCGTCTTTCAAGTCTAATGCCGCGTACACACGGGCGGACTTTTCGACCGGACTGGTCCGACTGACTTTCCGGCAGACTTTCAATGGACTTTTGACTGACTTTTTAACCAACGGCCTACACACAATCACCAAAGTCCGACAGATTCGTACGCGATGACGTACACCGGACTAAAGTAAGGAAGTTAATAGTCAGTAGCCAATAGCTGCCCTAGCGTCGGTTTTTGGCCGTCGGACTAACATACAGACGAGCTGATTTCTGGGTCCGGCAGAGTTACGACGTAAAGATTTGAAGCATGTTCCAAATCTAAAGTCTGTCAGACTTTCGACAGAAAAAGTCAGTTGAAGGTCCGATGAAGCCCACACACGGTCGGATTGTCCGACGGATTCGGTCCGTTCGAAAAGTCCGCCCGTGTGTACATGGCTTAAGGATAACATCCACTTCCCCTGTCCGATGGTTTGTGTGATCGAGTGTGGGGACTCCATTCGGAACTTCTGCACTCATATGTATTTGTTCAGCTCCCGAAGATCTAATACTGGTCTTAGATCGCCTGTCTTTTTCTGTCTTTTTCTTGATTAAGGAAAGAGGAAAATAGAATCCTTAATACCTTTCCTGGCTGGAACCTGGTTCTATAGCTCTTTTTTGTAGGAGTGACTGGACATATTCGACTACTATTTGAATCTTGTGTTGGCACCTGGGAAGTTTTGTGCGGGTTAACCTTGGAAACTCTGGCTGGGTTAATAATTCCCAATGATGACCCTCCTGGATTACCCGTATGGCCCAAGGGTCCTTGATTTGCTCCGCCCAGATCTGCACCAATTTGGCATAGATGGGTACCAACTGGGCCCGTCTGGGTGGAGATATCTTCAAAAGGGTTTTTGCATTGCGCCCTGCTTAGACTTATTTTCTCGAGCCACCCATGTCTGGGGTCTCTTCCATCCTCTCCTGGCATCTCTGCCCTGAAGAACCGTCTGTCTCTCAATCTTCCTCTAAACTGTCTTTACTCTGGCTGGCGCTGACGCCTTGGCTTCAGGTCCTGTGGGATCAATCCTGACTTACCCCCTGTCACTTTTGAGATAGCGGCTTCCAGTTTGCTACCAAATAAGGCTGTTCCATCAAAGGGGATGCAGAACCAGTTAGGCTTTGATGTACTGTCTGCCGTCCACAGTTTGAGCCATTACTGAAGATAGCATCACCCTGACTGAGCATTGTAGTGCATAAATTGCGGCCTCTCCTGTGAAATCGCCTGCCGGTTTGATTTTGTTTAATATCTTCAATAGGATTTCCTATTCCTGCCGCCAGCTCCGCTTCTGCATTCTCTGTCCATATCGTGAGTGCCAAAGCTGGCTTACAGGCACTTCCTGCTGCCGTATAGTTTTCCTTTAATTCTACGTCAATTTTCCACTCTGAGGCGTCTTTAACCACATGCCGATCAGCCGCCGCAATTGTACTGCAGCAGAATGGCACAGCTGGGCGAAACGACATTATGTAACGTCGCTTCGCCCTGTGGCCACTAGGGGGCGCGTGTGCGCCCCCCCGAGCCGATGCGAGTGCCCAGCGGTCTCGATCACCGCCAGGCTCCCATGATCGCTCAGGGCACACGGAGAACCCGGAACTGTGTGTGTAAACACACAGTTTCTGGTTCTCTGAGGGGAGAACGGACAGATCCTCTGTTCATAAGTGATTAGCGACAAGAAAAGGTCCCAGACGCCATCCTTCTTGGGAAAGCCTATGCCTGCTGGACCATGTGTCAGTGGTTATGTGGACCCTGCCTCTGTATCACATACCTGGCAAAGACTGAGTAGATGAGGAGGCTCCTCTTGCACCTCCTGCCCAACACTCCTGGAGGTGGTGACAGAGAGTGTGAGGGCACAGAGTGGCACAGTGCTGGTGTTACAGGTCATACTGGATCTGTAATGCAGCAAGATGTGTAGAACAGGGAGCTGAGGACCACAAAGCAGGAACCAGGCACAGGAACAATATGGTACTGGATCAGCAGAGGTAGAATTTGGGCATAAAGCCAAATAGTCAGGCAGCATGGTACCAAATCAGGAGGCACAGAGAGTCCAGGAAACAAGCCATGGTCAGCTACTGCCAGGTAAGCAATGCAGAAGGCGGTAAGCAGAGTCCAGAAGGAAGACCAAGGTCACAGCAAAGAGGAAAAAGTCGGCAGGCAGGTTTGGAGGCAAACCAATTCATACAGCATGAAGCAGAATTAGTAGGGGTCAGGTCTCAGGTAAACAAGGACAAGCTGAAAACCACTCAGCAATTTCCTTCTGTAGTGCTTCAGTTTGTTTAAGCCACTGGGTGCTAATATCAATGCCAAGCGTGCACATTTTTGCACCTATACACACTAATGCACATGGGTCTACTCACTAATGTGCATTCACCCTATGCACAGACGTATGGGCAGCATTATGCACACGTGCATATGCCCGCACCAGTCTTCTACTGATGTGAACCAGACCTGCCTTACATTCTGACCAAGTAATATAGCAACAAGTTGACAATACAGTACTTTCTATATGCTCATGGAATGGCAGGGATGTTTTTTTTTGACCAAGTAATAGTGACATGGTGCCTGCCATTGTGAAACATGGGCTATAAACTCAAAGAAAAATGGCAATCACATGAGCTTGAACAGGAGCAACTGCAAAGCCAATAGTTTTCCCAAGCTGGCATTGAGACAATGGGCATCGGGGAGATGCCCAGAAGAGACACCTGTCTGGTTAAGGATGCAGCTGGAAATAGTGAGTTGATTGTTGAAGACTTATGGCAAGGTTCAAGCCTACGCTTGACCCTACTCGTGGCCCCATGCTGACTCTCCTGCTCACATGTCATGTAAGGTAAGCCTCTCAAACCTCTTGTGAGACTTCCCATTCTATTGTTTGCAGCCAATGCAGACGTTGAAGCAGATGTGGAGGATCTTGTGGAAGAGGAGAGGTGAAATGCCACAAATGTGAAGGAGGACTGCAGATCTTTTGCTGCCAACTGGTAATATTGAGGTGCTGCTCCCAATGAGCTTTGTGGTGCAGATTCATGTGCCTTCTCACACATGTGGTACCCAAAAGGCTGGTATTTTACCATGAATGATACGCTGCAGGCAGTGGCTGTAGATACCAACGCCGCTGCAATGAGCAGACATGTGAATAAAAGCCCAGAACTCAGAGCTCTGTGGACTATACCTGGTAGAAGCTGCAAGGCCTTTATACGAGCCCTCTAAAACTACAGACATGTATCTGACTTCTGAAACCCATTCATGGCTTTCAAATGTAAGGCAACCTTACATTGTCTTAATAATGTCTTTATTAAAGTGATAAGCACCTTAAACAGAGTCTTGAACGCAGAGTGGTTGCATGCTCTTCTGGCCTGATGCAAGACCTCCATGTAGCCAGGGTACCTAACCAGGAACCACTGTGCTGCCATGTTGAGGACATGCTCCAGGCAAGTTATGTGTGTGAAGTCTACCTGTCAAAAGGTGACCAACAGGTTGCTGCCATTGTCAGACAAGATCTTGAATGGCATGTGGGAAGGTGAAGTGTGGAGCGGCGGCATTGAAAACAGAATCCGGTTGCAGTAACTTATTTTGAAAAGCATGCTAAGATTACAGACACCCTAGTGGGAAAGCACCAGAGGAGCAGAGCACAGGAGAGAGGCCAACTGTGTCTGTTTCAGAGGGTGGGATTTGGCCTGGCCGGTCCCAAGCGGGGAGGCTTCCTTCCAGGATTGAGAGTCCCTACTTATCTGGAACCTTTCCCTACCATTAATAAATTTCCCTAACAAGTGGGGTCTTTCTCCCTACATTAGCTACTTTGCAAATACGCGTCAAAGAAACCTATAAATTGCTGACCCAAGATGGCTACCAGGGGTCACATGGATGCAGCTTAGCCAACTGAAACACTGCTCCCATGACCCAGGAAACCACAGAGAAATCATGTTTACCTTGTCTTCCTCTCCAGGCTGTGCTACCACTCAGCAGTGCCGGGACAAGGTCATCTGGTGCCAAGGACGAAGATGAAAAACTGCGCCCCCCCCGTGAAAAGCTACAGCGCCTACAGACGATGGGATCTATACTAATGCATCAGTGGCAGTGCATTAACCCCTTTCCTGCTGCATATTACCAATACCATCGCTAATTAAGCAAACTTACCTCAGAGACTGCAGACATGATACAAGAGATCAATGCAGCCTACCGCTGTGCCCATCAAATGCAGCCTACCGCTGTGCCCATCAATGCCGCCTCACTATGCCCATAATTGCAGCCTCACTGTGCACATAATCGCAGCTTCTGTCAACAGAATCGGAGCCTCTCTGTGCCCATAGTTTCAGCCTCTCTCTCTGTGCCCATAATCGCAGCCTCTGTGCCCATAATTGCAGCCTCTCTGTGCCCATAATCGCAGCCTCTGTGCCCATAATTGCAGCCTCTCTGTGCCCATAATTGCAGCCTCTCTGTGCCCATAATTACAGTCTCTGTAACCATAATCGCAGCCTCTCTGTGCCCATAATTTCAGCCTCTCTCTCTGTGTCCATAATCGCAGCCTCTGTGCCCATAATTGCAGCCTCTCTGTGCCCATAATTGCAGCCTCTCTGTGCCCATAATCGCAGCCTCTGTGCCCATAATTGCAGCCTTTCTGTGACCATAATCGCAGCCTCTCTGTGCCCATAATTTCAGCCTCTCTCTCTGTGCCCATAATTTCAGCCTCTCTCTCTCTGTGCCCATAATCGCAGCCTCTCTGTGCCCATAATCGCAGCCTCTCTGTGCCCATAATCGCAGCCTCTGTGCCCATAATCGCAGCCTCTCTGTGCCCATAATTTCAGCCTCTCTCTCTGTGCCCATAATTTCAGCCTCTCTCTCTGTGTCCATAATCGCAGCCTCTGTGCCCATAATTGCAGCCTCTCTGTGCCCATAATTGCAGCCTCTCTGTGCCCATAATCGCAGCCTCTGTGACCATAATCGCAGCCTCTCTGTGCCCATAATTTGAGCCTCTCTCTCTGTGCCCATAATTTCAGCCTCTCTCTCTCTGTGCCCATAATCGCAGCCTCTCTGTGCCCATAATCGCAGCCTCTCTGTGCCCATAATCGCAGCCTCTGTGCCCATAATCGCAGCCTCTCTGTGCCCATAATTTCAGCCTCTCTCCCTGTGCCCATAATTTCAGCCTCTCTCTCTGTGCCCATAATCACAGCCTCTGTGCCCATAATTGCAGCCTCTGTGCCCATAATTGCAGCCTCTGTGACCATAATCACAGCCTCTCTCGCTGTGACCATATTTTCAGCCTCACTTTGCCTATGAATGCAGACTCACCATAGCCTGCCCTGGATGGATCACACAACAGACGTCTCCCACAGCACTGTGTGTCACACAGCTGGGTCTGTGTGTGTTCGGCGGCACGGTAACAAGGTCCCGCCCCCCTAGACTGGCTCGTGTGATAGGCGGAACACTGATTCAATCTGCTACCACATGAGCCAGTCTAGGGGGGCGGGTCCTTGTTACGGCGCCGCCGAACACACACAGACCCAGCTGTGTGACACACAGCGGTCCCGGCGCTGTGTGTCAAACAAGAGGAGGAGGTGGGAGGGGAGTGCTGCAGCCACAGATCAAAGCGGTCTGTAGCGTGGCCTCTACTGCACCCCCCTTTCCTCCAGTAAATGGTCCCACCCAGGGCATCCGTCCCTTCTGCCCACCCCTAGTACTGGCCCTGCCACTCAGGTTGGGCGCCACTTACAGTGGAGAACACAGACAGCACCTGCCTACAGAGACAAGATGGTGTAGGGTCAGCCAGCTCTTGGCTTGCTCCTGAAATGCTGCCGGAATCTCTGGGTCACTGTGAATCATGTCCACCAGGCATACCAGCTACAATCAGCATGGCAGCATTTTGCCTGGGTCATTGCATCAAGAGGAAGATACAGGTGACAGAGCTCTCACTGCCATCAAAGTGCAAGACATGGAGCAGCACAACTACCTCCAGTTATGTGCCCGATTCTACATTTGTCCCATCCACCAGTAAATTAACCCAGTGGGCAGTGAAGTATATGTATCATCTCTGCCCATATTTGCTCAATCGTGTCTGTGGTGACCCAAATCATGTCACCCAATAATCTTTAGATCACTTGCACTTTTTCAGATAAATCTCTTTCCTCTGGGCAACTGCTTATTAAATGTTCAAATATTAATAAAAAGGAGGATGAAATATTCCTGACACAATGGGGTTGATTTACTAAATGCAAATAGACTATGTACTTGCAGTTGCTCCAGAGCTTAGTAAATGTGGTAATGCTTTACTTTGCAAAGAAAACCCAATCACATGCAAGGAAAATTTTAAAAAACAGCATTTTTGCTTGCACATGATTGGATGATGGAAGTTAGTGAGCCTCCACTCATTTACTAAGCTCCAGAGCAACTGCATGTGCACGGTCTATTTGCCTTAAATAAATCAATTATTGTCAGGAATCCTCCCGTGTATTATCTGTGTTCCTCTGTATAAGGATTCCTATGACTACGAGTCTCAGCCCCTCCCTGTGTAGGAGTGTACAGAACTGGTCACGCTGGTTACTTTTTTCTCTCTTCTGCTTTCAGTGATGGCGTCTGCTGATCTGAGGAAGGAGCTGGAATGTTCCATCTGTCTGGACATTTATTCAGATCCTGTAAACCTGAAATGTGGACACAACTTCTGCCGGGACTGTATTGGTCGTGTGTTGGATACACAGGAGAGGTCTGCAGGTTATTCCTGTCCTGACTGTAGACAAACATTTAGGAAACGTCCCGTCCTTCAGAGGAACATAACACTGCGTAACATAGCAGAGAATTTCCTGTCTGCTCAGCCAGATCAGGAGAAGTCCGGGGTCTTCTGTACTCAATGTATTCACTCTCCTGTACCTGCTGTGAAATCCTGTCTGCTGTGTGAAGCTTCTCTGTGTGACAATCACCTGAGAGTCCACAGCAAGTCACCAGAACATGTCTTACGTGACCCCACCCCTTCTCCGGAGAACAGGAAATGCTCCATCCATAAGAAGGTTCTGGAGTATTACTGCACTGAGGACTCCACCTGTATCTGTATGTCCTGCCGGCTGGATGGAGAACATTGGGGACACCAAGTGGAGACTCTGGATGAGGCCTCTGAGATGAAAAAGAAGAAACTGAGAAATGTTCTGCAGAAACTGATGACAGAGAGAGAGGAGATGGAGAAAAGAGTCCAGAGTCTGCAGGAACACAGGAGGAAAGTACAAGGAAAAGCAGATGATGAAACGGAGAGAGTCACTGTCCTGTTCAGAGACCTCAGGAGACGTCTGGAAGACCTGGAGAAGAGAGTCCTGAGGGAAATCTCCGGGAAGGCAGAGCGAGTCTCCGGGATAATCAATGATCTAGTCCAGGATCTGGAAATAAAGAAGGAGGAGCTGTCCAGGAAGATGGGGGACATTGAGGAGCTGTGTAACATGACGGATCCACTGACTGTCCTACAGGAATCAGACACAAGTGACTTGTGTGATACTGAGGATGGAGATGATGAGGACAGAGAGAGACATGATAAACTCCTCCATGATGGAGGGGATCTGGATGTGGGGGGGATCTCACACACATTACACACAGGTTTATCTGATATCATGTCTGGGGTAAATGTAGAGAAATATCCAGGCACACGTGTCTATCCACATTCTACTACAAAGGGCAAAGGTCACATCAATGCTGAACCATCCAGGAGATGTCCCCAACCCTCCCCCACCATACAACACTCCCACCACCAGGCTGGAGGATCAAATATTGGGGCTTTACAGAAAACATGGGGGGTGTCGGGGGTTACAGACATATTACTGGATGTGAGGACAGCTGGTAATAATCTACATATATCAGATGATAGGAAAACTGCATCCTTCTCATCATCACATCAGAATCGCCCAGAAACACCAGAGAGATTTTATTGTCCTCAGGTGATGAGCAGTCAGAGTTTCTCCTCAGGGAGACATTACTGGGAAGTGGATGTTGGGGGGTCAGTGCTCGGTATAGTCGGGATGTGTTACCCCAGTATAAACAGGAGAGGAGATCAGTCACTGATTGGATGTAATAAGAAGTCCTGGGGTTTGGAGAGGTGGGGTAATAAGTATTCAGTGAGACATGACAGGGAGGTGATCCTATTACTCAACAAAGTCTCCAGTAAGAGAGTCAGGATAGATCTGGATTATGAGGCCGGGCGGATCTCCTTTTATGAATTGTGTGACCCGATCCGACATCTCCACACCTTCCACACCACCTTCACTGAGCCCCTCCATGCTGGGTTAGGTGTATGGAAAAGTTGTATAAAGATATCTGAGAGGAATCACAGGTGAGGAATCTGCCCAGAGACTGGTGACATTACAGGGTGGAGAATCTGATTGGTGAAATCAATAGAAGAGCCGTGGACAACATTACTAGTAGTAGTGTAGCCAGGATTGGGGTGATAGCCCTGGAGCCTGCACCTTTACAGTGTGTATACAGTGGGGCAAAAAGTATTTAGTGCAAATCCTTCCACTTAAAATGATGAGAGAGGCCTGTAATTGTCATCATAGGTATACCTCAACTATGAGAGACAAAATGTGGAAACAAATCCAGACAATCACATTGTCTGATTTGGAAAGAATTTATTTGCAAATTATGGTGAAAAATAAGTATTTTGTCAATATCAAAAGTTCATCTCAATACTTTGTTATATATCCTTTGTTGGCAATGACAGAGGTCATACATTTACTGTAAGTCTTCACAAGGTTGTCACACACTGTTGCTGGTATGTTGGCCCTTTCCTCCATGCAGATCTCCTCTAGAGCAGTGATGTTTTGGGGCTGTCGCTGGGCAACATGGACTTTCAACTCCCTCCAATGGTTTTCTATGGGGTTTAGATCTGGAGACTGGCTAGGCCACTCCAGGACCTTGAAATTCTTATTACGAAGCCACTCCTTCATTGCCCAGGCGGTGTGTTTGGGATCATTGTCATGCTGAAAGACCCAGCCACGTTTCATCATCAATGCCATTGCTGATGGGAGGAGGTTTGCACTCAAAATCTCACGATACACGGCCCCATTAATTCTTTCATGTACACGGATCAGTCGTCCTGTTCCCTTTGCAGAGAAACAGCCCCAAAGCATGATGTTGCCACCCCCATGCTTCACAGTAGGTATGGTGTTCTTTGGTTGCAACTCGGCATTCTCTCTCCTCCAAACACAATGAGTTGTGTTTCTGCCAAACAGTTCTACTTTGGTTTCCTCTGACCGTATGACATTCTCCCAATCCTCTTCTGGATCATCCAAATGCTCTCTAGCAAACCTCAGACGGGCCCGGACATGTACTGGCTTAAGCAGGGGGACACGTCTGGCACTGCTGGATCTGAGTCCCTGGCAGCGTAGTGTGTTACTGATGGTAGCCTTTGTTACATTGGTCCCAGCTCTCTACAGGTCATTCACTAGGTCCCCCCGTGTGGTTCTGGGATTTTTGCTCACCGTTCTTGTGATCATTTTGACCCCACGGGGTGAGATCTTGCGTGGAGCCCCAGATCGAGGGAGATTATCAGTGGTCTTGTATGTCTTCCATTTTCTAATTATTACTCCCACAGTTGATTTCTTCCCACCAAGCTGCTTGCCTATTGCAGATTCAGTCTTCCCAGCCTGGTGCAGGTCTACAATTTCGTTTCTGGTGTCCCTCGACAGCTCTTTGGCCTTCACCATAGTGGAGTTTGGAGTGTGACTGTTTGAGGTTGTGGACAGGTGTCTTTTATACTGATAACAAGTTCAAACAGGTGCCATTAATACAGGTAATGAGTGGAGGACAGAGGAGCCTATTAAAAAAGAAGATACAGGTCTGTGAGAGCCAGAAATCTTGCTTGTTTGTAGGGGACCAAATACTTATTTTCCACCATAATTTGCAAATAAATTCTTTCAAAAATCAGACAATGTGATTGTCTGGATTTGTTTCCACATTTTGTCTCTCATAGTTGAGGTATACCTATGATGACAATTACAGGCGCCTCATCTTTTTAAGTGGGAGAACTTCCACAATTGGTGGCTAACTAAATACTTTTTTGCCCCACTGTATATAGCAAAAATGTGTTTTTTGGAGTGGGGAAGAATTAAAACCTTTGTTTGGTTTTTACTGCTATCCAGGGTTCCATGTGAAGGATTTGCTCTCACTTCCTGTCTCGCTGACAATGTTTTACCAGACAGGTGTCCCACTCACTTTGATTGGATGTAATAGTTGTCACTATTATCCCGGGCAGTGTTAGTTTTGTTCCTATTGGTTATGATGTAGAGGGGGGCAAGGATTGAATAGCGATGATTCTGGCGGTGTTGTGGGTGTGGTAGCGTGGACAGGTGACGGGGAGTATACAGTCTCAGGAAGAGGAAATCCTCAGCTGTGTATATGGGAATATTGATCAGTGATTGGATAGCGATAGAATGATGAGATAGATTGAATAATTGCTAGAATTTGCATGAAACCCCTTCTATCCCTCTATAGAGCACCTCCATGATCCTTATGGGGCAGAACAATTTTTGCATTTCCTCTATGGCCATATTCATCTGATAAAGAAAAACAATTATTATGTGATTTATTAATGATTAAATTACATTATCAAGTGCTTATATGCTAATGTTAGGATCTTTATATAATAACAGGTTCTCTTGCTAGAAGGGTTTTGCAGAAAGATGTTATTAGAACAAATTGTTGTTCTCCGGATCCTTGGAAAGTCTTTTTTTGAAACATAGAGACAGTTGGCCTCCTTCTTCTACAATGAGGGATTTGGGAGTCTGGAGGTGGGACAAGCTGATAAGATGTTCAGAGATAACAGAAATGAATGTCTCTTGTAATCAATGTGCTGCTTGTGTAAATTATTATGTGAATGATTTATTATGTAAAATGTTGATGTTTGGGATGGTCCTCCATGACAACTGTCCAGGATTGGAGGGTAAAAGCCTCCCGTTTGACGAAGAGGTGAGATCCTTGGTCCTCCTGCCATGTCTAAGGATCTCCGCACACCTTCATCTCTCTACTTTCTAATCTTTACTTATTTTTTGTAACTCTTCTTTTCTAAATAAACATTAAAAACCTTCACTGTTGTTTTTTCTGAGGTTGTTATTTCCTTATCACATTCCACAATGACTTTGGCATTAGTTTGTAATAGCGATGTAACACAGAGATCAGTTTTCCGGGACAGACAAGGCTTTCTATTGTCACTGTTGTCTTATATTTTTTATAGAAGACAAAATGTAACAATGATATATTTTTGCTTAAAATGACTAATGTTAGTTTTTTAGCAGTTATTGTTACTGTAGATGAGGGATATGCAATTAGTGGACCTCCAGCTGTTGCAGAACTTCAAGTCCCATGAGGCATAGCAAGACTCTGACAGCCACAAGCATGACACTCAGAGGCAGAGGCACGATGGGAGTTGTAGTTTTGCAACAGCTGGAGGTCCACTAATTGCATATCCCTGCTGTAGATAAAAGATTCAATCCTTCCTGTATTCAGTCAGCGGTGATTGCGCTGTCGGGCAGTTGAAGGGCCATAAAACAGAATCAGAGGCCGGGAAGTACTAAGACCAACAAGGCTGACAGTAATCAGAGCTCACAGGGGACCAACAGACAGTGTGGAGCCCATAAAAAACAAGTGGGGGGAAAACTCCATTCTGCAGATACTCTGACACTCCGGGGATACGTCTGTATGTCACACTTTCCAATGCAATCAGCACCGGAGATCAACCACCTATCTGCTCTGTGTCTCTGACCGGCCCCAAGTGCAGCACACATTTGGTCCCAGGCAGAAATAAATACCAGACAGAGATTGTAAAGCTGGCCATCGATGGGTAGGAATTCAAATGGAAATTTAAAAGGAAAAGAATGTTCTAAGTAAGTTTGTTCGGTTTTCTAATCATTATTGGGGTCACATCGATGTTCATTTTCAACCACAGCAAGGAGAAAATTTGAAGGAGCGGGATGGAAAAATTTTCTTGAACGAATGTGAATGTGATTTTTTTGTTTGGTGAAGTCCATTCATTGCAAAATCAAATGTTAGAAGCAAAAACAAAATTTTTTGAATGACATTCAATGGCCGGCCTAAAGTGTTTGTAAGGGCTGAAGGGTTTTCACACATTGTATGCATGAAGGTAAAAAAACCTCTGTGTAGCAGCCCCCCCCCCCCCTAATACTTACCTGAGCCCCATCCAGCTCCAGCGATGTGCATTAGAGCCTTGGTGACAGTTCAGTGTGACAGGGTGGCAACGTGACAGGATGGGGGCAGTATGATGGGGCAGCGTTACAAGAGGGGGGCTGTGTGAAGTTGGCAGAGTGACAGGAGGAGGGCTGTGTGAATTGACAAGTGGGAGGGAAGTATGACAGTTGTGGGGGCAATGTGAAGGGGGACAGTGTGACAGGAAGGAGCAGTATGATGGGGGGCAGTGTGACAGGAGGGGGGCAGTGTGACAAGAGGGGGGCTGTATGAAAGGACAGAGTGACAGGAGGGGGGCAGTGTGACAGGTAGGGGCAGTGTGACAGGTGGGGGGGCAGTGTGAGAGGAGGGGGCAGTATGATGGGGGGCAGTGTGACAAGAGGGGGCTGTATGGAGGGACTGAGTGACAGGAGGGGGCAGTGTGACAGATGGGAGGGAAGTATGACAGGTGTGGGGGCAGTGTGAAGGGGGACAGTGTGACAGGAGGGAGCAGTATGATGGGGGCAGTGTGACAAGAGGGGGGCTGTATGAAAGGACAGAGTGACAGGAGGGGGCAGTGTGACAAGAGGGGGGCTGTATGAAAGGACAGAGTGACAGGAGGGGGGCAGTGTGACAGGTAGGGGCAGTGTGACAGGTGGAGGGGCAGTATGATGGGGGCAGTGTGAAAAGAGGGGGGCTGTATGAAGGGACAGAGTGACAGGAGGGGGCAGTGTGACAGGTGGGGGGCAGTGTGAGAGGAGGGGGCAGTATGATGGGAGGCAGTGTGACAAGAGGGGGGCTGTATGAAGGGACAGAGTGACAGGAGGTGGCAGTGTGTCAGGTGGGGGGCAGTGTAACAGATGGGAGGGTAGTATGACAGGTGTGGGGGCAGTATTATGGGGAGCAGTGTGACAGTATGATGGGGGGCAGTGTGACAGGAAGGGGGCATTGTGACAGATGGGCAGTGTGAAGGGGGCAGTGTGACAGGTGGGAGGACAGTATGACAGGGGGGCAGTGTGACAGGAGCTGGGACAGAAGTAGGACACCACTCAGGTACTGGGCAATGCGGTGGCAGAGAATATATTTGGGACAGTGGACTGCTTTGTGTGCCGCTGAAGAAAAAGAGGGTTGGGACTTTGAATGAGGCATGTGGTGAATAGCTGCAAAAATGGTCAGTGGTTTGAATAATTGGTATTTATTCTCTAAAATAATGCATGGCATGACGTAAAGCAGAAAGTACATAAATTCATAGGAGAACATGATTAACATGTTACAAACCGTAATGACAAGTAAATAACAACATGACATATTGCATTACAATTTTAAAAGACCATCCTCCAAGACATAAAAGTGCTTGGTAAGAGTAGATGCTGTAAAAACTAGATAAATGATGGAAAGGCACGTGAAGCCATAAAATGGATCATAATGCATCTCAAATGGCCCGACGTGTTTCTGTGGATGTCTCCACTTCTTCAGGGGCATATGCATCAAAGGCCTACAGAGAAACATGTAAATATCAATGTGATCCAAAACAGTGCTGTAACGAACCCCTGCTCGCTCGCTTCCACTCTCCCGACACTCCTCTGCTGCTATTGGATCAGTTTGCAGATCGCAGCGTCTGATAGTTTGGTCGTCCGATGTTCCAGGATTAGAACCACAGCTATGTGCCGTTCAAATCCAGTTGTGATAGCTCAAAACAAACACCAGGCAGGGTGTATGTAAGTTCAAACAGGAATCTCACGTTTATTGGATGCACACAACAAACTTTTATACATAGCAGTTTGAACACCCCGCCCCCAACAACCACTTTCCTATTGGTCAATTGTAAAGTACACTCTAGTCCTCACTTAGGTCCTCTTGGCCATGCAAATGAGGACTTGAAACAGGGTAAGTTGGGATTGGTCTGATAGCTTGAATAGGAGGGCTGATATGTGTAATGACACAGAGAAGTCCCAGGAGAAAATTAAAGTACATAAACAAAAAAACGGTCAAACAGAAGAATGCCTTCCTTCCAGACCATGGAGCCGCCTGGAGGGGGTTAGCTTTAAGACAGGGCGGAGGACCCACCACTGTGTAATAGAATCAAGGAGACATACTTCAGTATTCCAAGGAGCATGACAAGTGCCTAAGTGTGAAAGGGGGAAATTTAGATAGGGATAGTGTAGTCATCCATGTCTACATACTCACATGTGAAGTATAAAAACTAGGAGAAGACGGAAATGACAAGGCTACTTGTGATGTCTGTATCTGGAGCTGTGGTAACAGGAGTCCATAAGGAAGCCAGGGGCACACATGGGATCCTCAAAGAGAGAGGCATACCAAAAAATGGTGGATGTGGGTTCCAATGGTCTGGGTGAAAATACATAATATGTAACAGTGACTATATGTAATAGGGTTGAAAAATAAGGAAACCCCATACCAATTATAAGGAAAAAAATAGAGGGGTGAAGTGAAAGACACCCTATGTGCAAAGAAGGTGACTGACCAAGAGAAACAAGAGAACAAAAAAACAAAAGAGGCTTGTATACAATGGTGCATGTAAACCAACCACAGTGATAGCCAAGAGAAGGAATGAAGAATCAAAAAGTGTGCTCAGATATAAAGAAATAAAGGAAGTGCATGTGCTGTAGCTACACAAGGTGATCACCTGTAAGGTACTGTGGGCGACCATGATCCATGGAAGTAGTGCAAAGTACTACTGCTTTGTGTGCCGCTGAAGCTCACTCGCATGGGGTATGGATCTCAAGCATGGGTCACTGGGAGTGCCAGCATGGGAGGGATCTTGCTGAGCTCCTACAATCACTGGCAGAAAAGAAAGGACTCCCAGAAGCCAAACATCTGTGTTGTCCCTATACTGGGTGTATGAATGGCAACCTCAGTCTGGACTCCAACCAGGCCACGCCCCCAATGCATTTCACTCTGCCCCTCAGGGCTTTATCATGTTCCTCATATGGTATAAAAGAATTTCGGTCTGTGGGTTTAAAATGATTAATCATTTTCAAACGATCTTCATCTTTAGAGATTTCTAGATCTAAAAAAACTCTACGTTCAGTACTAATATTCCAAGACAATACTATATTCTTGGTATTGGCTTTGACTTTCTTCATAAACATTTCTTGACTCGATCAATCTCCCTCCCATACCATGATGAGATCATCAATGTATCTCTGCTAACAAGTGAGTTCCGGGGTCGGTTCTTAAACACAAATTCTTCCTCCCAATGTGCCATGAAGATATTGGCCACACTGGGAGCAAACCGTGCCCCCATCACAACTCCCCTTGTTTGGAGGTAGAATTGTCTATTATACCAGAAAGAGTTCCTTGATAGACAGAAGCTCAGGCTATCAAGGAGAAATGTCTTATGTCTTCTAGAGAGGTCGGATAAAGAGAAAGCCCATTGGACGGAGGATAAGGCATCATCATGGCCAATAATGGTATATAGGGAGCTCACTTCAGCAGTGATTAAAAAACTTGAAGGAGAAACTTTTAAAGTTTCTAAAGTTTGGATGATATGCTTTGTATCCTTCAAAAACGCTTCAGTTTTAACGACCATAGGCTGGAGAAAAGTGTCTTTGTACTGACCCAGTCTGGCAGAGACCGAGTCAATACCATTGACAATTTGCTCGCCCGCTAAACACTATCTGGCTTCAGTGCCCATTTTGCACAGCCAGATTAGTGTACAGGTTCTGTTGACAACCGATGGAGTGAAGTTTAGCATCTCTGTCACTATGGCAATGGATACCGTGAGGAGGCGTTTCACATGTGTTAATTGATTAGGTGGTGCTTATTTAAGAAAGATGATATGCGAGCCTCCGTAATCGCTGAGGAAGTCCTGTCCACTGGGACGATACGCGTCCGGGAGGACTCCGTGATGTCATCTGCACCCACTTTTCATTCATTGTCTCGCTGAGACGCTTAATGAACGCCCTGATACCAGGCACTAGGTCATTAGTGCCTTGCTTGTAAGTGAATTTTTATACAAATAAACGATGGTTTAAGTCACTCAGAGAGCATTATGTACTTTTCATTGATTTTTCATGGTGCAACGATCCCATCCGGCATATACTGAGTGTGTTATTCAGCTGGTGATTTGGAGCGGCATGATAGTATCAATCAGATCCCCAGAGATGTAACGATCATCCACTATACCCGTTTTAGGAAGGCTAGTTAATTCAGAGGTCCAGACATTGAGGTGAGCGGCCCGAATTGTCTATGGTGGAGGCACTGATACGGATGCACTTAGAGGATTAGGTTCTGAGCACACTTGTCACAACTGTGGAATTTTTTTCTTTTTCTTTCTGGTTTTTCCGCTTCTGTTTTTCACCTTCTTGGATTGGCTACGGATCATTTATATGAACTTGGACTATTAAATGTACTGAGAATTTATATGTACTGTTGTCTCTTGTCACATATGACTTTCTCAAAAAGTTTTTTAATTTTATTTATTTATTGTTTTAGCGCTGCACTGACTATTTATGAATTTTCACCTAGGATTTGATATATTGACTGACCTTGAGTGCTTAGCTTCTTTTTTAGTTAGTGTTTGTTTTTGCGCTCATTGAACCCCATTTATTTTTGATACATAGGCTATAAACTCAAAGAAGGGTGCCAATCCCATGAGCTGGTGCTGGAGCAGCTGCAAATCCAGTAGTTTTTTCCAAGCTGGCATTGAGACACTGGGCATCAGGGTGATTAATGGACTTTTATTCTTTCTACTTCAAGAGGCTGCAGAAGAGACACCTGCCTGGCATAGGATTTTACTGGAAATGGTGAGGGGAGTGTTGAAGACTTAAGGCAAGGTTCAAGCCTATGCTTGACCCTATTCATTGTGGCCCTATGCTGACCCTCTCTGCTTACTATATGTGGTGTAAGATAAGCCTTTCAAACCCCTTATGAGACCTTCCTTCCTATTGTTTGCAGCCACGGATGTTGAAGTCAAGGTATGTGGAGAATCTCGTGGAAGGGGAGAGGTGAAATGGGAAAAATGTGAAGGAGGTCTGCAGATCTTTTGCTGCCAACTGGTATTATTGAGGTTCTTCTCTTTGTGGTACAGATTCACATGTGGTACCCAAAAGGCTGGTATTTTACCATGACTGAGAGGCTGCAGACCACAACAATGCTACAACCAGCTGATGTTTAAAAAAAGGCCCAGACTTCAGAGTTCGGTGAACTGGCCCTGTACCCAGTAGAAGCAGCAAGGCCTTTATATGAGCCCTCTAAAATCACAGACATGTATCTGACTTATGAAACCCATTCATGGCTTTCAAATGTAAGGCAACCTTACATTGTCTGGCACAATGTCTTTATTAAAGTGGTAAGCACCTTAAACAAAGAGTCTTGAACGCAGAGCGGTTGCATGCTCTTCTGGCCTGATGCAAGACCTCCGGGAAGCCAGGGTACCTAACCAGGAACCACTGTGCTGCCATGTTGAGGACATGCCCTATGCATGTTTTGTGTGTGAACTCTACCTGCCAAAGGGTGGTCAATAGGGATGAGCTTCGTGTTCGAGTCGAACCCATGTTCGACTCGAACATCGGCTGTTCGCCCGTTCGCCGAATTGCGAACGATATGGGCCGTTCGCGCCAAATTCGTGTGGCGCGTCACGGCCCATAATTCACTGCGGCATCGCAGTGCATTGCTTGCTGATGATTGGCCAAGCATGCACTATGACCCGCATGCTTGGCCAATCACAGCGCCACCTGAACAGAGAGCCGTAATTGGCCAAAGCCAAGGAGGCTTTGGCCAATTATGGCTCAGGGGATTTAGTACACGCCCCACACTATATAAGGCCGCCTGCACGGCGGCCCTGTGTAGTGTGTGTTCCGGCGTTCATTGAGAGAGAGAGAGAGAGACAGACAGTGTCATTTGTTTTGAGTTAGATAGATTAGGCAGAACAGTCAGTCAGTTAGCTGCACTTACAGTGTATTGTGTATATATATGCATCCCAGGTGTTGCATATATATATATACACTGTATTCAGTTTAGCTAGATCCGTTCCTGTTATCTTCTAGACTATTTACATTTAGTGCAGTGCGTCCTGCTCACAGTGTTCAGCTAGATCCGTTCCTGTTATCTTCTAGACTATTTACATTTAGTGCAGTGCGTCCTGCTCACAGTGTTCAGCTAGATCCGTTCCTGTTATCTTCTAGACTATTTACATTTAGTGCAGTGCGTCCTGCTCACAGTGTTCAGCTAGATCCGTTCCTGTTATCTTCTAGACTATTTACATTTAGTGCAGTGCGTCCTGCTCACAGTGTTCAGCTAGATCCGTTCCTGTTATCTTCCAGACTATTTACATTTAGTGCAGTGCGTCCTGCTCACAGTGTTCAGCTAGATCCATTCCTGTTATCTTCTAGACTATTTACATTTAGTGCAGTGCGTCCTGCTCACAGTGTTCAGCTAGATCCGTTCCTGTTATCTTCTAGACTATTTACATTTAGTGCAGTGCGTCCTGCTCACAGTGTTCAGCTAGATCCGTTCCTGTTATCTTCTAGACTATTTACATTTAGTGCAGTGCGTCCTGCTCACAGTGTTCAGCTAGATCCATTCCTGTTATCTTCCAGACTATTTACATTTAGTGCAGTGCGTCCTGCTCACAGTGTTCAGCTAGATCCGTTCCTGTTATCTTCTAGACTATTTACATTTAGTGCAGTGCGTCCTGCTCACAGTGTTCAGCTAGATCCGTTCCTGTTAAATTCTAGACTATTTACATTTAGTGCAGTGCGTCCTGCTCACAGTGTTTAGCTAGATCCGTTCCTGTTATCTTCCTACTGACAGGCAGGCTTGTCTGGTTACAGTATATAAAGCTACCTGAAGAAAATTACAGGTGTTCTATTTGATCCTATTAGTACCACGGTCAGGCAGCTAGACTATTTACATTTAGTACAGTGCGTCCTGCTCACAGTGTTCAGCTAGATCCGTTCCTGTTATCTTCTAGACTATTTACATTTAGTGCAGTGCGTCCTGCTCACAGTGTTCAGCTAGATCCGTTCCTGTTATCTTCTAGACTATTTACATTTAGTGCAGTGCGTCCTGCTCACAGTGTTCAGCTAGATCCGTTCCTGTTATCTTCTAGACTATTTACATTTAGTGCAGTGCGTCCTGCTCACAGTGTTCAGCTAGATCCGTTCCTGTTATCTTCCAGACTATTTACATTTAGTGCAGTGCGTCCTGCTCACAGTGTTCAGCTAGATCCGTTCCTGTTATCTTCTAGACTATTTACATTTAGTGCAGTGCGTCCTGCTCACAGTGTTCAGCTAGATCCGTTCCTGTTATCTTCTAGACTATTTACATTTAGTGCAGTGCGTCCTGCTCACAGTGTTCAGCTAGATCCGTTCCTGTTATCTTCTAGACTATTTACATTTAGTGCAGTGCGTCCTGCTCACAGTGTTCAGCTAGATCCGTTCCTGTTATCTTCTAGACTATTTACATTTAGTGCAGTGCGTCCTGCTCACAGTGTTCAGCTAGATCCGTTCCTGTTATCTTCTAGACTATTTACATTTAGTGCAGTGCGTCCTGCTCACAGTGTTCAGCTAGATCCGTTCCTGTTATCTTCTAGACTATTTACATTTAGTGCAGTGCGTCCTGCTCACAGTGTTCAGCTAGATCCGTTCCTGTTAAATTCTAGACTATTTACATTTAGTGCAGTGCGTCCTGCTCACAGTGTTCAGCTAGATCCGTTCCTGTTACCTTCCTACTGACAGGCAGGCTTGTCTGGTTACAGTATATAAAGCTACCTGAAGAAAATTACTGGTGTTCTATTTGATCCTATTAGTACCACGGTCAGGCAGCTAGACTATTTACATTTAGTACAGTGCGTCCTGCTCACAGTGTTCAGCTAGATCTGTTCCTGTTATCTTCCTACTGACAGGCAGGCTTGTCTGGTTACAGTATATAAAGCTACCTGAAGAAAATTACTGGTGTTCTATTTGATCCTATTAGTGCCACGGTCAGGCAGCTAGACTATTTACATTTAGTACAGTGCATCCTGCTCACAGTGTTCAGCTAGATCCGTTCCTGTTATCTTCCTACTGACAGGCAGGCTTGTCTGGTTACAGTATATAAAGCTACCTGAAGAAAATTACTGGTGTTCTATCCCAGCTTAGTGCAGCTACAGGCCATTAGTATGTCTGGAAGGCCAAGAAGGAGAGGCAGACAGTCACAAGCCAATAAGAGAGGGCAAGCAGGCTCTGTGTCTAGTGCTGGTCGTGGAGACGGTGCATCCTCATCAGCACGTGGCCATGGGACACGCTTGGCCTTTTTTTCGGCAGCTGGCCGTGTTGAGCCGCAACATGCGGAAGACTTGGTCGAGTGGATGACCAAGCCGTCCTCATCCTCCTCATCCTCTCTCACCCATGCCCAGGGTGCTTTGTCTGGCAAAGCAGCGGCCTCTTCCCTCAGCTCAATGTCATCAGTGACTCCTTCCCTAGCTCCACCATGTCCTCCTGAGGATTCCCTCGAACTGTTTGACCACAGTGTTGGGTACATGCTCCAGGAGGATGCCCAGTGTTTGGAAGGCTCTGATGATGATACTGAGCTCGATGAAGGCAGTAACATGAGCACGGACAGAGGGGGTGCCCAAGAAGGACAGCAATCTGGCAGTCATGCTCCCCCTGCTGTAGCATACTGCCAGGTTTGCTCCAGTGATAAGGAGGGAGGGGATGATGAGGTCACTGACTCAACGTGGTTGCCTGATAGGAGAGAGGAGGAGGAGGAGGAGGCGGCACATCACCAACGAGGCAGGATGCCCTCCAGGGGCCAGCCTAAGGGCAGCACATTGACTGCATCACACCCCAAAGCTCCACATGTGCAGGGCGCTGCAGTCTCTGCGCGTTATTCAAAAAGTTCTTTGGTGTGGGCCTTTTTTGAGACGAGTGCATCAGATCGCACCGCTGCTATTTGCAACATATGTCTCAAGCGTATCTCACGTGGCCAAAACATCTCCCGCTTGGGTACCACATGCTTGACCAGACATATGTTGACCTGCCATGCAGTTCGTTGGCAAGCGTATCTAAAAGACCCACACCAAAGAACAAAGAGGATCTCTCCTTGCTCCTCATCAGCTGAGATTTCCAACCCCACTAGACCTCCAGTCCTCTCTGAGACCTGCAGTGAGAGGAATGAAGGTGTAGAATTAGGTGTGTCACAGCCAAGTACTTGTGGGCAATCTGCTTTTGGTACACCGACGTCAGATTGTACCAGGCAAATTTCCCTGCCCCAGCTGCTGCACCGCCAAAAAAAGTTTGCTCCCAGCCATCCACATGCCCAGCGGTTGAATGCTAGCTTGGCAAAATTGCCAGCACTTCAACTGCTGCCTTTTCAGTTGGTAGACTCTGCCCCCTTCCGTGAGTTTGTGGAATGTGCGGTTCCTCAGTGGCAGGTACCCAAACGCCACTTTTTCTCACGGAAGGCGATTCCGGCTCTCTACCGGCATGTGGAAGGCAATGTCCATGCCTCGCTGGACAGGGCGGTCAGCAGTAAGGTGCATATTACCGCTGACTCATGGTCCAGCAGGCATGGACAGGGACGTTACCTAAGTTTCACGGCGCATTGGGTGACTCTGCTGGCAGCTGGGAAGGATGCAGGACAAGGTGCAGTAGTGTTGGAGGTTGTTCCGCCACCACGCCTCCAAAATGCTGATTGTGACACACCTCTCTCCTCCACCCCCTCCTCTTCTTCTTCCTCCATGGCCTCTTCCTCGGAACCAGCGGTGCTCCGTAGTCGTTCAAGGGGCTACGCAAGTACGCAGGCCAAAATATGCCATGCGGTGCTTGAGCTGGTGTGCTTGGGGGACAGGAGCCACACTGGGGCAGAGGTTCTGTCAGCTCTGCAGGGGCAGGTTCAGAGGTGGTTGACGCCACGCCAACTTAAGGCAGGAATGGTGGTTTGCGACAATGGCACCAACCTCCTCTCTGCCCTCCGACAGGGACAAATGACCCATGTGCCCTGTTTGGCTCACGTCCTTAACTTGGTGGTGCAGCGGTTCTTGGGCAGGTACCCGGGCTTACAGGATGTCCTGAGGCAGGCCAGGAAAGTCTGTGTACATTTCCGCCGGTCATATAATGCCAGTGCTCGGCTGACGGACCTCCAAAAGGAGTTTAACCTGCCCAAGAACCGCCTAATCTGTGACATGCCCACCAGGTGGAACTCAACGTTGGCCATGCTGCAGCGGCTGCACACGCAGCAGAGGGCCATCAATGAGTACCTGTGCGACTATGGCACTAGGACAGGGTCAGGGGAGCTTGGTTTTTTTTCCCCACGCCAGTGGGCCATGATCAGGGATGCATGCACTGTCCTGTCACCATTCGAGGAGGCCACGAGGATGGTGAGCAGTGACAGTGCATGCATCAGTGACACTGTCCCCCTTGTCCACCTGTTGGAGCACACGCTGCGTGGAATAATGGACAGGGCACTTGAGGCAGAACAGAGGCAGGAAGAGGAGGACTTCCTTAGCTCTCAAGGCCCCCTTTATCCAGACAGTGTTCCTGCGTGCCCGCCGATCACACAGGAAGAGGAGGAGGAGGAGGAGGAGGAGGAGGAGGAGGAAGATTGTGTCAGTATGGAGGTGGAGCCTGGCACTCAGCATCAGCAGCAGTCTTTAAGGGATCAGTCCCAAGAAACACATGGACTTGTACGTGGCTGGGAGGAGGTGGCTGCGGACGTTGTCGTCCTTAGTGACCCAGAGGACTCCGGACCGAATGCCTCAGCAAACCTACGCTGCATGGCCTCCCTGATCCTGCAAAGCCTGCGTAAGGATCCTCGTATTCGTGGTATCAAGGAGAAGGACCAATACTGGCTGGCAACCCTCCTTGATCCACGTTACAAGGGTAAGGTTGCGGACCTTATCTTGCCATCGCAGAGGGAGCAGAGGATGAAACATCTTCGGGAGGCCTTGCAGAAAGGTCTGTGCAATGCGTTCCCAGAGACTGGGAGGTTACAAACTCCTGTTTCTGGACAACGTGTTGCTGAGGCTTCGGTCAGTCAAAGAAGGAGCGGTGGAGAAGGTGGCCGTCTGACCGATGCGTTCAGACAATTTTTTGGTCCGCAGCCCCAAGGTATGATCGGTTCCAGCAACCATCGCCAGCGTCTGTTTTACATGGTGCAGGAATACCTAGGGGCAAGATCAGACTTGGACACCTTTCCCACCGAAAATCCTCTGGGTTACTGGGTCTTGAGGATGGATCACTGGCCAGAGCTTGCACAGTATGCAATTGAGCTACTGGCCTGTCCTGCATCCAGCGTTCTTTCGGAACGCACATTCAGTGCTGCTGGAGGCGTGGTAACCGATCACAGGGTGCGTCTGTCCACCGACTCGGTCGATCGGCTGACCTTCATAAAAATGAATCAGTCTTGGATCACCACCAGCTACCAAGCACCTGATGCTGATGTAACCGAATAATTTTTTTTGAAATCTCAGATCCCTTCAAAGACTGCCTATGCTGATGCTGAGTGACTATCCCTGAGTAATTATCCTCTTCCTCCTCAATCATCACGCTGATAGCTTGTAAGAACATTTTTGGTTCTGGGCGGGGATGCAGTGTTGTGGCACCAGCACCAGTGCCTAAGGCCCAATTTTTCTGCCCCTGTCTAACAGGGGCGTGTAATTACAATTTTTGATGCAATACTTTGCAGCAGGGCTCGTTCCTGCATTCCAACTAGAGTGTCTGTGAGGGGTTGCAGTGTTGTGGCACCAGCACCAGTGCCTAAGGCCCAATTTTTCTGCCCCTGTCTAACAGGGGTGTGTAATTACAATTTTTGATGCAATAATTTGCAGCAGGGCTCGTTCCTGCGTTCCAACTAGAGTGTCTGTGAGGGGTTGCAGTGTTGTGGCACCAGCACCAGTGCCTAAGGCCTAATTTTTCAGCTCCTGTTCAACAGGGGCATGTAATTACAATTCTTGATCTAATATTTCACAGCAGGGCCCTGTGAGGGCTTACAGTGTTGTGGCCACAGCAACACCTAAGGCCCAAATTTCTGCTGCGTATATAGGGCAGGACCCTACTTTCAAACATCTAACTTACAAACGACTCCTACTTGCAAACGGAAGGAGACAACAGGAAGTGAGATGAAATCTACCCCTAGGAAGGGAAATTCTCTCCTGTAAGAGTTAATATGGGAAAACAATTTCTCCTTTCCACTGATGCTTTCCAATCCTTGTTCCACAAAAAAACCCAAATTTTCAAAAAACATTTTTCATTGGGACAAAAAGTGAGGTGAAATCTTCTGAAGAGGAGGAAAGACAGCAAAACAAATGTCACAGGGGTGATAACCCTTCCCTATGTTTTCCAAAAAGCTTAAAAAAGATTTTTTGGCTGGAGCTAAACACGTTAAAAATGTACCCGTTCAAAATTACAAAGAGATTCTACTTAACAACAAACCTACAGTCCCTGTCTTGTTTGCACCGCCTGTATACTGCTGTTCAGAGTATATAGGGCCTTTCCTTATTTTAATTTGGGTGCGGGGTTCCCCTTAATATCCATACAAGACCCAAAGGGCCTGGTAATGGACTGGGGGGTACCCATGCCGTTTGTCTCACTGATTTTCATCCATATTGCCATGACCCGACATGACATTAAACCCGCAAGCAGTTTTAAATGAGATTTTTTCCTTTAAAAATGACATTTGGTGCAGGGACTGTTCTAAACACGGGAAACACGCGTCACTTTACAGGCATACTATAGACACCCCCCAGGTACGATATTTAAAGGAATATTTCACTTTTTTTTTTTTACTTTAAGCATCATTAAAATCACTGCTCCCGAAAAAACGGCCGTTTTTAAAAGTTTTTTTTGCATTGATACATGTCCCCTGGGGTAGGACCCGGGTCCCCAAACCCTTTTTAGGACAATACCATGCAAATTAGCCTTTAAAATGAGCACTTTTGATTTCGAACGTTCGAGTCCCATAGACGTCAATGGGGTTCTAACGTTCGTGCGAACTTTCGGTCCGTTCGCAGGTTCTAGTGCGAACCGAACCGGGGGGTGTTCGGCTCATCCCTAGTGGTCAACAGGTTGGTGCCATTGTCAGACAAGATCTTGAATGGCATGGAGGGAGGAGCAGCGTGGTGCTGCGGCAGTGAAAGCACAGAGTCCTGTTGCAATAAATTGAAACTTGTATTGAAAATAATGCCAAGATTACAAACACCCTAGCGGGAGAGCGCCACTAAGGGAATCGCTCACAGTTCAGTGCAATGCAAGTGTAGCAGAGGAGAGATGCCAACTGTGTCTGTTGTTTCAGAGGGTGGAATGTGGCCGGACCAGTCTGGTCCCAAGCGGGAGGCTTCCTTCCAGTATTGAGAGTCCCTAGCTTGTCCATATTTATCTGGAACCTTTCCCTACTGCTAATCACTTTCCCTAACAAGTGGGCTCTCTCTCCCTACACTAGCTACCTTGTAAATACACACCATGACTTTTGGGGCAGGGACTTATACAGACCCTGCTGATCGAAGATGGCCACCAGGGGTCACATCGATGCAGCGTAGCCAACCAATACCCAGGAAACCATAGAAAAATCATGTTTCCCTTGAATTTTTCTCCAGGCTGTGCTACCATTCAGGTTTGGCACCACCTACAGTGAAGAAAACAGACTGCACCTGCCTACATGCACAAGATGGTATAGGGTCACCCACCTCTCGGCCTGCCCCTGAAAAGCTGCCAGAACCTCTGGCTCACTGTGAATCATGTCCACCATGCATACCAGCTGCAATCAGCATGACAGAATTGTGCCTGGGTCATTGTATAGACATTGGGACCATGATGAGAAGGATACAGGTGAGAGATTCTCACTGCCATCAAAGTGCAAGACATGGAGCAGCACAACTACCTCCAGTGGTGTGCCCAATCCTACATTCGTCCCATCCACCAGTAAATTAACCCAATGGGCAGTGAAGCAAATGTATTGTCCCTGCTCATATTTGCTCGATCATGTGTCTATGGTGACCCAAATCATGTCTATATCACCCACTAATCTTTAGATCAGTTCCATTTTTTCAGATGAATCTCTTTCCTCTGGGTAACTGTTTATTACATGTTCAAATAATAATGTAGCACCCTCTAGTGTGCTAGATGTAAATAGGTTGTTAGTGTAGGAAAATTTCAGTTTGGCTGAGGGCCAGGCTTGGTTGCTGAATCTGGGTCAGGGAGGGTTCAGTGTGGTAGACTGGATGACTCATCCTGCAGCTCTTCTGGTGCCTCTCCCTGTTTTTTGGAACCTCAGAGAAGGTTCTAGATGTAGTGGGGGGAAGCTAGGAGGAGCTGTTTGCAATTATTATGAGGACCCTGACCAATCTCCAGCAAAAAGGGCTGGCAGGGGGCAGCTCACCTCATAAATAGGTATGAGTCATGCCAACAGTTGGTTGGAAGATGGAGATGGAGTGTTGAGGAGGCTGTCGGAGGCCCTTGCAGGGTGCCCCCTAGTCTGGGGGGGGGAGACCTTGGGCCTGGGGCTCGGGTGCTGGAAGGATCCCCCACAACACACAGAGGCACCCCTTTAGGGATGCACGTGGGCAAGGAGAGAGGACAGCAGGAGCAGGTCAGCACGTTTGGGAGATCTCCGGAGAGTCAGCTGGGTGGGCTGGTGAGTGTTCAGTCTGGGAGGACTGTGTGGAGAAGTTAGCCAGGAGGGCTAGTGAAAGGGGCAGCTACAGCCAGGTGGGTTGGCAGTACCTGAAGAAGTGTTGCTTGGATCAACAGCCACAGGAGGATTAAGCTGGACACAAAACTTTGCTACACAACTGAAGAGCCTCAGCTTCCTGCCTATAACAGGCTATTGCTTCTGAATCTGACCGAGTGCCTTGTCAGATTTCTTCAAGTGTCCCAGCTGAGTTCTGCAAGCACGTGATTGCTGGAAGAAGCAGTGGAGTGTATATAGACTGTATATAGGAAGATATAGAGAAGTGCCATAACAATAAAATTTGTTTGCTTATGGTACCTTCATCCCGACAATATGAGGAAAGAATTGAAAGGGGGAGGCTATATTCATTGACTGAAAACGGCTCCACTCCATAGGCTCCAAGTTCATTGACTGAAACGGCTCCACTCCGTAGGCTCCACGTTCATTGACTGAAACGGCTCCACTCCATAGGCTCCTGGGGGGATTACTGAATGATTAGTCACCACTGCATGTTGAAACACTACAGTGGACTTTACAGACATCTGATGGGTTGATGCACAAGTGCCTGCTGAATTTATTTGAAAGCATATTTTCCAGTCTTTTGGAACTACTTGTCTAATCTTCCAATGAATGTGGACTGTTAAGGGTCAGAGAGGCTTTTTTTTTTACCTCCTCCTTGATTATCCAGGATTTTACACGTTTTGCACCTTTCATCCCCCTCTCCCCCCCGGTGAATGATATACCTATATCTATGTACAATATCAGCCCATCCCCTGGTTATTGGTATTATTGAGAGTCCACCTCCTGTTATAAATGGTGATTTACTTCTGATCATCCGGGAGATTTCCATGTGTAGACAACCGGTTATCTGTGAGTGAGACCTGTTTTCTTTCAACCAAAACCCTGTGTGTCCTGAAGAAGCAATAGTGAAACGCGTTGATGCACAGGGGCTCACTAGCATCTATTCGGGGTCAGTTGTTTATCAATATGTATTGTATGCTTTTAACTCTTTTCTTTATATGACCTGTCTGTTGTAATCTTGTTGTTAATAAAAATATTAGTTTTATTATACTTTTGCCCATTGCCTGAAAATTCCGAACGAGGGCCTTTGCCCCTTTATTCCTCTCCTCCTCTGTGATAATCATCTTTTAATCACTGTGTATTTGTACAATAAATCTCCTGAAGAAGCGGTTAATGGGATCCGCGAAACATGTAGAGCAACCAATACACAGATGGTATCTATATTCCAGCTGTCATATTTTGTGATTACGGAACTAAGAGTTTTGTTTGATTATCATTGTTGGTTTTAGCATTTAATTGTCAGATGTGTGTGTGTATATTTATATATATATATATATATATATATATATATATATATATATATATATATATATATATATATATATATTTTGTAATAAATATTTTCAAACATTTTATTCACAACTGTCTATTTCAGTTGGTATACGGTACCCTTAAAGTCCACTATAGCCTCCCCCTTTCAATTCTTTCCTCCTTGTATATAGGAAGAGTTGTCCCTGAAGTTGTCTTTGAAGTCAAGTGGGCATCCCAGAACCTCCAATCCCTAAGTTATTATCACTCAATAAATGACAAAAACGTCGTCACAGACTGTTCTCTGAGTCAGGAGTGCCTGTGAAACTTCAGAGGAAGACGAAATACTCCTGACACGATGGGCTTGATTTACTAAAGGCAAATAGACTGTACTTTGCAAATGCAGTTGCTTCAGCGCTTAGTAAATGAGGTAAAGCTTCACTTTGCAAAGAAAACCCAATCATATGTAAGGAATATTTTTTTTAAAAAATTCATTTTTGCTTGCACATGATTGGATGATTGAAGTCAGTGGAACCTCCCCTCTTTTACTAAGCTCCGGAGCAGCTGCATGTGCACAGTCTATTTGCCTTTAATAAAGCAACCCCTATGTTTCCACAGATTATTATATGTCCAGATAGGGAGGTTATTAACAGGAATCCTCTCATGTATTATCTGTGTTCCTCTGTATAAGAATTCCTATGAGTACGAGTCTTAGTCTCAACCTCACCCTGTGTAGGAATGTACAGAACTGGTCACATTGGTTTCGGAGTGTCAGAGACTTTCACTTTCATTCTCTCTTCTGCTCTCAGCGATGGCGTCTGCTGATCTGAGGAAGGAGCTGGAATGTTCCATCTGTCTGGACATTTATACAGATCCTGTAACCCTGAAATGTGGACACAACTTCTGCCGGGACTGTATTGGTCGTATGTTGGATACACAGGAGCAGTCTGCAGGTTATTCCTGTCCTGAATGTAGACAAACATTCAGGAAACGTCCCGTCCTTCAGAGGAACATAACACTACGGAACATAGTGGAGAATTTCCTGTCCACCCATCCACATCAGGAGAAGTCTGGGGTCTTCTGTACTTACTGTATTCACACTCCTGTACCTGCTGTGAAATCCTGTCTGCATTGTGAAGCTTCTCTGTGTGACAATCACTTGACAGTCCACAGCAAGTCACCAGAACACGTCTTATGTGACCCCACCACTTCCCTGGAGAACAGGAAATGCTCCGTCCATAAGAAGATCCTGGAGTATTACTGCACTGAGGACTCCACCTGTATCTGTGTGTCCTGCAGGCTGGATGGAGAACATCGGGGACACCAGGTGGAGACTCTGGATGAGGCCTCTGAGATGAAGAAGAAGAAACTGAGAAATGTTCTGCAGAAACTGATGACAGAGAGAGAGGAGATGGAGAAAAGAGTCCAGAGTCTGCAGGAACACGGGAGGAAAGTACAAGGAAAAGCAGATGATGAAACAGAGAGAGTCACTGTCCTGTTCAGAGACCTCAGGAGACGTCTGGAAGACCTGGAAAAGAGAGTCCTGAGGGAAATCTCCGGGCAGGCAGAGCGGATCTCCGGGATAATCAATGATCTGGTCCAGGATCTGGAAATAAAGAAGGAGGATCTGTCCAGGAAGATGGGGGACATTGAGGAACTGTGTAACATGACGGATCCACTGACTGTCCTACAGGAATCAGACACAGGTGACTTTTGTGATACTGAGGATGGAGATGATGAGGACAGAGAGAGACACAATATACTCCTCCATGATGGAGGGGATCTGGATGTGGGGGGGATCTCACACACATTACACACAGGTTTATCTGATATCATGTCTGGGGTAAATGTAGAGAAATATCCAGGCACACATGTCTATTCACATTCTACTACAAAGGGCAAAGGTAACACCAATGCTGAACCATCCAGGAGATGTCCCCAACCCTCCCCCATCATACAACCATCCAGGAGATGTCCCCAACCCTCCTCCACCATACAACACTCACACCGCCAAGCTGGAGGACCAGATATTGGGTCTATACAGAAAACATCGGGGGTGTCGGGGGTTACAGACTTATTACTGGATGTGAGGACAGCTGATGATCATCTACATATATCAGATGACAGGAAAACTGTATCTTCGTCACCATCACGTCAGAAGCGCCCAGAAACACCAGAGAGATTTCAGTGTCGTCAGGCGATAAGCAGTCAGAGTTTGTCCTCAGGGAGACATTACTGGGAAGTTTATGTCGGGGGGTCAGTGAGCTGGAGAGTCGGGATGTGTTACCCCAGTATAGACAGGAGAGGACGTCAGTCACAGATTGGATATAATAGGAAGTCCTGGGGTTTAGAGAGGTGGGAGTTGCGAGGTAATCAGTACTGGGTGATACATGACAAGAAGGAGATCCCATTACCCGGCGGTATCTCCAGTAACAGAGTCAGGATAGATCTGGATTATGAGGCCGGGCGGATCTCCTTTTATGAATTGTGTGACCCGATCCGACATCTCCACACCTTCACCGCCACCTTCACTGAGCCCCTCCATGCTGTGTTATGTGTATGGAAAGGTTGTATAAATATATGTGGGGGGAATCAAAGGTAAGAAATCTGCCCAGAGACTGGTGACATCACAGGGTGTAGAATCTGATTGGTAAAAGCAATAGAAGAAAAGTGGACAACATTACTATTTATAAAGCTGCAGGCTCCGGGGCCGTCATCTTTATCCTAAACCTCACTTCACTACCTAGTGCAGTGATGGAGAACCTTGGCACCCCAGATGTTTTGGAACTACATTTCCCATGATGCTCATGTACTCTGCAGTGTAGTTGAGCATCATGGGAAATGTAGTTCCTAAAACATCTGGGGTGCCAAGGTTCTCCATCACTGACCTAGTGTGTCACTGACCAGGAACAAGCATGCAGGAGGTCAGACTGTTCAGGCTTCACTGGCTGCATGCTTGTATTTGGGGTCCCATTAGAACGATTTCCTCTTACTTCCTGTCTCGCTATATATAATAGTTTACCAGATAGAAAGCGAGGGGAACACTCCAACTTACACATTTTTGTTAGTAGAGGGAAGGCTAGAACCTCTGTGAGATTTTTTATTTCTGACTGTGTCCTTGTAGATTTTCCTTCATTTCTTGTCTGGTGCAGTATTGTCACCAGGACAGGAAGTGAGGGGAAATCATTCTAATGTGGTCCCAGATGGCAGAAAAAACTGACATGGGTTTCTACTCCTCCCCCACTCCATCCAAAACTAGAAAAACATCTTTTGTCCAGATACATACATTAATATCGACAATGAAGATTCCTAAAATTCCGTCATCACGGGTTTCTTTACATGACAAGTTAATTTGCTCCTCCAGCTCACTAATGCCTCGTTTCCACTGAGCGGATCGGTTCGGTTCGGTTTGGTACGGTATGCTATTTTTCCATTATGAAATTGGCCCATACAACCGAACCGAACCGTTCCATTTAGGGTCCTGCTTCAGATGTGGGGCCATAGAAAATGGAACAGTTCGGTTAGGGCGGAGCTACGACACATTCCACTGATTGGTGGACGTGTGACGCCATGCTAGGCATTTTTTCTAAACCCATGTATGGTCCCTGTCGGTCCGACTTGCAGTGGAAATGCTCGCCTGAATAGGCCGGACCATTCTAGGCCTTCCAAACCGATCCGACCCGAACCGATCCGCTCGGTGGAAACGAGGCATTAGATTGTCTGTAATAGTTGCCGCTATAATCACAAGCAAATTTAGTCTTGTTGCTATTGGTTATGTTGTAGAGGGGGCGGGGATTGATCAGCGATGATTCTGGCGGTGTTGTGGGTGTGGTAGTGTGGACAGGTGACGGGGTGTATACAGTCTGAGGAAGAGGAAATCCTCGGCTCTGTATATGGGAATATTGATTAGTGATGGGATGGATTGGATTATTGCTCGATTTTCCCTTAAACCCCTTCATTCTCTGCACCGGTATGATCCTTATGGGGCAGAACAATTTTTGGATCTACTCTATGGCCATATTCATCTGATAAAGAAAAAAAATATTATGTGATTTGTTAATGATTAAATTACATTATCAAGTGCTTATATGCTAATGTTACGATCTCTTTATAATATCAGGTTCTGTTGCTAGAATGACTTTGCAGAAAGATTCAATTAGAACAAATTGTTGATCTCCCGATCCTTGGAAGGTCTTGTTGGGGAACATAGAGACAGTTGGCCTCCTTCTTCTACAATGAGTGATTTGGGAGTCTGGAGGTGGGACAAGCTTATTAGATGTTCAGAGATAACAGAAATTAATGTCTCTTGTAATCAATGTGCTGTTGGTGCAAATTCTTAGGTGAATGATTTATTATGTAAAATGTTGATGTTTGGGAAGGTCCTCCATGACAACTGTCCAGGATTGGAGGGTAAAAGACTCCCGTTTGATGAAGTGGTCAGATCCTTGGTCCTCCTGCCGTGTCTAAGGATCCCATCACACCTTCATCTCTCTACTTTCTAATCTTTACTTTTACTTTGTGAGTCTTCTCTTTTAAATAAACTTCCAGAACCTTTACCATGATGAGAGGTTGTTATTTCCTTATCACATTCCACAATGACTTTGGCATCAGGTGTAATAGCGATGTAACACAGAGATCAGTTTTCCGGGACACACAAGGCTTTCTATTGTCACTGTTGTCCTTAATGTTTTATATAAGACAAAATGTAACAATGATATAATTTCGCTTAGAATGACCAATGTTAGTTTTTTTTAGCAGTAATGCCGCGTACACACGAGCAGACATTACGGCGGACTTTGCCCGGCGGACTGGATTTCGTCGGACAATTCGATGTGTGTGGGCTCCAGCGGACTTTGTTTTCTCAAAAGTTGGACGGAATTAGATTTGAAACTTGTTTAAAATTTATCCGTTGAAATCGAGTCCGGTCGAAAAGTCCGCCGTCTGTATGCTAGTTTGACGGACAAAAAGCCACGCTAGGGCAGCTATTGGCTACTGGCTATGAACTTCCTTGTTTTAGTCCGGTCGTACGTCATCACGTACGAATTCGACGGACTTTGGTGGATTGTGTGTAGGCAAGTCCGTTCATTCACAAAGTCCGTCGGAAAGTACGTCGAAAAGTCCGCCGGGCAAAGTCCGCCGTAATGTCCGCTCGTGTGTACGCGGCATTAGTGTTACTGTAGATAAAAGATTCAATCACTCTGTATTCAGTCAGTGGTGATTGCGCTGTCGGGCAGTTGAAGGGCCATAGAAAAGAATCAGAGGTCTGGAAGTACTAAGACCAACAAGGCTGACAGTAATCAGAGCTCACAGGGGACCAACAAACGGTGTGCAGCCCATAAAAAATAAGTGGGGGGGTAAACTCCATTCTGCAGATACTCTGACACTCCGGGGATACGTCTGTATGTCACACTTTCCAATGCAATCAGCACCGGAGCTCAACCACAAGGCTCCTATCTGCTCTGTGTCTCTGTCCGAACCCAAGTGCAGCACACATGTCCCAGGCAGAAATAAATACCAGACAGAGATTGTAAAGCTGCCCATAGATAGGTGAGATTTCAAATGGAAATTTAATAGAAAAAGAATGTATGTTCGGTTTTCTAATCATTATTGGGGTCAAATCAATGTTCGTTTTCGACCGCAGCGAGGAGAAAATTCGAAGGAGCGGGATGCAAAAATTTTCCAAAACGAATTCTTAACGGTGATTGTGATTGTTGTTGGTAAAGCCCAATCATTGCAAAATCAAACGTTAAAAGCAAAAACAAAATCTTTTGAACGACATTCAAGTGTTCTGACAATTTTTATATAAATTTTCCTACAACTTTTCATTTTAAATTCTATCCATCTATGACCGGCTTAAAGTGTTTTTAAAGGCTGAAGGTGTTTCTCACATTCTATGAATGAAGCTAAGAAACTTTCTCTGTCCAGCCCCCAATACTTACCTGAGCCCCTTTCTGCTCCAGCGATGTGCATAAGAGCCTCGGCTTTCTGGGGACTCTCCCTCCTCATTGGCTGAGACTTTGGCTTCCCGCTACCGTCAATCACAGCCAGTGAGCCAATGAGGAGAGAGAGGGGGCGGGGCCCAGTTGCTGGTCCCTGTGTGAATAGACACACACAGAGCCGCAAGCTCTCGAGCGTGCCAAGCTTGGGTGGCCCTTGCTCTGGGGGCATGCAACAAGAGGGCGGGCCAGGGGCGCTGGTGGAGGACCCGAGAAGAGGAGGATCGGAGCTGCTCTTTGCAAAACCATTACACAGAGCAGGTAAGTATGACATGTTTGTTATTTTTTAAAAAACAAAAAAAAACTTTGACTTTAATATCAAGTAGAAATCCAGAATTATTTTTTCTCCCATGCATTGGGGCTGTGCCCGCACTACATGGGTTAACTAGCGGTATTGTGCATGGACTGTTCCTGATGTCATCACGCCCATAGACGGAACCTGAACGTGAGGATGGCAGAAACAGTCCACCTGTGGATGTGGGGGTGCGCTGTTTTCTGGAGGATCGATTATACAGCCTCTGTGCCCATCATATGCAGCCTCTGTGCCCATCATATACAGCCTCTGTGCCCATCATATGCAGCCTCTGTGCCCATCATATACAGCCTCTGTGCCCATCATATACAGCCTCTGTGCCCATCATATGCAGCCTCTGTGCCCATCATATGCAGCCTCTGTGCCCATCATATACAGACTCTGTGCCCATCATATGCAGCCTCTGTGCCCATCATATACAGCCTCTGTGCCCATCATATACAGCCTCTGTGCCCATCATATGCAGCCTCTGTGCCCATCATATGCAGCCTCTGTGCCCATCATATACAGCCTCTGTGCCCATCATATGCAGCCTCTGTGCCCATCATATACAGCCTCTGTGCCCATTATATGCAGCCTGCGCCCATTATATGCAGCCTGTGCACATATGTGCTGGGGGCACTTGTGGGGGTCAGATATATGCTGGGGGGCACTTTGTGAGAGAAGAGGGCCAGCGCAAGGGGGAGGGGTGGGGGAGTAGGATATGTGCTGGAGGGGTCCTTTGGGAAGGAAGAGAGATAGTGCAAGGAGAGATTGCCAGATTTCAAATCAATCCACACTTCTAGCATTGTCTTCCCCCTGCCAAAGCCCCCCCAAGCACATATCCTCCTAACCCCTCGATCGCTCCACATACTTTCTACCTTGTCCTTCTTTCCAGCTGCTCTCTCCCCCTCCATTCTCCATCTACAGAGCATAATAAAAACTTTCTACAGACCTGATATCAGCGCCGTCCCTGCTCCCCTCCCCCTCCTCGTGTGTGTACAGAACGGAGAAGGAGGAGGAGGGGAGGAGCTTTGATACACTGGACACTCTGCTCTGCTGAACCAAGCTGATGTCAGGGAGGAGGGAGACTGGTCACTCTCGGTGCAGTCCATGTGGAATGATGTGTCCCGGTCTGGGGCAGAAGTAAACCCGAACACATCATTCAAAGACCGGACTGTCCAGGAGAAAACCGTACAAGTGGCAACCCTACTTTAGGCCTGTGTGTACAGCTACTTGTCCGACAGAAACCGATCTCTTGACCGCCTTCTTTCGAACGAGCATGCTGGAAAACTGGCATCCATTCAGCACTTGCAGCTAATGGCCACAAGCGCTGACCGGTGTGTTCTGGTGGGGGGGGGGGGGGGGGGTTGCGCTACGTCTGTCAGAACACAATAGCACAGCGAGGGAGATCACAGTACTAACATCGCATAGTTAGTACGGCCACATCTCAGTGGGCTGAACGGAAAAAACACTTAACGTGTATAAAGCCCAAACGTTAATTTCTTTTGGATGAACTAGAGAAGGGTAAAAACTACTGTTTATTATTATGCTGTCTTTGTCCTGTTTGGGAGATTTTCCTTTATTTTCTGTCCCAGAGACACACAACAGGAAGTGAGTAGAAATCTCTACAATTGGAGGGGAAATCCTCTCTTATTCAGGTGTCCCCATTGGGAGAATGTCCCTCTTTTCTTGTCCTTTGAAGGCATCTCCAATCACTTTCTGTCTTGGTGACAAAGGTCATCAGGACGGATGGAGAAGGTGATTCTCCCCGACACAATCACAGATAGATATTAAATACTGACAAGGGTTCTAACGCCTCAACAATCCAACCAAGACTAAAAAAAAAAAAACATTTGAGCTGTAACTACACTTTATACTTTAATACTGATCAGTACATTTGGTTAAAGCGGAGTTCCGCCGCAAAAAAAAAAAAAAATTAAAAGTCAGCAACTACAAATACTGCAACTGCTGACTTTTAATATTGGGACACCTACCTGTCCCAGGGTCCAGCGATGTCCTCACCCGAAGCCGATCTGTCCCTTGGCTCCCGGGGTGCAGGCGTCGGCATCTTCAGTAAGGGAATCAGGTAGTGAAGCCTTACTGCTTCACAGCCTGGTATCCTACTGCGCATGCGCGAGTCGCGCTGTTCGTTCCCACTGGTCCCTGCTGTCCTCTGGGGCCTGTGTGTCTCCCAGAAGACAGCGCGGGGGGGGGGGGGGGAGTCGGAGGAGGGGCCGGACATGGCGTAGATCGCCACGGAATCTGCAGAGATCTGTCGCTGGAAGTGGGAGCAAATACCTGTATTAGACAGGTATCTTCTCCCCCCTCCCCCTTGAAAGGTGCCCAATGTGACACCGGAGGGGGGGGGGGATCCGGAAAAGCACGAGTTCCATTTTTGGGTGGAACTCCGCTTTAACTAATCATTTATATGAACACATCACTAACTCTATTCTTTATAGATGGGCAGATATGTCCCCAAGAACAGAAGACAAGGAGATATCTGCCCATCAACTAAGAGTCATGACCATCACCAACACTGGCAGAGGACCACGTGTGTGGCATTTTTCATTCCTTGCTTTTCTCCTCGCCTTGCCCAGGTACCCTGAGGTGCCTTCACGCTTCTTCAGGGCTGCATTAATAAAATGCCTAAAAAAAATTTCCCAAAACTTGTATACAAGCCATTGGGTGGATGAAGTCTGCCTTTAACCCACCCAGCCTATTGTCAATGGTCAGCTGGGTTGTACATTTGTCATTCCAGGTGGATGTCAGACACAGCCAATGATTGATCAGAGCACCGGCTCACTGCTGGTACCATGTGATCACTGTAACCAATCGCAGCAGATCACATGACAATTATAAACAATGGCTGGCTTTCTTTCATGTTATAGAGGGAGAACATCCAGCAGCCCCATAATGATCCCTATGGAGATTGTTATAGAGAGAAAATATCCAACATCCCCATAATGACACTCTATGAAGATTGTTATAGACTGACAACATCTAGCACCCCCATAATGACCCCTATGGAGATTGTTATAGATGGAAAACACCCAGCACCATGATAGTTATCCCCTATTGATATTGTTATAGACTGAGAACATCCATCACCCCCATAATGATCCCCTATGGAGATTGTTATGGATGGAGAACATTCAGCACCCCCATATTGACCCCTATATAGATTGTTATAGAGGGAGAACATCCTGCACCCCCATAATGACCTCTTATGACGATTCATATTAACTGAGAATATCCAGTACCCCATAATGATCACCTATGGAGATTGTTATGGAATGAGAACATCCAGCACCCCATAATGATCCCCTATGGAGATTGTTATGGAATGAGAACATCCAGCACCCCATAATGATCCCCTATGGAGATTGTTATGGAAAGAGAACATCCAGCACCCCATAATGATCCCCTATGGAGATTGTTATGGAATGAGAACATCCAGCACCCCATAATGATCCACTATGGAGATTGTTATGGAATGAGAACATCCAGCACCCCATAATGATCCCCTATGGAGATTGTTATGGAATGAGAACATCCAGCACCCCATAATGATCCCCTATGGAGATTGTTATGGAATGAGAACATCCAGCACCCCATAATGATCCCCTATGGAGATTGTTATGGAATGAGAACATCCAGCACCCCATAATGATCCCCTATGGAGATTGTTATGGAATGAGAACATCCAGCACCCCATAATGATCCACTATGGAGATTGTTATGGAATGAGAACATCCAGCACCCCCATAATGATCCCCTATGGAGATTGTTATGGAATGAGAACATCCAGCACCCCCATAATGACCTCTTATGACGATTCATATTAACTGAGAATATCCAGTACCCCATAATGATCCCCTATGGAGATTTTTATAGAGGGAGAACATCCAGCACCCCCATAATGATCCCTTATGGAGATTGTTATCGAGGGAAAACATCCCGCACCCCCATAATGACCCCTTTATATGAGGAGCTACAAATAAGAGGGTACATTTCCTCCATATTACGGCTTTCTCTGTAGAGACACATGGTGGGGGGGTTCTCCTCTCTGGGGGGTTTATATTTTATCCCCCATATCCTCGGCTGTGTGACTCTATAATAGTCTCTGGTATTTATTATGTATTCCTCGGCTGCTTTGTGTCAGAGATCCGCTCCCCGACTCTCCATAGTGTGACCCCCAAACCTGGGACCAGGGGGGCGCTATAATCTTCATCCTGATTGGCCTTCCAGGTGGAGGGAAGTCTTCCTCCGGACATTGTGGTGATGTGTGTATTATTGTACGGGTTATCACAGCGCAGGGGGGAGGGGCATGCACTGTGATGTCATTCATTATTCATTGTCCCGTTACTGCACCCCGCAATGTACAGAAATAAAGGGGGGTTATGGGTTCTCCTTTCCTTCTACCATAAAGAGACACAAATCTCTGATCTGAGAACGTTCTATTCACTCATCTGTCCTCATATCCTCTCCGGGATAAACCCCGCCCCCTTTCTCTTCTCTAACCAATAAAACACGACAAACTCAGATCTATAACCCCCTTCTTACTCCCCTGTAGCTGCAGTCATGTGACAGTCCAGCCCAGAGTCTTCTCCTCAGTTCACTTCCTGGTTTGGGTCCTTCTTCAGGTGTCCATGTCTGTGCCTGCCTGATGTGGACACTTCCTATTGAATGGGGGTGCAGTGGGGTCCTCATAGGGGAACGGTGACCTCAGGTATGACATCACAGTGCTGGATCAGTGTCCCCTCCCCTCACCTGGAATATTGGTGGTGTGGGACCAGAATGGGGAATGTAGCCCCCCCCCTCGGTCCTGAGATGGAGGATGTACTCTGGGATTTGTAGTGCACACAGAGCCGTGTACATGACTGCAACCAACATGTACTGATCACTGCAAACACAGGGAAGTGAGGGGGGGAAAAGGAGAGGATGGGGAGATCACAGAGGACGTTACAAGGCATCAAATCACAGTAAGAAAAGACTTAATGAAGAACAGATTACAGGACCATTAAGTAATGGATGTGGATGGAATATTTATAGAGGATCTGGATATCATTTAGTGTCAATGTAAGATTACATATTAATATAAATTCATCTGGTTTTTTTGATTAATTTACTAATTTTATTAAAGCAGAACTCCAGACAAAAATAATCAGATAAAAATAAATAGCCCGTTACATATAAAATAACAAACCTAGCTTCAATATGCTGTAATATGCACCTTCAATCCAGAGATTTCTCCTCCCTCAATGTCCTCAGTCTCATCATCATTCAACCCACTTCCTCTGAGCCCAGGTCATCCTGGCCTGTGATTGGATAGGAGAAGCAGCACAGTGATGAGCTCAACTCTATGTCACTCAGCTCTTTCCTCCTATCATCATGCTTCCTTGTCAGAACATGAACTGATTGGCTCCTTGTGCTGCTTCTCCCTCTCACACTCCAGCCCTGCTGTACAGGGACTACAAGAGGCTGATACCGGGTCACACTCCGCTACCTACACGGCTTGTATTTATGAATTACAATAATAGATGTAATAATGATTACTGAGCTGCATTCATTTATGTCTTTATTATCTGCCCCGGAGTTCTCCTTTACATGGTTTATTATTATTACATAACAATACATTTTCATACTCCTTTATTAAATATTTAATTATTTACTAATTGTATTAAATAGTTCATTCATTTTCATTAATATATTAATAATACATATAAAACTAATATTACTCTGAGGGTGATATTCTATGATGTACTGATGTGCTATATACACTGATCTATTATGTGACCTACAGAAAAATGGCCGCCCCCAGCCGGAGTCCTTTCACAGAGCAGTGTGACCTCTAGTGTCTGCTGGAGGATTCCCTGTGTATTCTGCGCAGTGTGTATTATGGGTTTAGTCCTACGCAAAATGGCCGCCAGTCGGAGCCTCAGATAAACCTCGTTGGACCTCTAGCGTTTGGGGGGGAAGAGACAGGAAAAGGAACTGTGTGGAGAGGTGAGCAGGATACACGTGAAGGAATCAATGAATAATACTGATTATAGGTGATCAATAATGTGAGAGGAGAGACATAGATTTATATCCTATTACAGAGATCTCAGCAGTCTGTACAGAGGAGCTTACACTCTAATGTCCCCTCCCCCACAGTCACATCAGTCTCTGTACAGAGGAGCTTACACTCTAATGTCCCCTCCCCCCACAGTCACATCAGTCTCTGTACAGAGGAGCTTACACTCTAATGTCCCCTCCCCCCCCCCACAGTCACATCAGTCTCTGTACAGAGGAGCTTACACTCTAATGTCCCCTCCCCCCACAGTCACATCAGTCTCTGTACAGAGGAGCTTACACTCTAATGTCCCCTCCCCCCACAGTCACATCAGTCTCTGTACAGAGGAGCTTACACTCTAATGTCCCCTCCCCCTACAGTCACATCAGTCTCTGTACAGAGGAGCTTACACTCTAATGTCCCCTCCCCCACAGTCACATCAGTCTCTGTACAGAGGAGCTTACACTCTAATGCCCCCCCCCCCCCCCACAGTCACATCAGTCTCTGTACAGAGGAGCTTACACTCTAATGTCCCCTCCCCCCACAGTCACATCAGTCTCTGTACAGAGGAGCTTACACTCTAATGTCCCCTCCCCCCCCCCCCACAGTCACATCAGTCTCTGTACAGAGGAGCTTACACTCTAATGTCCCCTCCCCCCACAGTCACATCAGTCTCTGTACAGAGGAGCTTACACTCTAATGTCCCCTCCCCCCCACAGTCACATCAGTCTCTGTACAGAGGAGCTTACACTCTAATGTCCCCTCCCCCCCCCACAGTCACATCAGTCTCTGTACAGAGGAACTTACACTCTAATGTCCCCTCCCCCCCCCACAGTCACATCAGTCTCTGTACAGAGGAGCTTACACTCTAATGTCCCCTCCCCCCCCACAGTCACATCAGTCTCTGTACAGAGGAGCTTACACTCTAATGTCCCCTCCCCCCACAGTCACATCAGTCTCTGTACAGAGGAGCTTACACTCTAATGTCCCCTCCCCCCCCACAGTCACATCAGTCTCTGTACAGAGGAGCTTACACTCTAATGTCCCCTCCCCCCCCACAGTCACATCAGTCTCTGTACAGAGGAGCTTACACTCTAATGTCCCCCCCCCCACAGTCACATCAGTCTCTGTACCAGAGGAGCTTACACTCTAATGTCCCCTCCCCCCCACAGTCACATCAGTCTCTGTACAGAGGAGCTTACACTCTAATGTCCCCTCCCCCCCACAGTCACATCAGTCTCTGTACAGAGGAGCTTACACTCTAATGTCCCCTCCCCCCCACAGTCACATCAGTCTCTGTACAGAGGAGCTTACACTCTAATGTCCCCTCCCCCCCACAGTCACATCAGTCTCTGTACAGAGGAGCTTACACTCTAATGTCCCCTCCCCCCCACAGTCACATCAGTCTCTGTACAGAGGAGCTTACACTCTAATGTCCCCTCCCCCCACAGTCACATCAGTCTCTGTACAGAGGAGCTTACACTCTAATGTCCCCTCCCCCCCACAGTCACATCAGTCTCTGTACCAGAGGAGCTTACACTCTAATGTCCCCTCCCCCCCACAGTCACATCAGTCTCTGTACCAGAGGAGCTTACACTCTAATGTCCCCTCCCCCCCACAGTCACATCAGTCTCTGTACAGAGGAGCTTACACTCTAATGTCCCTTCCCCCCACAGTCACATCAGTCTCTGTACCAGAGGAGCTTACACTCTAATGTCCCCTCCCCCCCCACAGTCACATCAGTCTCTGTACCAGAGGAGCTTACACTCTAATGTCCCTCCCCCCACAGTCACATCAGTCTCTGTACAGAGGAACTTACACTCTAATGTCCCCTCCCCCACAGTCACATCAGTCTCTGTACAGAGGAGCTTACACTCTAATGTCCCCTCCCCCCCACAGTCACATCAGTCTCTGTACAGAGGAGCTTACACTCTAATGTCCCCTCCCCCCACAGTCACATCAGTCTCTATACAGAGGAGCTTACACTCTAATGTCCCCTCCCCCACAGTCACATCAGTCTCTGTACAGAGGAGCTTACACTCTAATGTCCCCTCCCCCCACAGTCACATCAGTCTCTGTACAGAGGAGCTTACACTCTAATGTCCCCTCCCCCCCCACAGTCACATCAGTCTCTGTACAGAGGAGCTTACACTCTAATGTCCCCTCCCCCCACAGTCACATCAGTCTCTGTACAGAGGAGCTTACACTCTAATGTCCCCTCCCCCCACAGTCACATCAGTCTCTGTACAGAGGAGCTTACACTCTAATGTCCCCTCCCCCACAGTCACATCAGTCTCTGTACAGAGGAGCTTACACTCTAATGTCCCCTCCCCCCACAGTCACATCAGTCTCTGTACAGAGGAGCTTACACTCTAATGTCCCCTCCCCCCCCACAGTCACATCAGTCTCTGTACAGAGGAGCTTACACTCTAATGTCCCCTCCCCCCACAGTCACATCAGTCTCTGTACAGAGGAGCTTACACTCTAATGTCCCCTCCCCCCCCACAGTCACATCAGTCTCTGTACAGAGGAGCTTACACTCTAATGTCCCCTCCCCCCACAGTCACATCAGTCTCTGTACAGAGGAGCTTACACTCTAATGTCCCCTCCCCCCACAGTCACATCAGTCTCTGTACAGAGGAGCTTACACTCTAATGTCCCCTCCCCCCCCACAGTCACATCAGTCTCTGTACAGAGGAGCTTACACTCTAATGTCCCCTCCCCCCCCCCACAGTCACATCAGTCTCTGTACAGAGGAGCTTACACTCTAATGTCCCCTCCCCCCCACAGTCACATCAGTCTCTGTACAGAGGAGCTTACACTCTAATGTCCCCCCCCCCACAGTCACATCAGTCTCTGTACAGAGGAGCTTACACTCTAATGTCCCCTCCCCCCACAGTCACATCAGTCTCTGTACAGAGGAGCTTACACTCTAATGTCCCCTCCCCCCACAGTCACATCAGTCTCTATACAGAGGAGCTTACACTCTAATGTCCCCTCCCCCCCACAGTCACATCAGTCTCTGTACAGAGGAGCTTACACTCTAATGTCCCCTCCTCCCCACAGTCACATCAGTCTCTGTACAGAGGAGCTTACACTCTAATGTCCCCTCCCCCCACAGTCACATCAGTCTCTGTACAGAGGAGCTTACACTCTAATGTCCCCTCCCCCCACAGTCACATCAGTCTCTGTACAGAGGAGCTTACACTCTAATGTCCCCTCCCCCCCCACAGTCACATCAGTCTCTGTACAGAGGAGCTTACACTCTAATGTCCCCTCCCCCCACAGTCACATCAGTCTCTGTACAGAGGAGCTTACACTCTAATGTCCCCTCCCCCCACAGTCACATCAGTCTTCAATTTTTTTCATTTTTTTTTTTTTTTACAAATAAATATGTGAAAAGTGTGGGGTAAATTTGTATGGCGCCCCCCCCCCCCCCCCCCCGGAGTCAATACTTTGTAGAACCCCCTTTTTCTGCAATTACAACTGCAAGTGACATTTCTGCCCATTCTTCTTTGTAAAATATCTCAAGCTCTGTCAGATTGGATGGAGAGCGTCTGTGAACAGCAATTTTCAAGTCTTGTCACAGATTCTCAATGTGATTTAGGTCTGGACTGTGACTGGGCCATTCTAACACATGAATATGCTTTGATCTAAACCATTCCATTGTAGCTCTGGTTGTATGTTTCGGGTCGTTGTCCTGCTGGAAGGTGAACCTCCTCCCCAGTCTCAAGTCTTTTGCAGACTCTAACAGGTTTTCTTCTAAGATGGTCCTGTATTTGGCTCCATCCATCTTCCCATCAACTCTGACGCGCTTCCCTGTCCCTGCTGAAGAAAACCATCTCCACCGCATGATGCTGCCACCACCATGTTTCACAGTGGGGATGGTGTGTTCAGGGTGATGTGCAGTGTTAGTTTTCCCCACACATAGAGCTTTGTTTTTAGGCCAAAAAGTAGAATTTTGGTTTCCTCTGACCAGAGCACCTTCTTCCACATGTTTGCTGTGTCCCCCACATGGCTTCTCACAAACTACAAACAGGACTACTTATGTCTTTCTTTCACCAATGTCTTTCTTCTTGTCACTCTTCCATAAAGGTCAGATTTGTGGAGAACACGACTAATAGTTGTCCTGTGGACAGATTCTCCCACCTGAGCTGTGGATCTCTGCAGCTCCTCCAGAGTTACCATGGGCCTCTTGGCTCTTCTCTGATGAATGCTCTCCTTGCCCGGCCGGTCAGTTTAGGTGGACGGCCGTGTCTTGGTAGGTTTGCAGTTGTGCCATACTCTTTCCATTTCCCGATGATGGACTGAACAGAGCTCTGTGAGATGTTCAAAGCTTGGGAGATTTTTTTATAATCTAACCCTGCTTTATACTTCTCCACAACTTTATCCCTGACCTGTCTGGTGTGTTACTTGGCCTTCATGATGATGATTTTTCACTAAGGTTCTCTAACAAACCTCTGAAGGCTTCACAGAACAGCTGTATTTATACTGAGATTAAATGACACACAGGGGGACTCTATTTACTAATTAGGTGACTTCTTAAGGCAATTGGTTCCACTAGATTTTAGTTAGGGGTATCAGAGTAAAGGGGGCTGAATACAAATGTCCCCCCACACTTTTCACATATTTATTTGTAAAAAAAAATTGAAAAACATTTATTTTCCTTCTACTTCACAATTATGTGCCACTTTGTTTTGGTCCATCACATAAAATCCCAATAAAATACATTTTAGTTTTTGGTTGTAACATGAGAAAATGTGTAAAATTTCTACGGGTATAAATACTTTTTTAAGGCAACTGTATATCACTAGAGGGGTCACCAGCAGGAGGAAGGTGGTCCTTATTCCTCTCTCTAGATCTTTAGTTTTCACAAGAGGGATAACCAGCAGAAGAAGGAGGTCCTGATTCCTCTATATAAATCTTTATATCACTAGAGGGGTCACCAGCAGGAGGAAGGAGGTCCTGATTCCTCTATATAAATCTTTATATCACTAGAGGGGTCACCAGCAGGAGGAAGGAGGTCCTGATTCCTCTATATAGATCTTTATATCACTAGAGGGGTCACCAGAAGGAGGAAGGAGGTCCTGATTCCTCTATATAGATCTTTATATCACTAGAGGGGTCACCAGGGGAGGAAGGAGGTCCTGATTCCTCTATATAGATCTTTATATCACTAGAGGGATCACCAGCAGGAGGAAGGAGGTCCTGATTCCTCTATATAGATCTTTATATCACTAGAGGGGTCACCAGCAGGAGGAAGGAGGTCCTGATTCCTCTATATAGATCTTTATATCACTAGAGGGGTCACCAGCGGGAGGAAGGAGGTCCTGATTCCTCTATATAGATCTTTATATTACTAGAGGGGTCACCAGCGGGAGGAAGGAGGTCCTGATTCCTCTATATAGATCTTTATATTACTAGAGGGGTCACCAGCGGGAGGAAGGAGGTCCTGATTCCTCTATATAGATCTTTATATTACTAGAGGGGTCACCAGCGGGAGGAAGGAGGTCCTGATTCCTTTATATAGATCTTTATATCACTAGAGGGGTCACCAGAAGGAGGAAGGAGGTCCTGATTCCTCTATATAGATCTTTATATCACTAGAGGGGTCACCAGCGGGAGGAAGGAGGTCCTGATTCCTCTATATAGATCTTTATATTACTAGAGGGGTCACCAGCGGGAGGAAGGAGGTCCTGATTCCTCTATATAGATCTTTATATTACTAGAGGGGTCACCAGCGGGAGGAAGGAGGTCCTGATTCCTTTATATAGATCTTTATATCACTAGAGGGGTCACCAGAAGGAGGAAGGAGGTCCTGATTCCTCTATATAGATCTTTATATCACTAGAGGGGTCACCAGCGGGAGGAAGGAGGTCCTGATTCCTCTATATAGATCTTTATATTACTAGAGGGGTCACCAGCGGGAGGAAGGAGGTCCTGATTCCTCTATATAGATCTTTATATCACTAGAGGGGTCACCAGCGGGAGGAAGGAGGTCCTGATTCCTCTATATAAATCTTTATATCACTAGAGGGGTCACCAGAAGGAAGAAGGAGGTCCTGATTCCTCTCTCTAGATCTTTAGTTTTCACAAGAGGGATAACCAGCAGAAGAAGGAGGTCCTGATTCCTCTATATAGATCTTTATATCACTAGAGGGGTCACCAGCGGGAGGAAGGAGGTCCTGATTCCACTATATAGATCTTTATATCACTAGAGGGGTCACCAGCAGGAAGAAGGAGGTCCTGATTCCTCTATATAGATCTTTATATCATTAGAGGGGTCACCAGAAGGAGGAAGGAGGTCCCGATTCCTCTATATAGATCTTTAGTGAGACCTCACCTAGAATACTGTGTCCAGTTCTGAAGACCTCACTTACACAAAGATATTGATAAGATAGACCGAGTCTTAACAAAAATGGTGAAATGTTTGGGGAATAAAACCTATCAGGAGAGACTTCAGGAACCTAATATGTACAGTCTGCAGGAAATAAGGGAAAGGGGGGGACATGACTGAAACCTATAAATGCATAAAGTGGGTGACTAAGGTTCAGGAGGGCGGTTTTTTCATTATGAAACCAAAATTAAGAACATGGGGACACGACCTCTAACTAAGTGGAGGAACGTTCAAAACTAACCTTAGAAAGTATTATTTTACTGAAAGGGCAGTTGACGATTGGAATAAACTACCAGCCGAGGTAGTGAGACAGTCAATAGTAAATGGCTTCAAACATAGATCTACACTCAGAAAAAAAGTAAAAAAAAAAATCTTCAAAACGTATGAAAATAAAAATGGGAAGACTTGGTGGACTGCTAGGTCTTTTTTTCTGCCATCACTTTTCTATGTTAGGTGTGGGTAAGAGCTAAAGGGTGTATAGGAAGTCCCTCCAGTAATATATGGGTTTCTTACATTTTTCTTATCTTAATGGTACGGTACTGGACACGGGGAACTTATTCATACACCATGGGTTTTAAGTTGGTACCCTCAGGTATCCGGGCAAGCCTTAGAGTTCATGTCCTCTGGCGGCACCTTCCCTATAACCCTACTTTTGCACCTGTGAGACCTCACTCTAGTGAGGTATAGGAAACTATAGTTACCCTCCAAAGTGGATGTAGGGGATCGCTGGGTAAAACAAGGCTTAACCATGGCTGCTGACCAGACCCTTAAAATGGCTGCTGATCAATAGGGGGGAGCTGTCTTCCCAAAAAAAAAGTATCTGGCTATGCTTCTATCGGACCTAAGGCAACCCTTCCTTGTCTCTCAATGGGACTATTTAAAGAGCAGCACTAGGCATGTGTAGGTACCCCTTACTTTTGCGCAATGCCTATTGCGATTTTTTTTTTTTTTTTTTTTTTTTACCAAAAATATGTAGAAGAATACATATCGGTCTAAACTTAGCTTTTTTTTTTAACAAAAATTGGGGATATTTATTATAGCAAAAAGTACTAAATATTGTGGTTTTTTTTTTTCAAAATTGTGGTTCTTTTTTTGTTTATAGCGCAAAAACTAAAAACCGCAGAGGTGATCAAATACCACCAAAAGAAAGCTCTATTTGTGGGGGGAAAAAAAAAGGATGCCAATTTTGTTTGGGTGCAACGTCGCACGACCGCGCAATTATCAGTTAAAGCGACGCAGTGCCAAATCGCAAAAAATGCCCCGGTCATTAAGCAGGCAAATCTTCCAGGGCTGAAGCGGTTAAACTACCACTTGGGTGTGGCTACATTATAACACACATTTCGAACAATGTGGATAATGAATACAACAAACCCAAAAATAGGATGAGATAATAGCTTCCTTTTTAAATAATATGATTTTTCATCATGATTGCGCCTTTTTGTATAGTAGCGTGTATTTATATATGTTCCATTTTGTACCCTTTGTCTTTTCCAATATTAGTATATAAATATGGAAACAGCGATGTTCCTTTTTGTACCCTTTTACCAAAAATAAATGAGCTCCAACTGTGTCAATAGTTTCATCTTGTCAAATAATGAAATGCACATCTTTCGTACTATTGTCAGGGAATTCCTAGAAGACGTCTTGCCAATAGACATAGGCTTGCACGCAACAGAAGGGCGCACGAAAATGGGCGCACGCATAAGGCATCTTAGTGCCAGGCGGGCTATTTAAGGAGGACTCTGTCTGTGCCTTAATGCTTACTGGTCTTCAGCTATTCCCTTAATCCTGGTTATCTCTGATATGTTCCTTTGGTTGCTGACTCAGCTATCTCCTGACCTGATCCTGGATTCTGTTACCTGGCTCCTCCTCCTTACTCGGCTCGTCCCTGACTTGGCTGCGTTCCTGATTCCGTACCTTGTTGCCCACATGTTGATGACCTTGGCTATCCCACAACCACGCTCCTGTCTGCTGACTTCAGCCTCCCAGCTCATCCGAGTGCCTGCCCAGTGGTCTGCGATTACGGTCCTGCGACCTGCTGCGAGTTCCTGCTGCAAGCCTGCCAGAAGCTCTACTTCTCCAGATGTTCCAGTTCCGCAGTACAAGCAGAGTGCCTCTTTAATCCCAGCTGTACTACAGTGCACGGTTGCCCCTCCTGACCTGAAGGTTCTTCTGCCTTCCCAAAGTCGCATCTCCTGCTGCAAGTTTCCTGATCTACACCTGCAGGTACTCGTGTTCCTCCTATCCCTTGGCTCCCTCTTTTTCACTCTCCAATGGGACCCGGGTTGGAGATACAAGAGAGGCCGACCTCGTTATTTCAGTCTCCCTTCAGGTATGTGACAGCCAATGATGGAGTCTGAAAGGGAGGTCTCTTTACTGACAACCCTCTGCCCGCCTGTTACCGCACTTTCTCATGTAGTCCATGGGTTGCATATGGCTCAATTACATAACCAATTGCAGTCTGCATCCAGCATGGCTTCCACCTCTGATCATTCAAGAGTTAAGGATTCTGCTGCTCAAAATATGACTTTTACCCATGTTGAACTGTCTTGTCCCCCTGAGCCCAGAGTACCCTTACTTGAATGTTTTTCTGGGGACCGTAGGAAATTCAGGACTTTTCAGAATGCCAGTGAACTTTATTTCTCTCTGCTGCCTAGCACATTCTCTACCGAGGAAGTGAAGATGGGGTTCGGTTCCTCAGCTCTCTGCTGCTGGAGGAACCTCAGGCCTGGGCACACCAGCTTCGGGAGCAACGTGACCCTGTCCTGGCACCAGTAAACTCCTTTTTCGCTGCCATGTCCCAATTATACGCTGATCCTTTCCGTCACCAGACTGCTGAAACCATGCGGAGCCACTTACAACAGGGCTCAAAACCTGTGGAGGACTATTCTGTGTCACAATTCCTAGGACAGATTACAGCGCAAATTCAGTCATCTTTGTCCAGAGCTTAGAAACACCCAGCCTCTTCTCCTACTCTCATTTTTCAACCCATTTGGAACCTGATTAGGCTTTGTTGGAAAAAGCTGCAGAAGATTTCTCTCCCCCACACTGTCACTATATTGAAGAGGGAGCTTCACACAATATACTTGCTAACGTTGACAAGCTCATTGCCTCTGTCTGCAAAAGGCATTGTACTAGTCGACTCTCTTCCATTTTGCCATTCCCCTTTAGGCACAAAGAGACCAACAAAAACGTGAACAGATAGAATGTTCAGTTCACGATTGGGTCACGCCTGAAAATGATTTTCACTCCCTCAAAAATCTTTGCTGAACTCTACCCAGTGGGAAAAAAAAGTTTGCAAAAAAAAAAAAAGTGTGCTGTTCCTGTGGTTGACACTGCCATCTCTGTCCTAAAAACATCTCACTGTACATATTAAATAGATGTTCTGTCTTTTAAAGATTCTGATGACAGAAAATTTGAGAAGCTCTATTTAACCTGAGCGGCTCAGCCGTGCAACCAGTTCTTGCTGCTATTTCATTATGTTAAAATGCACCTAACTGGACTAGGACAAAAAATAACCAACATAACCCCCGTCTTTCACTATTGTCCTGTTGCAGAGCATTTACAACAATTGCCTTCTGTTGTTCTTCTCTGTGTTGATGCCCTGGAATATGTCTTGTGGAAAATTAAAGAATGGCTCTAATCTCCATTCATATGCTCCGAGTCCTATGGCTTAGACAGTGGAGGCTGCCTGTAAAAGGTGCTGCACATGTATGCCTTTTCGAAGAAAATGTCTGTTTCTTAAGGCACTTGACCATTTTATCAAAGAGGTCACAGGTGGGACAATTTTACTTCCTCAGACGAATGTAACAAAGGCCTCTCCTCAGGAGCTCCCAGCTTCTCAAAAGGAGAGCACCTCAACGCTCAAACCAGCCTTCAACTTCAAAATCTAAGTTCACGACTTCCTTTCAGCACAAAGCTTGGTCCACAAAGGCTACTAAGCCCTCTCCAAAGCTCTGTTCACAGTGAAGGGGGTGCCCTCGCTCCTAAGAGTGGGGGGATGTTTGTGGCAGTTTACATCCCTCTGGATCACAGACATCCCTGAACTATTGGGTTCAGTTATTTCAGACAAGGGCAAGATAGAGTTCAAGACTCTACCACCTCACTGCTTTCTTCTTTCAAATCAACCAAAAACTGGCCAAGGGCAGTCAGATTGCAAAAGACATTGAACCACCTATTTTCTCAGGGAGTCATTGTATTAGTACCACCACAAGACAGGTTCAAATGATTCTACTCTAACCTGTTCACTGTGCCAAACCCCAATGAAGGATATCTGTCCTTTCCTGGACTTAAACCTCTCAACAAATTCCTTCACATTCCAAAATTATACTTTGGAATTTCAAGGTCAGTAATTGCCTCTCATCCTGTCTTCTACTGCCAAGGTGTTCACAAATATATTGGCACCCTTTCTTGCCCTTTTCAGAACTCAGGGCATCCAGGTGGCAGGCTTTCTAGATGACTGTCTCCTGACTGACTCGTCTCCCTTACAACTCAAATGTCCGAAAGACGTTGCATCTGCTTCAGGCCTTTTGCTGGGTGATCAACTTCAATAATATGCTCTCCACCCCTCCCTGTGCCTACAATGCTTGGGTCAGATCCTGGATACATGCCAGACAAATGTCCTTCTTCCAATTTCATTCAAGAACTCCAACTACATATTCTGTCAGCATTGGAAAAGCAGGCTTTTTGGCTGCATCTACCCATTTTCCTATCCTCCAAACAAGTTTTTGTCCTGGTGAATCGTTACTGCAACTTTAACAGAGGGAAGATCTTTCCTTCTTTACAATTGAAAGGTTCTTACAACAGACGCATGTCTGTCAGGCTGAGAAGGAGTCTTTCAGTCCTTGACAGTTCAGGGAACATGGCCAACAGAGGAGGCCAATCTTTGCAATCAACATCTTGGAGCTCAGAGCGGTCACTATCTCTCCAGCACTGGACCCCTTCTAAAGGGACACCCAATTTAGGTGCAGTCAGCCTTGAAGGAAGCCGACCAGATTCTCTCATGGACCGAAAGTCATTGTCCAGCGATTACTTGGTGCTCTCTTCCTCAACATCAGACAAAATTGATTCCTGAGCATCCTCAATCACTGGCCCTAAAACATTATAAAACAAAAATAAAGTTTTGCATATTCCTCTAAAAAAACAAAACACCTGAAAAAATGCAAGGAGAGGGGAACATGAGCTAAAAGAACAGATTGGTAATTTGTTGCTCAGTTGTCAATGAATAATTGCATTAGTTTGCTGTTTTTTTCCAACTGCAAATGGCTAGAGCTTATGACACACTCATGGCTGAACTGAACCCAAAGCTCTTTGCTAGGAGGAAGTGATTATTGATCGTTGGGTGCAATTGTAGCAAACAAATCGCCACCTTAGTTTGCAATTTCCACAAACTTCAAATATTATTATTATTATTATAATACAGGATTTATGTAGCGCCAACAGTTTACGCAGCGCTTTTACAATAAAAAATGGAGACAATAGAGTTACAGTACAATAAAAAACAAGAGAGTTAAGAGGACCCTGCTCAGAAAAGCTTACAATCTAATAGGGTGGGGAAAGTGTTACATAAGGTTGTAACTGTGGGGAATGAGCTGAAGGAAATGATAAGAGATTAGCTGGAGGCGTGATCGGCTTCCCTGAAGAGATGAGTTTTCAGGGATCACCTGAAGGCAGCTAAAGTAGGAGATTTGGGTTCACCTCAAGCCCATGCTCAACTCAAACCTCATCCTAACCCAAGAAACTCTAATCTACTATTGTGTTAGTACATACAGTGTATAAATTACCCCCTGAGTGGGTTCTTATCCCTGTACTACAATATACCCCATCAGAACAGGAAGGAAAATGTGAATTCTGACTGACTGCACCTATATCATGTCTGTATGAGAGAGGTTGCTACATGAGAAGACAACATCTCTCCTGCCAGAGTACCGGGAGCATAATGATAGCTGTACTCTTGCTGTTCCGTAAAACTTAGATGTAATTAACAGGTAAAATCCACAAAGTGGCATGCACCTCATTGGACGTAACCCCTAGTAATCTGTTTTCAAAGTGGCTAAATTCCTGGAGCTTAGCTTTGAGTGTCAGAGAATTTCACTTTCTTTTCTCTCTTCTGCTTTCAGTAATGGCGTCTGCTGATCTGAGGAAGGAGCTGGAATGTTCCGTCTGTCTGAACATTTATACAGATCCTATAACCCTGAAATGTGGACACAATTTCTGCTGGGACTGTATTGGTCGTGTGTTGGATATACAGGAGAGGTCTGAAGGTTATTCCTGTCCTGAATGCAGAGAAGAGTTCCAGGAGCGGCCTTCACTGCGGAGGAACATAACACTACGTAACATAGTGGAGACTTTCCTGTCTGCTCAGCCAGCTCAGGAGTCGTCTGGGATCTTCTGTACTTACTGTATTCACTCTCCTGTACCTGCTGTGAACACCTGTCTGCATTGTGAAGCTTCTCTGTGTGACAATCACCTGAGAGTCCACAGCAAGTCACCAGAACATGTCTTATGTGACCCCACCACTTCTATGGAGAACAGGAAATGCTCCATCCATAAGAAGGTTCTGGAGTATTACTGCACTGAGGACTCCTCCTGTATTTGTGTGTATTGCGGTTTCATTGGAGAGCATCGGGGGCACCAGGTGGAGACTCTGAATGTGGCCTCTGAGACGAAGAAGAAGAAATTGAGAAAAGTTCTGCAGAAACTGATGACAGAGAGAGAGGAGACAGAGAAAAAAGTCCAGAGTCTGCAGGAACACAGGAGGAAAGTACAAGGAAAAGCAGATGATGAAACCGAAAGAGTCACTGTCCTGTTCAGAGACCTCAGGAGATGTCTGGAAGACCTGGAGAAGAGAGTCCTGAGTGAGATCTCGGGACAGGCAGAGCAGGTTTCACTATCACTGTCTGATATGATCCAACAGCTGGAAATAAAGAAGGAGGAGCTGTCCAGGAAGATGGGTGACATTGAGGAGCTGTGTAACATGACGAATCCACTGACCGTCCTACAGGAATCAGACACAGGTGACTTGTGTGATACTGAGGATCGAGATGATGAGGACGGAAAGAGACATGATAAACTCCTCCATGATGGAGGGGATCTGGATGTGGCGGGGATCTCACACACATTACACACAGGTTTATCTGATATATTACAGCAAATGTTGGGGGTTACAGACTTATTACTGGATGTGAGTACAGCTGGTCATCATTTACATATATCAGATGACAGGAAAATTGCCTCCTGGTCAGATGAGAGCCAGAATCACCCAGAAACACCAGAGAGATTTCATAGTCATCAGGTGATAAGTAGTCAGAGTTTCTCCTCAGGGCGACATTACTGGGAAGTGGATGTCGGGGGGTCAAGGTTCTGGAAAGTTGGGATGTGTTACCCCAGTATAAACAGATGGGGAGATCAGTCATGGATTGGATATAATAAGAAGTCCTGGTGTTTGGAGAGTTTTGGGGCTAAGCAGTACTGGGTGAGACATGACAGGAAGGAGATCGAATTACCCAGCAAAGTCTCCAGTAACAGAGTCAGGATAGATCTGGATTATGAGGCCGGGCGGATCTCTTTTTATGATCTGTGTGACCCGATCCGACACCTCCACACCTTCCACACCACCTTCACTGAGCCCCTCCATGCTGGGGTATATGTAGGGAATGGTTCCTGCATAAAGATATCTGGGGGTGGATTGGTGTAATACCCAGGCAATAGGAGGAAGCAGTGGAGAAAAAAACATGACTTTTTTTTATTTATAAAGCTGCAGGCTCTGGGGCTGTCATCTTCATCCTAAACCTCACTTCACTACCTAGTGTGTCACTGACCAGGAACAAGTATGCAGGAGGTCGGATTTTTCCAGCTTCACTGGCTGCATGCTTATTCCAGATCAGTGAAACACTAAATACTGTAGCCAGGATCAGGATGACAGCCCTAAGGCCTGCATCTTTACAGTATATCTGTAGTCCAAAGGTTTTTTTCAGTTTTGGATGGAGCGGGGGGAAGCATTAGAACCCCCTATCAGATTTTTACTACTATCCGGTGCTCCATCAGACAGATTTCCCCTCACGTCCTGTCTCAGTGACAATGTTTTACCAGACAGGAAGTGAGGGGAACTCTCCAACAACACAGACAGAAGTAAAAATGCTTTTCTTTAGTAGAGTAAAGAAACTTTGTCAGAGTTTTATTTCTGTCAGTGACCTTGTAGATTTTCAATCATTTCCTATCTCGTTAAACATTGTCACCAGGACAGGAGTTATGGGGAGATCTCTCTCATGAAGTCCAAGATAGCAGTAAAAACCTGAGAGGGGTTCTAATCCTCCACTTTCCAAAACATGTTTTGTCTGGACACACACTATTAGAACTAATTGTTATTAGAACTAATTGTTGATTTCCGGATCCTTGGAAGGTCTTGTTGTGGATCGTAGAGATAGTTGGTCTCCTTCTACAATGAGATAATTGGAGTCTGGAGGTGGGTAAAGTTGATTCTGGTGTTCTGAGATGACAGAAATTAATGTCTCTTGTAATTAATGAGGTGCTGCTTTTCCAAATGTTTCAACTTTCCAATTCTTACTTCTATTTTGTATTTCTTTTTCAAATAAACTTGCAAATGTGAACAGAGGTGGTTGGTTTCCTTCTCACATGCCAGACTAGCTTTGGCAATAATTGTAATACCGATGTAACAGAGATCATTTTGTTCTTGAGCAATCAAGGCTTTCTATTGTCAGTATTGTTTTACATTTTTTTTTTTCTCTTTTAATATTTGGGGGGGGGGGGGGGGTAGTGTTACCTTAGCAGTAGAAACCTTTTTTCTGGCCCAACAGCGTCAAACCGGTATCGGGATAAAAGGACCTCAAGCTAGTATGCTCACCACCTCTCAGACACCCCAGCATCCAGCAACATCAAAAGAACAGAACAAGAAGCAAGACAAAGCTCATAGTGTAGTATTAAAAAAGGTTACAAATGAATTTAAAGAGGAGTTCCCATTCTAAAAAAATTAATAAAAGTCAGGAGCTACAAATACTGCAGCTGCTGACTTTTAATAATCGGACACTTACCTGTCCCAGGGTCCAGCGATGCGGGGGATCGAAGCCTCACTAGTCTCCCCCTCCGTTCGGTGGCGCCGGCATTGTAACTGTGGGCACCCGGCTGTGGCTTCACGCCTGGGCACCCACTGCGCATGCGCATGATTGGCCGCGCAATCATCTGGGACCTGTCACGTGTCCCAGATGATTGACAAGAGGGAGGGGGCAGAGCTGAGCCCTTCCTGCGCCGAGGGGAAGTGATGTCAAGAGCCCAGGCACTGAAGGAGGCAGACTACGAGGGACCCCCTAGCAACAGCCATTTAGAGGTGAGTAAAAAAAAAAATTTTTTTCCAAATGTTTTTTTTTTATTTATTTTAGGCACATTCATACATTTTTTAAAATTTTTTTTTTGGTGGAACACCACTTTAAGTAAAAAGCAACTCTCAATGTTAATGCGGGAATCGACATTAAGCACAGCTAGAAAAAAAAAACAAAAGTAAAATGCCTCAGAGACTTTGGCCGGCGTGCGCAATGATGTCACGGATCAGAGGATCGTGTTTTTATAAGCATAGTCAGAGAGAGGAGGTCTTCTTTCCTTGAGGTTTGAGGCCCTTTCGTCCTTATGATGTTTGGACTCTTTTTGGCCGGAAAATATTAAAGCTGTTTGACAGTCAGGCGTGTGTTGTTCTGTGTTGGGCTTGATATAAATATATGTCTCAGGCTTACTGTATATAGAACAATATGTTTGATTTAGAAACAGACATCAAGTTCATTTGAGGGGATGCTTCTCAAACAAATGCCGTTGGGTACAATATAAACAATGAACTATTGTACTTCAGTTGACAGTTATATGTTTTTATTGTCTCTGTAACTACGGTGAACAAGTCTATAACCTGGTCAAACAATAGCTTGACTTTCTTTTATATATACATGACCTTTGGCATGTATATTTCAACAGTGCCGTCTAGAGGACGAATTGGATAATGTTTCTCCTATTAAAACACAGTATTGCATAAGGGGCCACACCCATGTGGAAGTGGTAACATTTTTAAAAATAAAATGCCAACAGAGACTGAAAGGGGGACTTTATGATGAATTACAACAAAAGAACAGAAGAGGCTATACCCGAAGACGCTTTTGTCTGATCTCCATCAACTGCTTATAGACTAAGCCTGGGGTCCTCGTTGTCTACGGAGATTGTGAACCCACTACAACCTGAGTTAAGTCATTTTTCAGTGTGTGTTTCTACTGTTTACAGACCGTAGTTTCTGCTTATTTGCTAGGAAGTAGGTAGCATTTGGTTTGTTATATGTATATCTACCAGTCTTGTATTATCTTTCCTATAATTGTAGCAGTTTGCATGTACAGCATTCTTGTGTAGTAAAAGCACATTAATACACTGCAGAGGTCTAAATGTCTACTAGACACCAAAGCAAACAATTGGGGGCTCGTCCGGGATTTGCAATATAGTTCAACTGAAGAGGACCTGTTTTCTCTGGTGTGTTGTGTAGCTTGTGCTAAGTTAAAATCCTGCATAAACTGTTGCTGCAGAGATTTCAGAAGAGGGCGTGCACCCTGCCTATCTGGGCCAGAGACAATGAGTGGGAGCCTCTTGCTAAATAATTTGCAAAGTATGCTTCTCCCTTGAATAAGGGGTGATAAAGTGTCAGGTCATTTTTGTAGATTTTAGCCTTGAGGGGTTTGATTTAATTAAAGCAGAGAAGAGGACAGGGTAGTTGGCTGGTACTCTCTTTATGCTCTCTATACTGAATGACAAAGCAGGGAGAAGGCAGAGGCAGAAATTTAGGCTCCGAGTTCACCTTTTTTGAAGCCTATTAGAGCCTATGGCTCTAATAGGGTGCTTTAAAAACACCCCCACCGCTGTAATTTAGGCGTCCGAAAAGGGTCTGGATGCCTGAATAGGGGGTGGCGGCGGCAGCCATGGATAGATTCATGCAAACACTCCAAACAACTCCCAATGAAGCTTTTCGGCTGCAATCACCTGATTGCAGAAGTCAAGCTTCTAGTGAACGGCTCAGTGTCCATTGACCAGATGCTCTTAAAGGACCACTTTTTTTTTCATGCCCAGCTTTGGGGGGGGGGGGCGTGCCCGAGCACCCTCCATTGATGGGCTGCCACTGGGAGATATACTTCTCTAATTCTCTGATCCCCAGTGTGCAAGACCGGTCCATGACGCTCCCCCCACACGCTAGCGGGTCTTGTGCATGAACTGTTCCTGACGTCATCATGCCCATAGATCGGCTCTGGATGTGAGGACGGCAGGAACAGTCCATTGTTGGATGTGGGGGAGCGCTGTTTTCTGGAGGATCAAAGGATTGGGTAAGTATAGCTTTTCAGTGCGCCCCTAGACAAAATAAGTAGTTATCCCATACAGTGCAGGAACAGCTCCACTGCATGGGACAAAAATTGAGTTCTGCTTTAACTCTTCAACACTCCACCCAAAACTGAAAATTATCTGTGGCTGGAGTTAAAGTTTGTGTGTTAAGCCCTGTACACATTGGCCGAAATCAGCCAGTACAGTACAAACCAACCGACTTCCGGCCCGTGTGTTCAGCTGCTTTTCTGACAGAAATTGATCTCATGGCCAGCTTCTGTTGAGCGAGCATGCTGGGAAACCGCCATCCATTCAGCACTTGCAGCCAATGGTCGCGAGTGCTGACCCGTGGGGGGGTCCCTCTGTCAAAACACAATAGCACAGTGTGGGAGATTGCTGTACTAACATTTCATAGTTAGTACGGCCACCGCTCAGCGGGCTAAACGAAAAAAAACCATAAGGTGTGTACCTGGCACAAACCCAAACTTGAGTTTGTTTTGGATGAAATAGAGAAGAGTAAAAACTACTGTTTATTTTTCCACTGTCTTTGTCCTGTTTGGGAGATTTTCCTTTATTTTCTGTCCCAGAGACACAAAAACAGGAAGTGAATAGAAATCTCTACAATTGGAAGGGAAATCCTCTCTTAGTCAGGTGTCCCCATTGGGAGAATGTCCCTCTATTCTTGTCCTTTGAAGGCATCTCCAATCACTTTCTCTCTTGGTGACAAAGGTCATCACGACAGATGGAGAAGGTGATTCTCCCCGACACAATCACAGATAGATAATAAATACTGACAAGGGTTCTAACACCTCACCAATCCAACCAAGAATAAAAAAAATAAAAAATTTCTGCTGTAAGTATACATTGATCATTAAATTTGGTGAACTAATAATTTATATGAACCCACCACTAACCATATTCCTTATAGATGGGCAGATATGTTCCAAAGAACAGAGGACAAGAAGATATCTGCCCATCAAGAGTCCACCATGACCATCACCAACACTGGCAGAGGACCACGTGTGGCACTTTCCATCCCTCGCTTTTCTCCACAGAGGTATCATCGGAGACAATCTAGAAAAACTCTGGGGGGGTTTATATTTTATCCCCCCATATCCCCGGCTGTGTGACTCTATAATAGTCTCTGGTATTTATTATGTGTTCCTCAGCTGCTTTGTGTGAGAGATCCGCTCCCCGACTCTCCATAGTGTGACCCCCAACCCTTAGACCAGGGGGCGCTATAATCTTCATCCTGATTGGCCTTCCAGGTGGAGGGAAGTCTTCCTCCGGACATTGTGGTGATGTGTGTAGTATTGTACGGGTTATCACAGCACAGGGGGAGGGGCATGCACTGTGATGTCATTCATTATTCATTGTCCCGTCTCACAGCGGCTGTTGGAAGGCAACATGATTTAATATCATATTTCTGGAGTTTCTTTCTGGTTGATACAACCTATCCTTTGCTTTCTTGGGATTGGTCTGGAATGTCTTTGTAGCATATCTGAAAGAAGAGATCAGGCTTCCATCAAGGCTGAACAACACTTGGCTCCAGACCGTCTGTTGTTACAACGCTGTGCAAGCAAACTTGAAAGGGGCAAATGCTGACAAGATGATTGATGAATGTCCAGCATGATTGAAGTATAAAAGGACTGAACGAGTCAGAGAGCTTCCTCTCTCTACCCTTTTCGTTCACGCCTGGTGGCTCTCTGAGCCGCATGGCTCCCTTTTTTGCCATCCTGAGCCCAGCCGACGAAACAATATCTCGAGGAAAGCATTGTGATAAGTAGCTTTGATGTTCTTTTGTCATATACTCTGTATAATTCTCTATAGTATTTCCATGCTAGCATATTCCTATTTTTCTTGGGAAATAAATAAGACATTGTTTTACTAAGCAGTGTGTTTGTTTTCATAGCTAACCTTATATCATTGTGCTTATCAGAGTTTTAATAGACTAGCTAACTATGGGAATAGACAAGTTAATACACATATGCAATAAATAGAGGAAATCCGTAACCACCCTCGAATAATATTACTTCAGTGGCGTTACTGCACCCCGCAATGTACAGAAATAAAGGGGGGGTTATGGGTTCTCCTTTCCTTCTACTATAAAGAGACACAAATATCTGATCTGAGAACGTTCTATTCACTCATCTGTCCTTATATCCTCTGCGGGATAAACCCCGCCCCCTCATCCTCACTCCAACCAATAAAACACGCCAAACTCAGCCCTATAACCCCCTTCTTACTCCCCTGTAGCCACAGTTATGTGACAGTCCATTCCCGAGTCTTCTCAGTTTACTTCCTGGTTTGGGTCCTTCTTTGGGTGTCCATGTCAGTGCCTGCCTGATGTGGACACTTCCTATTGGATAGGATGCAGTGGGGTCCTCACAGAGGATCGGTGACCTCAGGTATGACATCACAGTGCTGGATCAGTGTCCCCTCCCCCACCTGGAAACATTGGTGGTGTGGGACCAGGATGGGGAATGTAGCCCCTCCCTCTCTCGGTCCTGAGATGGAGGATGTAATCTGGGATTTGTAGTGCACACAGAGCCGTGTACATGACTGGAACCAACATGTACTGATCACTGCAAACACAGGGAAGTGAGGGGGGAAAAGGAGAGGATCGGGAGATCACAGAGGACGCTACAAGGCATCAAATCACAGTAAGAAAAGACTTCATGAAGAACAGATTACAGGACCATTAAGTAGACGAGGTGTACGGAATATTTATGGAGGATCTGGATAACATTTAGTGTCAATATAAGATTACATATTAATATAAATTCATCTGTTTTTTTTTTAAATTTACTAATTTTTTTAAAGCAGAACTCCAGCCAAAAATAATCAGATAAAAATGAATAGCCCGTTACATATAAAATAACAAAACCGGCTTCAATATGCTGCCATATTCACCTTCATCCTGGAGATTTCTCCTCCTCAATGTCCTCAGTCTCATCATCATTCAGCCCACTTCCTCTGAGCCCAGGTCATCCTGGCCTGTGATTGGACAGGAGAAGCAGCACAGTGATGAGCTCATCTCTCTGTCACTCTGCTCTCTCCTCCTATCAGCATGCTTCTTGTCAGCACATGAACTGATTGGCTCCTTGTGCTGCTTCTTCCTCTCACACTCCAGCCCTGCTTTACAGGGACTACAAGAGGCTGATACCGGGTCACACTCCGCTACTTACACGGCTTGTATTTATAAATTACAATAATAGATGTAATAATGATTACAGAGCTGCATTCATTTATATCTTTATTATCTGCCCCGGAGTTCTCCTTTACATGGTTTATTATTATTACATATACTAACAATACAGATTCATTTATTACATATTTAATTATTTACTAATTGTAATACATAGCTCATTCATTTTCATTAATGTATTAATAGTACATCTAATACTAATATTACTCTGAGGATCACATTCTATGATGTACTATATACTGATATAATATTATGTGACCTATGGAAAAATGGCCGCCCCCGGCTGGAGTCCATTCACAGAGCAGTGTGACCTCTAGTGTCTGCTGGAGGACTTCCTGTGTGTTCTACGCAGTGTGTATAATGGTGGCCAGCCGGGTGTTTCGTCAGATTAGGCGACCTGTCAGAATTTGTAACAGAAGTGATGTTCTGTCCTCGCCATCTTGGTACACCCCGCACTCCTCCACAGTAAGGATACAGTGAGAAGGCGACAAGCGGACATATTTGTACACCCACCGGAGTCTTGCATTTCACACCTATTTTTACCACTAAACTCAGCTTGTATAGTGAAATACAGGATTTAAAAATCAGTCTGACTGTTTTGATGTTAAATTGTAAAATCAGCGATGTTCTGTCAGATCAAAAATCTTGTGAGCTCAGCAGGCTTGCCGCTGCTTTTACAATTCAGCATCAGAACAGTCAGATGGACTTCTAAATCCTGTATTTCACTATACAAGCTGAGTTTAGTGGTAAAAATAAGCGTGAAATGCAAGACTCCGGTGGGTGTACAAAAATGTCCGCTTGCCACCTTCTCACTGTATCCTTACTGTGGCCGAGTGCGGGGTGTACCAAGATGGCTGTGGCAGAACGTCACTTCCAATACAAATTCTGACGGGTCGCTTAATCTGATGGAACACCGGAGCCTCAGCTAAACCTCGTTGGTCCTCTAGTGTTTAGAGAAGAGACAGGAAGAGGAATTGTGTTAAGAGGTGAGGACGGGAGAGGATGGGGGAGGAGGACGCATGGAGGAAATGATCAATAATACAGATTATAGGTGATCAATTATGTGAGGGGAGAGGGGGGGCTGACATGGCAGGGTGGGGAGGATATCGATTTATATCTTATTACAGAGAAGTTATAGCAGACTCCGATCTTATCTCTAATCATTCTATAGAGCTAACATATACCATAGTGCTGTACACTTAGCCCTTCACATCAGCCTCTATACAGAGGAGCTTACACTCTAATGTCCCCTCCCCCCACAGTCACATCAGTCTCTGTACAGAGGAGCTTACACTCTAATGTCCCCTCCCCCCCACAGTCACATCAGTCTCTGTACAGTGGAGCTTACACTCTAATGTTCCCTCCCCCCCACAGTCACATCAGTCTCTGTACAGAGGAGCTTACACTCTAATGTCCCCTCCCCCCACAGTCACATCAGTCTCTGTACAGAGGAGCTTACACTCTAATGTCCCCTCCCCCCACAGTCACATCAGTCTCTGTACAGAGGAGCTTACACTCTAATGTCCCCTCCCCCCACAGTCACATCAGTCTCTGTACAGAGGAGCTTACACTCTAATGTCCCCTCCCCCACAATCACATCAGTCTCTGTACAGAGGAGCTTACACTCTAATGTCCCCTCCCCCCCACAGTCACATCAGTCTCTGTACAGAGGAGCTTACACTCTAATGTCCCCTCCCCCACAGTCACATCGGTCTCTGTACAGAGGAGCTTACACTCTAATGTCCCCTCCCCCCACAGTCACACACTATTATTATACATTTATATAGCTCTGACATATACTGTAGTGCTCTACAGAGAACACTGAGCCAGTCACATCAGAAAGAGTGGCAAAGAGTTGACGGTGGCAGGGGGAACATTGGAAAGGATCCAATTGCAGTAGAGGGTGAAAGGAGGGAACATGAAGGTAATGTCTCCTGTCTGTGGTCAGGTATATGTAGGCGGTCACGTATTTACTAAGCCTAAATCTGGCAGCTGAGAATAGGATGTTCATGAAAGGTAAGAGGTGAATTATATTCACTTTTCCCACTGCATGTGACCAGTGGGGCTAGGGGAACAGCAAATAGAATTCAAAGATGCATCACTAGAGGGGTCACCAGCAGGAGGAAGGAGGTCCTGATTTCTCTATAAAGATCTTTATATCTCTAGAGGGGGTCACCAACAGGAGGAAGGAGGTCCTGATTCCTCTATATAAATCTTTATATCACTAGAGGGGTCACCAGCGGGAGGAAGGAGGTCCTGATTCTTCTATATAGATCTTTATATCACTAGAGGGATCACCAGCAGGAGGAAGGAGGTCCTGATTCCTCGATATAGATCTTTATATTAATAGAGGGATCAACAGGGGGAGGAAGGAGGTCCTGATTCCTCTATGTAGATCTTTATATCACTTGAGTTGTCCCCAGCAGGGGGAAGGAGGTCCTGATTCCTCTATATAGATTTTTATATCACTAGAGGGGTCACCAGCAGAAGGAAAGACGTCCTTATTCCTCTATATAAATCTTTATATCACTAGAGGGATCACCAGCAGGAGGAAGGAAGTCCCGATTCCTCTATATAGATCTTTATTTCACTAGAGGAATTACCGGCAGGAGGATGGAGGTCCCAATTTCCTCTATATAGATCTTTATATCACTAGAGGGATCACCAGCAGGAGGAAGGAGGTCCTGATTCATCTATATAGATCTTTATATCACTAAAGGGATCACCAGCAGGAGGATGGAGGTCCTGATTCCTCTATATAGATCTTTATATCACTAGAGGGGTCACCAGCAGGAGGAAGGGGGTCCCGATTCCACTATATAGATCTGTATTCACTGGAGGGGCTCACCAGCAGGATGAAGGAGGTCCTGATTTCTCGATATAGATCTTTATATCACTAGAGGGGTCACCAGCAGGAGGAAGGGGGTCCTGATTTCTCTATATAGATATTTATATCACTAGAGGGATCACCAGCAGGAGGAAGGAGGTCCTGATTCCTCGATATAGATCTTTATATCACTAGAGGGATCACCAGCAGGAGGAAGGAGGTCCTCATTTCTCTATATAGTTCTTTATATCACTAGAGGGATCACCAGCAGGAGGAAGGAGGTCCTCATTTCTCTATATAGTTCTTTATATCACTAGAGGGGTTGCCAGCAGGAGGAAGGAGGTCCTCATTTCTCTTTATAGATCCGTAGGCCGGGTTCACACTGGTACGAAAAACGTTCCGACATTGGGAGCTCATGTCGCATGACGTGTGAAAATCAATGTTTCCCAATGGGAGCCGTCTTAACTGGTCCGACACAAGTTGGTCCGATTTTGAAAATGCTCCCTGGACGACTTTGATGCTACTTCAGCCCATTAATTATCACTGAAGTCGGATCAAAGTCGGATCGCCGTCTAAACTGACCCGACTTTGGCATGCGACTTGTGCTGTGAGGATCTTGAAGGGGAACTCCACGCCAAATTTTAAAAAACAACACGGCATGGGTTCCCCTCTAAGAGCATACCACGTCATTCGGTCTGGTATGGATTTTCAGGGAAACCCCCACACTGAAAAAACAGCATTGGGGTTCCCCCCAAAAGCCATACCAGACCCTTATCCGAGCACACAGCCCGGCAGGTCAGATCTTTCTATCTCTAGAGGGGGTCACCAGCAGGAGGAAGGAGGTCCTGATTTCTCAATATAGATGTTTATATTACTAGAGGGATCAACAAGGGGAGGAAGGAGGTCCTGATTCCTCTATATAGATCCTTATATTATTAGAGGGGTCACCACCAGGGGGATGGAGGTCCTGATTCCTCTATATAGATCTTTATATCACTAGAGGGGTCACCAGCAGGAGAAAAGAGGTCCTGATTCCACTATATAGATCTTTATATCATTAGAAGGATCACAAGCAGGAGGAAGGAGGTCCTGATTCCTCTATTTAGATCTTTATATCACTAGAGGGGATCACCAACAGGAGAAAGGAGGTTCTAATTTCCCTATATAGATCTTTAGTGAGACCTCATTTAGAATACTGTGTTCAGTTCTGGAGACCTCACTTACAAAAAGATATTGATAAGATAGAACGAGTCTAGAAATGGGTAACAAAAATGGTGAAATGTTTGAGGGATAAAACATATCAGGAGAGACTTCAGGAACCTAATATGTACAGTCTGGAGGAAAGAAAGGAAAAGGGGGAAAGTGATTGAAACCTATAAATGCATAAAGTGGGTGACTAAGGTTCAGGAGGGCAGTTTTTTCATTATGAAACCAAAATCAAGAACATGGGGACACGACCTCCAACTAACTGGAGGAACGTTCAAAACTAATCTTAGAAAGTATTTTTTTACTGAAGGGGTAGTAGATGTTTGGAATAAACTATCAACAGAGGTAGCGAGACAGTCAACAGTAAATGGCTTCAAACATGCTTGAGACAAACATAGATCTATACTCAGACAAAAAGTTAACAAAAAAAATACAAAACATGCATGGAAAAAAAAAATGGGCAGACTCGATGCACTACTAAGTCTTTTTTCTGCTATCACTTTTCTATATTAGGTGTGGGTAAGAGCTAAGGGGTGTATAGGAAGTCCCTTCAGTAATATATAGTTCTCTTAAATTTTTCTTATCTTAATCGTATGGTACTGGACACAGGCAACTTATTCATACACCATGGGTTATAGACTCGTAGCTTCAGGGAACTGGACATTAGCGAGCTTTAGAGGTCATGTCCTCTGGTGGCACCTTCCCTATAACCCTACGTTGCTCACGTGAGACCTCACTCTAGTGTCTGTAGGTGATGGACCTCTTCTCCTACCCGGAGAAAACAGCTCCACTAGATTACTCATTTTCTTCCAATTCTTCAGTCAACATCCCTGTCTCAAAGGATTGAAGAAGCACAGCTCCCACCTCCACTGAAGAAGCGTCCACTTCAATAAAAAATGGATCCCCAGGATTAGCTCCCCTCAAGAGAGGTCCAGAAACAAAGGCCTGTTTTAGGTCGTGAAATGCAGAGACAGCTTCAGGAGGCCAGTCCTTGGCATTCCCACCCTTCTCGGTCAAAGCGATAATAGGCGCAGCAATGGAAGAGTAATTACTTATGAACTGCCTATTATAATTTGTGAACCCAAGAAAGCGTTGTGTGGCCTTGAGGCTAGCAGGAAGAAGCCAGTTGGTAATGGCCAAGACCTTTCCAGGATCCATTTGAAGACCCAAGGCAATGAAACACCTTTTGTTCCAGTGAGTAATTGTTCCAGTATCACCACAGGACAGGTTCTAACCTGTTCATGGTACCAAAACCCCAATGAAGGGTATCTGTCCGATCCTGGACTTAAAATCCCTCAGCAAATTCCTTCACATTTCAAAATTTTGTTATGAAATTTTCAAGGTCAGTAATTGCTTTTCAGAGACAGGGAGAAAACATGGCATCTGTGGACATATGCCTATCTGCATCTACCTATTTACCCTCCTCATCAGAGATTTATAAGCTTTGCAGTGGCAGATGACTGCTTACAGTTTTGTTGCATTGCCTCTCATCCTGTCCTCTGCTACCAGGGTGTTCACAAAGATCTTAGCACCCTTGCTTGCCTTTCTCAGAACTCAGGGCATCCAGATGACAGGCTTTATTGATGACTTTGACTCACCTCCCTTACAACTCTTCAGCATTGTCCAAAAGACATTGCAGCTGCTTCAGGCCTTTGGCTGTGTGATCAACTTAAAAATATGCTCTCCGGCCTTCTCTGTGCCTAGAATAATTGGCTCTGATCCTGGATACATCCCAGACAAAGGTCTTTCTTCCAGAAAACAAAGTTCATTCTCTAAGAACACACACTCGATAACTGAGATCCAAAGGAAATTCCACAGTGAGATTTGCCATATGAGTTTTGGGTCAAAAGGTGGCCTCCTTCAAGGCAATCCATTTTGCCCAATTCCATTGAAGAACTCTCCAACTAAATAGTCTGTCAGCATTTGAAAAGCAGGTTCTTTGGCTGGATCTACTTATTCTCCTATATTCCCAAACAAGAAAGTTCTTGTCCTGGTGGATCACCACTTCAACTGTAACAGAGGGAATATTTTTCCTTCCTTACAATTGTATTGTTCTGGGGAGGAGTCTTTCAATCCTTGACAGTTCAGGGAACATGGCCAACCGAAGAGGCCAAACTCCCCATCAACATGTTGGAGCTCAGATCGGTCACTGTCTCTCCAGCACTGGACCCCTTCTAAAGGGACACCCAATTTAGGTGCAATTAGACAATATCACTACAGTGCCATAAATCCGCCATCAAGGGGGCACGAGGAGCCCCGGCTGCCTTGAAGCAAACCAGATTCTCTTGTGGACAGAAACTCACTGTCCAGTGATTACTTGGCGCTCTCTTCCTCAACATCAGACAAAATTGATACCTGAGCATCCTCAAAAAAATGCAAGGGGAAGGGGAACAGAAGCTAAAAAACAACACATTGATTGGTAATTTGTTGCTATGGTAGCAAACAATTGCATTAGTTTGCCTTTTATCTCAACAGCAAATGGCTAGAGCTCAGGTCACACTCATGCTTGAACGAAACCCAAAGCTCTTTGCTAGGAGGAAGTTATAATCGATCGTTGCTTGCTATAGTAGCAAATAAATGACCACCTCAGTTTGCAGTTTCCACAAACTTCAAGTTAATTGGGTTCACCTCAAGCCCATGCTCGTCTCAAACCTCATCCTGATCCATGAATCTCTAATATACTCTTGTGTTAGTACATACAGTGTGTAAATGACTCCCTGAGTGGGTTCTGATCCACATACTACAATATATCCCATCAGAACAGGAAGGGAAATTTTCTGAATTCTGACTGACCGCACCTATAACATGTCTGTATCAGAGAGGTTGCTACATGAGAAGACACCATTTCTCCTGTCAGAGCACCGGGAGTGTAATGATAGTTGAACACTTGGTGTTCCATAAAACTTAGTTATAATAGGTAAAATCCAAAAAGTGGCATGCATCTCATTGGACTTCACCCCTAGTAATCTGACACACTTTACAAAGTGGCTGAATTCCCATAGCTCAGCTTTGAGTGTCAGAGAATTTCACTTTCTTTTTCTCTCTTATGCTTTCAGCGATGGCGTCTGCTGATCTGAGGAAGGAGCTGGAATGTTCCGTCTGTCTGAACACTTATACAGATCCTGTAACCCTTAAATGTGGACACAACTTTTGCCGGGACTGTATTGGTCGTGTGTTGGATACACAGGAGGTATCTGGAGGTTATTCCTGTCCTGAATGCAGAGATGAGTTCCAGGAACGGACTGCACTGCGGAGGAACATAACACTGCGTAACATAGTGGAGAATTTCCTGTCTGCTCAGCCAGATCAAGAGGAGTCCGGGGTCTTCTGTACTTACTGTATTCACACTCCTGTACCTGCTGTGAAATCCTGTCTGCATTGTGAAGCTTTTCTGTGTGACAATCACCTGAGAGTCCACAGCAAGTCACCAGAACACGTCTTGTGTGACCCCGCCACTTCACTGGAGAACAGGAAATGCTCCTTCCATAAGAAGATCCTGGAGTATTACTGCACCGAGGACTCCACCTGTATCTGTGTGTACTGCTTGTTCATTGGAGAACATCGGGGACACCAAGTGGAGACTCTGGATGAGGCCTCTGAGATGAAGAAGAAGAAACTGAGAAACGTTCTGCAGAAACTGATGACAGAGAGAGAAGAGACGGAGAAAAGAGTCCAGAGTCTGCAGGAACGCAGGAGGAAAGTACAAGGAAAAGCAGATGATGAAACCGAGAGAGTCACTGTCCTGTTCAGAGACCTCAGGAGACGTGTGGAAGACTTTGAGAAGAGAATCCTGGGGGAGATTACTGGACAGGCAGAGCGGGTCTCCATGTTAATCAATGATCTGGTCCAGGATCTGGAAATAAAGAAGGAGGAGCTGTCTAGGAAGATGGGGGATATTGAGGAGCTGTGTAACATTATGGATCCACTGACTGTCCTAAAGGAATCAGACAGAGGTGATTTGTGTTATACTGAGGATGGAGATAATAAGGACAGAGAGGGACATGATAAACTCCTCCATGATGGAGGGGATCTGGATGTTGGGGGGATCTCGCACACAATACACACAGGTTTATCTGATATAATACAGCAAACATCGTGGGTGTCAGGGGTTACAGACATATTACTGGATGTGAGCACAGTTGGTAATCATCTACACATATTAGATGACAGGAAAACTGTATCCTGGTCAGATGAGAGCCAGACTCACCCAGAAACACCAGAGAGATTTCTTAGTCATCAGGTGATAAGCAGTCAGAGTTTCTCCTCAGGGAGACATTACTGGGAAGTGGATGTTGGGGGGTCAAGGTACTGGAAAGTCGGGATGTGTTACCCCAGTATAGACAGGAGGGGAGATCAGTCATGGATTGGATATAATAAGAAGTCCTGGAGTTTGGAGAGGTTGGGGAGTAGTCAGTACGCAGTGAGACATGACAGGAATCAGATCCGATTACCTGGCAATGTCTCCAGTAACAGAGTCAGGATAGATCTGGATTATGAGGCCGGGCGGATCTCCTTTTATGATCTGTGTGACCCGATCCGACACCTCCACACCTTCACCGCCACCTTCACTGAGCCCCTCCATGCTGGGGTATTTGTAGGGAGTGGTTCCTGTATAAAGATATGTGGGGGGGATCAGATGTGAGAATTCTGCCCAGAGACTGGTGACATCACAGAGTAGAGGATCTAACTGGTGAAATACTCAGCCAATAGGAGGAAGCAGTTGAGAAAAACCAACATGCCTGATTTATTAATAAAGCTGCAGCCTCTGGGGCCGTAATCTTCACCCTAAACCTCACTTCATTACCTAGTGTGTCACTGACCAGGAAAACGCATGCAGGAGGTCAGATTTTTATTTTTATATGTCCCTGATTTGCCACGTTTTTGGGGTTGTGTTCGATATGTGCAAAGAGAGATCACACAAATATTTTAAAGTATAGCATTTATTAAAAGTAATGACAGGTACAGATAATAATAGAAAATATAACAAGAATGCTTAACTAAAGATGCTGTTTCGCCATGGAGTCCCCCCATAAAGTCGTGGCCAGGTAATCAGACCAAACGCTTGCATGTTGCATGATGCAGCTCTAGATGAGACTAAATGTTCCAGTTCTAGCTAAGGTGTTTAGATCTTTTATATAGGAAATGATCAAGCCCACTCTCAGAGCAGTATGACCTTCTAAGGCTCATTCCTGAAGGAGAGGGGGCTGTCTTGACTATAGGCAGATTCCAATCGCATTCCAATCACATGAGTCAGCTAAATGTTACCAGAATAACCAAGATATTTGAAGCTTTATTAGATATTTGTGCGGAAACTAGACAACTAATAAGGAATATGAAATATGCAATTACCCTATCACTCCGCCCCGGCTCACAAATATCATACAAGTAATGCCTCCAACTGTACATAAGGGCAACATATCAGTATTAGCATCTGATAATTGTAAACAAAAAAAAATGTATGCATTCCTTAAATGGAAAATAAATAAAGTGTATATATCTAAAGCGTAGATACCTACTTTCCCTGTCTGCTTTACCTACTCAGAAAATATAATTCTGCTATATTATGGCTGAAAAATATAGAAATATCCAAAATTCTAAAAATGTAAAAAAAAAAAAACTGTGTTGGACTAACAAACGAACACCAAATTTTTCCTTTCCAATGCACAGGAGCTGGTATGAACACCAAACTTTCCTTTCCAAGAGTTCAAAAGCATAGAAGCTGGTCAAAGTCCTCCATTACTGGTGAAGGACAGCAGAGTCCTAGACATCCGGTTACCAGATCACAGCTGCAGCACAGCAATTGCAACGCTGTAGAACTGAAAGAACTGTAGAATACAAAGCCCATATCATCCTCCGGACTATTGTAGCTCACTCAAGTCATAGACGCGCAGGTACATAACCACCATGGTAGATGGAACTTTTACTTATTTATACAGACAGTTCCGGCACTTGACCATCAGAGTGGATAAAACAGCTCAGGTACTTGGCCATGATAGCATGTGGAACAGTTCATGTAATTGACCACCAGAGCAGGTGGAACTCTTGCACCAACAGATCAGCTGCTGATCAGTGGCAAAGTCTTTATAGACGATTGCTGCTGTCAAAAGCATCTGTTTCCTTTCTCCAATATGCTCGTGGTTGACGTCAAGGCAGGTATGTTACCAAGGCTGTCAGCCCAACATTCCATAACTTAACAACAATGCCCATATAGCCCCCTCATAGATTTCTGAACGGTTAAATCCACGATTCCTAGTGAACTGGCCTAACAACGAAAAAATCAGCTTTTTCGTTAAGGGTGAAACATTGTTACAGGAACACCACCCATCTCCCACCTGAACTCTACATTACTCTGTATATAAACTAAACAATGTTCAACCATAGTCCCATTGTCAAACGTACTTAATGTGTACGTTTCCTCTATGTACCCGGTCCCCTCCCACACTCTAGAGATATTCTGGCAGGATAACTGGCTCTTGTCAACACTGACCCCAGTATGTGCGTAGATATTACCCATACATAATGTGTCACCATACTCTACATGCCAGTCCTCCCATACCCAAGGGGAGAATTGAAGAAAACCAAACATGGGAACCTATCTTAATTCATAATCATTTACCAATACATTTTTAAGATAGACTCAATTAAGTGTATCAAACATGGTGGATCCAAGGATCACTGCCTGCCAGATATAACTATATATATATATATATATATATATATATATATATATATATATAGATAGATAGATAGATAGATAGATAGATACAGCATCTTATTTTGAAGGACTTGCTTTAAAATTTGCAACCATTGCAGTAATCATGATTATCTTTGACTGAAACCAGCAATTATGAGTGACCAAAAAATTACCTTTTTCATATTGAATGATATGATTAGCTTGAATTAAAAATGTTCATTCATGTAGAAAAATGTACTTTGAGGCTGGGTTCACACTAAAAACAGATGTGACTGACAGCTGGGGTCGGGTGCGTCCCTCTTCTCCATTTCAGGGACAAATCAGGCAGGAATTTTTTGCCTGAATTTGGACCTGAAACAGACCAGAAGACGCACAGGACTCCTGTGCAATTCGCTCTGCAGCCGCCCCGGAGATGTGTGAACCGGCTTCATTGAGAGCCGGTCACAGTCTCCTGTCATGCGAATTGGATGAGGAGAAACCCGTATCCATTTCTCACTAGTGTGAACCCAGCCTAAAGCATTACCAGTTGTGTAAAACCCAAGTTAAAGCTTTAATGCAGTATCACTCTTTCTCCTCCTGTACTGTGCACAACCTGTGGATCCTGTTTTTCAAAAGGTATGCACACTCCAACAGTGGTCCTGCCTTATGCCCCGTACACACGGTCGGATTTTCCGACGGAAAATGTTCGATGGGAGCTTGTTGTCGGAAATTCCGACCGTGTGTAGGCTCCATCGGACATTTTCCATCGGAATTTCCGTCACACAAAATTTGAGAGCTGGATCTCAAATTTTCCGACAACAAAATCCGTTGTGGTAAATTCCGATCGTGTGTACACAATTCCGACGCACAAAGTTCCACACATGCTCGGAATCAAGCAGAAGAGCCGCACTGGCTATTGAACTTCATTTTTCTCGGCTCGAGGTACGTGTTGTACGTCACCGCGTTCTTGGCGTTCGGAATTTCCGTCAAGATTTGTGTGACCGTGTGTATGCAAGACAAGTTTGAGCCAACATCCGTCAGAAAAAAAACATGGATTTTGTTGTCGGAATGTCCGATCATGTGTACGCGGCATTACAGTTCCACTATGATGATTATGGCAGAATATACCAAAGTACATGCTACCATAATCCAGCCTCAACACACACCCGGGAACCCGGAACAGCACAGAAAGACCAACCACATTTTTATGTGTAAATGTTTGGGTATTCTTATACCCTCCAAATCATTAAACATATGTAAACCATTCCAAATGTAATACAATATTACTATTGATCAAATACTAGTTTTCTCTTGTTTAAAGGGGTTGTAAACCCTCATGGTTTGCATTCTATGCATTAGGGTAAAAAACCTTCTGTAGTGCTGCAGCCCCCCAGTGCCCTCATTCTACTTACCTGAACCCGGTTTTCTTCTCCCCCCCCGGGGACGAGCACACCAGCTCTAGCTGGTGTCTTGTGTCCTGATTGGATAGATTGATAGCAGCGCAGCCATTGGCTCCTGCTGCTGTCAATCAAATCCAATGACGCGGGGCCGAGTCCTGCTTTCTGTGTCAATGGACGCAAAAGCAGGACTCGGGAGCACGCCGAGGAGAGCGCTTCTACGACGTGGGCACTCGATGCAGGGAGGAGCTACTAGTGCCGCTGAGGGACCCCAGAAGAGGAGGATCGGGGCCACTCTGTGCAAAACAAACTGCACAGTGAAGGTAAGTATGATATGTTTGTTATTTTTAAAAAAAAACACGAAGGTTTAGTAACCCTTTAAGATTCAACTTAATCAGAGAAAAAAAACTTGAATACCTATCACACACCATCAAAATTATTAGCTGCTCTGGTTACAATCGGTTCTAACAAAAACTGCCATTACATTCATATAAACAAACAAAATATTAACAACAATAAGACGACGTAAGTTGTCAATGGAGGCTCCAATCTTCGTCTTTAGTTTTTGGACATCAAACCATATCAGACAGGTGGATTAATGCTGTTTAGTACTATCTAGAAACCAAACAAAATGAAAGGTCTTCGTGGGTTATCGTTACATTTTGACAAACTTGAAATAAAAACCTGTGGTAGCTCAACCCACCCCGTGGTAGCACATATCTGTGGAACGTCACTTTTCTTACAAGCATGATTAACAAAAAAAGATTTATTGGTGTCAAAAATAAGAAAAAGACATAAATTAGCACCGAAGCTGTAAAAACAAAAGGACCATCTCTGGACGTGTGGTGCAATTCCACCCACGTTGCAGGAATTGTAAAAATGCTGTAGTACAGCTGGGATGATATCCCCAGGTCTAAAACGACCTATGAAGATTGACCCAAGTGTTAAATCAAGGTTGAACTGATATTCAAAAGGGGAGCATAAATGAAGTCAGATCACAAAAGTGGAAGCTAGAAGATGATATCAATGGTTCTCCCGATCTGCAAAAAACTGTGGACAAGTAGATGATTGTATTAGGGTAGACGGTAGCTGTAAAGAAATGGGGGAGCATTGCTGGAGTACAGTGGTCAAGAGGAGGTGTGCAAGTGGAATGGTAATGAGTACAAGTGTCCGATAAAGTGATGTATGGCTCACTAGAATCATGAGAACATGGTCCTCCTTGACCTCCCTCTCACTTTACCAATCAGAGTCCCTACGAAGACTCGCTCTCACACCCCAAATAGAACAGCAAAGTGAAGACTTAATCCTTTCCAGAAAGTAACAGTCCTTTCCCAAGAATGGTAAATGTATTGATACTTTTCAACTTGTGATAGTCCACAGGTCCCGGATCCCAGGGGAAGTTCCTCCATTGTCTTTGAAAAACAGCAGTCTTGCAAAGTATGTAGAACCATATGTGGGTCAAAAGCATGTAGTCCAAAGATGGGCCGTGCTGACCTATCATTACATTTTCCTCCTAGAAAAAAAACGAATGGTTAGCAACAAACACACATATACAAAACATATGGAGTGCACTAATTTCTACCCATATTAAATGAGCTCCTATTAATTCATTAATTATCACCGCGTGGATTTTCATTACAGGACGTCCATCAAAAGTTGTCAATAACTCACCATGGTTAAACTTTACGATAACTGCTATGATAACAGTCCAAATACTGTATCAGTCAGATACTAAAACAGGAGGAGTCGGATGTGGGCGGCTTACCTGACGCGATGCTGAGCCCGGGAGGCTTGGATCCCCTCCCTGAGACGCCGACCTATGCATAGCTAGGGCCGGCGCGTCCCTTCTCCCGTCCGCTCTGCTGCTCGTCTGCCCCCCCCCCCTGCCCCGCTGTATCTCCCCACGGGGGAGCTGATCTTCTGGCCGTCTGCCTGCATCGTCTGTACCGCCGATGACTGGCGGCTAACAGTCCCCCCGTAGCCTGCTCCAGCCTTCGCTGCCTTTTCGTCCACCCTCTGTTACACAGGAACGCCGTCGCTACGAAGACGCTGCGCAGCTGATCAAAGGGATCGAAAGTGGCAGGGAGCTGAGTGCGCCCGTCCCCTTGCTGCCTCTCCTAAAACCAGACGGAGAAAGACGCTGCCCCCAGTGTGGGGGGTCCCGGGCTAAGGTAAAAAAGATTGGACTTTCAAAAAAAAAAAAACACCAAAACAGGAAAAAATAAAATTTAAATTAAGAAACAAATATTAAAGGAAAGAGCCTGGAGAGAGCCTGGAAACTGCAGGAAGGGGTAAGTGCTGTTAACCCCAGTTTTATCCCAGTAAGGGGGACAATCGAAGGTAACAAAGGAAAAATTAACAGCCACCAGAACAGAACGGTGAAAGAGGAAGACGGGCAAGTAGTTTTATACCTTATTTTTGGTTTGTTTACTTGGTCTTATAGTGTGGACTGCATATTCTGGTGAAGATGATGTTCTCTATAATACAGTTAATATTGTTAAACACTGTATAAATTTGGCCTAATGGTTGCGTCCTAGAGGCTCTGCCCCCAGAGGGAAAGGATATTAATTTAAAAAAAAAAAAAATCTTTATTTAAAAAAAAAAACAGGAACGTTTTAGTAAATTATATCTAAAACCTGCACCTCATGACCGCATATAATATAACATCTTTGGGCCTGGAGGAAAGAGGATTAGCTCTATCCACATAAAGGAAAAAAAAAAAAAAAAGAGGACTGTTGTAACTCAAGTTGGCCATAGAGGAAAATCTGTCTGACCACTCACCAAGGAACACCTGCGTTACATATTTATGAATAGAGTATAATTGTGGACTTGGTTGTATAAACATTCATTCCGAGTTAAAAGGCTGTTTCGTGTTATCAACATATTTCTCATCCCTCACTGCTAATATATAGCCTAGGGGAGGAGATCAACGCCCCTGTGAGAGCCCCTGCGAGAGCAGAAGGACTGAACGCTTGGGAGGGGGTACCCTGCTGGGGGGACGGGATTTACTACCCTGTCCGGCCGGACCAGGGCTACAGGGTAAAAAAAAAAAAAAAAAAAAAAGGGGACAGTTACAAAAATTAATTTGTCAGAGCGTTGAACCATCCGGACAAGACGGCCCTAATTATACAGAGGGGAGCCAGTGGGCTGTTTAGTCGCCAAGCAGCAGTAATTAAGTCGAATAAATTGTCCTGGTAGCCAATTTAGTCGATGGAGACGTCTGTCTAGAGACTCAGGAGCCCTCTTCTGATAGATATCACAAGTCGGGGCCAGTCCTGTTAAAGGAAGCAGGAGCTCCCTGGGTCCTAGAAGTGAGCCCTTGGAACAGGGCAGGCGGCTGGAACAAAAAAGCCTGACTCAAGAGCAGTCCTAGGAAAGAAATGAAAGGTAAAACCACGAAGGGATCGTCTGCTAATGCAGCTAACCCACCCAGGACAAGTGCAAGCCCGGGAACCATCAGAAAGTACATGGTGCAGGATTCCGGCAAGAATAGTCCAGGCAAACAAAAAGAAACCAAAATCAAAACACCTGAATGCACCCCTAGGATAGGGACAAGAAGACAGACGGTGGAGGCAGACACCCACATAGGGAGCAGCGAAATAACTGAAGAGGCAACAATGGAACCCCAGCAAAAAAAACTACTCCCCACTAAAAGTGAAATGGCGGAAATGTTTGCCAATCTGGAAGTAACCATAAAGGGGGAAATAGGCTCTCTCCGAGAAGAGATGAATCATATGTTGCAAAGAGTGGAAGAAGCAGAAACAAAGATGGACAAACAAAATGAAGAGATAAAGGAACTTAAATTCCAGATGGAAGAGCTACAAAGAGAACAGAGGAATCTACGATACAGAGCGGAAGACCAGGAAAATAGAAGTAGAAGGAAGAATTTACGGATCAGAGGCTTGCCGGAACCACAAGGGGGAACCGAAGACCTTCAAGGAGTGATGGACGACATATTTGGGAGAATGGTGTACACCCCGGAGAATGTGAAAAAAATAAAATTCGAGAGAATACATAGGATAAGAAAACCGGCAGAAATAAAGGGTGAGGTCCCAAGAGATGTCATCGCAAGATTTCACAAGTACAGCGACAAAGAGAAAGTCAAGGAAAATCTGAAAAAGAACTACCCAGTGAAGTACGGCGAGACAAAGTTGCAGATATTTCCGGACCTGGCAGCAGAAACACTAGCTAGGAGAAGAATACTAAAACCACTCCTTGAACAGTTAAACGCTCATGATGTCCATTACTCATGGGGATTCCCAGCCTGCCTTATTGGTCGTAAAGATGGCAGATCGGCCACTTTAAGATTCCCAGAAGAAATAGCTAAATTTTGCGACCGATTAGAGGTTCCTCTGGTTGAAATACCGGGGTGGTGGGTTAAAACTGGGGACGTAGAAGTTCATGGGATACAGCAGGCTTGGAAGCCAATATTTAAAATGAGAAAACCGTAATAGATCAGTCATAAGACCTAGTCAAACAGGGTTAAACTAAGATCTGGGGGTGTGTGGGGGGGGGGGGGTGGGGGGGTGGAGGGGGGGGACTAACCAGGCCTGGGCACCCCCCAATATTAGGGGGAGCATTGTGAAAGGGGCGGCCCAGTCCGATCTCAACCTCAGGGGTAGAACCGAAGGGACGGGTGGAGATGGAGGAGCCACGGTTTTTTTTTTGGGCCACGAGAGGGCCTAATATCCCCATGGGTGAAGGGGAGGGAAGGGGGAGCGGGGTGGGTCTTGGGAGAGGTGGGAGGGAGGGGGAGGGAAAGGGTTGGGGGAATTGGAAGGTATGGAGGGCAGGTAGGAAAGCACAGCGACTAATTTTGAATCTTGAATCCCCCGGACACCACTCTGCTGCAGGGACTAGGAAAGAACTTCTGTAGGATAGATGAGCAATATTAAAATAATTTCATACAATGTACGAGGTCTGAACGCAAGGGTGAAGTGTATCAATATTCTGCAGGAACTGAGATTCCGGGGGGCTGACGTGGTTTTTCTTCAGGAGACTCATTTTCTCCTGGAGAGGAACCAAAAAATCTTCTCCAAGGACTTTCCAGTTTGGTTCTATGGTGACTCATCCACACCACGCGCAAAAGGAGTAGCCATTGGGTTTGCCAATGGAGTAAGGTTCGAATTACATGAGAGAAGGACTGACCCAGAAGGTCGGTTTTTGTTCCTAAAAGGGAAACTCAATGGCGTTGAATGTTCACTGGCAAACATTTATGGCCCAAACAAAAATCCACATAACTTTATGATCAGGAGGTTGTCAGAATTTACCGAATTTAAGGAAGGACTAGCTATAATGGCTGGGGACTTTAATCTATGTTTAGAGCCAGAGAAGGATAAATCGTCCCATGTGCGGGGGGCAAGTTCGGTCTGGGTCAGTAGAGTGAGAAAGAAAATGCACCAGTGCCAAATGGTGGATGTGTGGAGGACGCAACACGCCGACAGTAGAGATTATACGTTCTACTCCCCTGTACATGGGACTTATTCTAGACTGGACTTCTTTTTGATTGAGCATTCCCGGTTGGAGGAGATCGTTAGTTCAGAGATAGGGGTGGTGACTTTCTCTGACCACGCGCCTGTAGATTTGACGGTAAACATGAAACAGACCCATAATAAGAGCTTTTGTTGGAAGATAAATGAAGAACTAATAAATGATAAAGAGATACGGGACTTGGTGTTGAGGGAACTAGAGTTTTATTTTAAAACTAATGAAACAGCTGAAGTTTCAGAGTCAGTAGTATGGGAGGCCCATAAAGCCTATATTAGGGGGATCCTGATTAAGGCAGGCGCGGAAAAGAAGAGAAAGAGAAGGGAAGATAAACTTGTAGTCATGAGGGAAATAGAGGAACTTGAACAGATCCATAAAAAAGAGGGGGGGAAGAAGGTGCTCCTTAGACTCCACAACAAAAGAGAGGCCATGAGAACCCTAATAGAACTGACACGCGAGAAACGTACAACTTATTAAAGAAAGAGAGATATGTGGGAGGTAATAAACCGGGGAAGTTCCTAGCAAAGATCCTAAAAAAAATGAAGTCCAATAATTATATTGAGAAAATCAGGACTCTAGAAGGGGAGGTAAAATATAAAACAGGAGAAATTGCCAAAGTTTTCCAAAAGTACTATGAGGGACTGTATTCGATCAATAGTACTACCTCAAAAAGAGAGACAGAAAAAAAAAGGGAAAGAACTAAAGTTTTCTTTCAGGAACTCGGTTTAAGGAAAATAAAAGAAGATACATATAATCTATTCGAGGGTCCCATCACGGAAGAGGAAATCAAAAAAACTCTGAGGGAGACGTCTGTAGGGAAAAGTCCCGGGCCTGATGGTTTCTCAGTATTATACTACAAAAGGTTCCAAGATCTCCTAATTCCGAAACTCTGTACGTATATGAACGGGATAGGCACGAAGTGGGAGATGGGAAAAGAAGCGTCAGAAGCAATCATTGCCATTATTTTGAAGGAGGGCAAGGACAGTACTCTCTGTTCCAGCTATAGGCCAATAGCGCTCCTAAACGCAGACACGAAACTGTTTGCGAAAATACTGGCAGGGAGAGTGAAGCATATTCTAAATAATATGATACACCCAGACCAAGCGGGATTTATTCCGGGTAGGGAGGGACGGGACAATGGGATCAGAACACTTATGGTAATTCAAAAAATGAGAGACAGCGGAGCCCCAGGTCTACTCCTGTCAGTAGACGCTGAGAAAGCTTTTGACAGGGTAGACTGGGGCTTCATGTTCAGTGCGCTGGAGGAAATAGGATTCGGACCAATTATGATTAGAAGGATAAAGGCATTGTACACACGTCCCTCAGCAAAGGTCAAGGTCAATGGAGCGCTGTCAGAATCATTTATAATGTCAAACGGAACAAGACAGGGCTGCCCACTGTCCCCTCTTTTGTTTGTGCTGACGCTCGAGCCTTTGCTCGAACGGATAAGGCTCAACCCGGATATTTCGGGGGTTTCGGACGGTGAGGAAGAACACAAACTGGCTGCTTTTGCAGATGACATTTTGTTGTATATTACTAGACCTAGAATAACTCTTCCTAACCTGCTAAAAACTCTGAAAGATTACGGAGAAATATCAAACTTTAAGATTAATCCAATTAAATCTGAAATATTAGAAATCAAGACTGACAAGAAAGATCATATAGTCCACAAAGAATTCCCATTTTTATGGGGAAAAAAGGAGATAAATTATCTCGGGGTAAAAATAACAGGGAATAGAGAGTCACTGTTTCAGGCTAACTTTATTCCCCTCCTAAATGAGATCAAGAAGGAGTTGAATAGAATCACAAGAGGACAGTTGTCATGGGGGGGAAGAATCAATATTATTAAAATGGCAATCCTACCAAAGATTCTATTTAAAATGCAGATGTTACCAATTCCGCTTCCACAAGTATATCTCAAAAAACTGCATTCTCTTATTATTAAATTTATTTGGAGGGGAAAAAAGTCACGTATAAGTTATGACACTTTGGCAAGGGATAAAGAGAAAGGGGGGTGGGGAGCACCAGACATTAGATTATATCACGAAGCTATCACTTTATCTAGAATTATAGACTGGGCAAAAGGAAACAACGAGAAGAGGTGGGTAAAAATGGAAAATACAATTAGCAAAGTAGAGTTAAGTAAAGTCATCTGGATACCTTCACATTATAGGAAACTATGTTTTGAGGCACACAGTATCACTAGACATACTCTGAAAGTATGGGATAATTTGCACAGGAGGGAAAAATGGGAGTACAACTCTCCTCTGATCCCTCTGAGGGACACCGAGTTTTTTGCACCAGGAATGGAGAATCTTAGTGGGAGATGGATACTGCAAGGAGGAGCTCAGCTAAAGGATGTTATGCAGCAAGGTAAAATATGTTCATTTCCGGACCTGAAAAGTAGAAGTGACCTTCTGACCCTTAACAGGTGGCGATATAGTCAGTTAAAAAACTTTATCGAAACGCTCCCCCAACCAATTAGAATGACGGATAACCTCAAACCGTTTGAGAAACTCTGTGTTGGTCAAGATGGGAAGAAGGGGATTTCAAAAACTTATAGGATACTAGTGGACCTGAAGGGAACAGACATTCCAGCATACATCAAAAAATGGGAATCAGAACTAAAATCAAAACTTAAAGAAGATGAGGTTACAACCCTATTGAAACGAGTCCATAGTACTTCGGTAAACTATAAAATGTCTGAGCTAAACTACAAATGCTTGTCAAGATGGTATATCACCCCAGATAGAGTTTCTAAATACCAGAACGAAATTTCACAACTATGCTGGAGGGGATGTATGGAATTGGGCACAACGGCACACGTTTGGTGGCACTGCACAAGGATAAGGGAATTTTGGGACGATATTAGGAAAATCACTGGTGAGATAACCCAAATAGCTGTGCCGGATGACCCATGGGCATGTCTGTTCCACGGCTTCAGAATGTCAACTGAATCATATCTGAGAACACTAGTCCCTCAAATGTTGAACGCAGCTAAGAGTTTGCTTGTAAGTTATTGGCAGGAGAAACAAAGTCCAACAATACAAGAATGGTACGACAAAATAAACGAAACCCAGAATTTAGAGTATTTGGGGTGTACTGAGGAAGCGGAATTGGAAGAGTTCGAGGAAAAATGGAAGAAGTGGCAAAAATTTAAAAGCTCACCAAGGGTACTAGAGGTCTTGAGAACTGAATAGAGCTTGCTGGGGAAACCCAGCGAGAAGGATTGAAGAATAGGCAGCAGAAGTGGTGTCCATTGTGGGAGGGGGATTCAATTAACATGATGGAGTACGGAGAAAGAAATATAAGTTTTTGGTGAAAGAGTAGACCGAGGATGGGGGAGGGAGGGGAAGGGTAGGGGGCTTGATTAGGGGGGTTTAAATGGGGTTTAAGTTTAGATTTATGATTAAAAATTAGATAGATCAGTTTGATGTTACCAATAAGTAGATAGTTACAAAAGAGATTTGTAATATGGGAAAAAAAAAAAAAAAAAAAAAAAGAGATTAAAGCCACCATGATGTGAGTAATGAGTCGGGAAAGTATTGAACCGTTAAGGTGAAACTTTCACCCCCGAAAACGAACACTGATGTGGTTAAAAAAAAAAAAAAAAAAAGATACTAAAACAGCGCTAATGTCGAGCAATCAGTAACCTATGGCCAACTTCACAACTGAGTCTTTATAAACTGTGATGGTGATCAAAATTATTCAAAGCAACCGTGGGTGATCCTGAACGATTGTCACAGTGTGCACCTTCCCCCCGAACTTTCACGTGAAGGCACACTCCCTCAGGGGGTTAAACTCACCAGAGGGTTAAAAATAACCAGCATTTAAGAGGAGCGTTCTTTTGAATACTAGACCTAAATCACTACCGTCTCATAAGATTGGTTAATAGTTTAGGCTCCAATTAAGGTCATAAAACAAAAGAGAGTGCACATAGCGTAATCCCATTTATCACAACAAACGAGCCCTTTACAAAGAAAACCCCCCTCATAAATATCTACGTACAAAAAACAGCAGTCAATGAAGCATTAAAAATGGTTCAGCGATGAGCACTTCACTGTTAAGCCGTCAGGTCAGCGAGCCTGTGTGTCCCCACAGCGACCGTTATCACCGTATTCACTTCCTGGTTCGAAGCCGGCTAGCGGTGGAGCGCACGTGTCACTTCCGGTACATTGTGTGGGTCACGCCCCTTACGCGTTTCGTCATATCCGGCTTCAACAGAGGGCAACTATTATGATGTGTTCATTACATTGTGCACAAAGATTATACGTCAACAAATCCATATTGATTTTTCCAATTTAATCCCATACAGATCTCGGAAACTTCTAGGAACAGATCTGGTTCCTTCTGTGTTAACGAAAAAACATATAAAACAATCATTAGTGTTGTGTTCTAAAGTATCACACTTCATTACAATCACCAGTAAGGACAATGCAAAGTAGATATACATATTTATATCCAGTGATCATTCACTGAGGTCATGTCTTATGCTTTTACGTTAAGATATTCTAAGCCTGGTCTTTACTAGTCTACTATCTTATTCAAATGACGTTCATGAAAGGGTACGGCCAGGTTTTTATCGGTGGGTGGAGCCTTCTCCCTTTCCACACCCAGTACGCTGGACTGGAGAACTAAACATTTAAATAATTATAATCATCATAGCTGCTTTTAGAAATTTAAAGGGTGTTGGCCTCAATCAGCCATTTTCTTTCCTTTGTTTCAAATGAATCCTAGAGTTACATAGCAAAAACTAACAATTAGGATTTTATTTCTGCATAAGTATTTAAACATTTCCTTTACCTTACAAAATTTTTCACATCACCTACTTTTAACCACTTCTGGATCGCTCACTGTATATATACGTCATTACTTATAAGTTTTATACCAAGGTTATGGCAGCAGCTAGCTTCCATAACCACCACATAATAACAGTGGGCGATTCTCTTTCACAAAAAAGTGGTCCCGGCGGCGGATTCGCCACTGGACCACTTTTATGGGCAGCGGGAGAGGTGCCCCCCCCCCTCCTGCCACTTTCTGGTCATTTCCCCCTCTTACCAGAGCCGTCGGTAGCTGCAGAAAAGATCCGATCCCATGGAGCGATGATGGGCAGGAAGTCGAATGAGAGCAAGATGGGCCCCCACTCAACTCTATGCCCTTGGAGGACCGGAGCGACGTCTGACATCACTTCCGCCCAACGGCCTTATGCCGCGTACACACGATCGGACATTCCGACAGGAAAATCCTGGATTTTTTTCCCACGGATGTTGGCTCAAACTTGTCTTGCATACACAACGGTCGCACAAATGTTGTCGGAAATTCCGAACGTCAAGAACGCGGTGGCGTACAACACGTACGACGAGCCGAGAAAAATGAAGTTCAATAGCCAGTGCGGCTCTTCTCCTTGATTCCGAGCATGCGTGGAATTTTGCGCGTCGGAATTGTGTACACGCGATCGGAACTTCCGACAACGGATTTTGTTGTCGGAAAATTTGAGCTCCAGCTCTCAAATGTCCGATGGAGCCTACACACGGTCGGAATTTCCGACAACAAGCCCACATCGAACATTTGTTGTCGGAGATTCCGACCGCGTGTACGCGGCATTACAGTGCCTTTATTTTTATTATTTTTTTAAATTAGTAAATGTAAAATTACATTTTTTATTTTTTTTTTTTAAATGTGAGATCTGAGGTCTTTTTGACCCCAGATCTCACAATAAAGATGACCTGTCATGCTTATTTCTATTACAAGGGATGTTTACATTATCTGTAATTGTAATGAAAGTGATTAATTTTTTTTTTTAAAGGAGCAGTGTAAAAATAAAAAGTTAAATAAGTAAGAAAAAAAAAAAATTTAAAGTGTCCCGTGCCTCTGAGCTTGTGCGCAGAAGTGAGCGCATACGTACGTCGCGCCCACATATGTAAACGGTGTTAAAACCACACATGTGAGGGATTATTTCCAAATTTATTTTTTTTTGTAAAATCTTTTTTATTGAGTTTTTCATTGATATACAAAATTAGCCCACGCAGGGGCCAATATTTCCCCATTTTTCCCATTCTCGTCATGTGAGGTATCGCCGCGATCATTAGAGTGAGAGCAATAATTCTAGCACCAGACATCCTCTGTACCCTGTCAAATTTTTTAAAGAGTCGCCTTTGGAGATTTTTAATTACCGTAGTTTGTTGCCATTCCACGAGCATGCGCAATTTGGAAGCGTGACACGTTCGGTATCTATTTACTCAGCGTAACATCATCTTTCACATTATACAAAAAATTGGGCTAACTTTACTGTTTTGTTTTTTTATAACCACTTACAGACCGGAAGATTTCCCCCCTTAATGACCAGGGCATTTTTTGCGATACGGCACTGCACCGCTTTGACTGAAAATTGCGAGGCCGTGCGACGCTGTACCCAAACAAAATTGACGTCCTTTTTTCGCCACAAATAGAGCTTTCTTTTGGTGGTATTTGATCATCTTTGTGGTTTTTATTTTTTGCGCTATAAACAAAAAAAAAATGCGACAATTTTGAAAAAAAAAAAAACAATATTTTTTACTTTTTGCTATAATAAATATCCCCCCCAAAAAATGAAAAAGAAACTAATTTCTTCATCAGTTTAGGCAAATATATATTTTTCTACATATTTTTGGTAAAAAAAATTGCAATAAGCATATATTGTTTGGTTTGCGCAAAAGTTATCTACAAAATAGGGGATATATTTATGTCATTTTTATTATTTTTTTATTTTTTTACTAGTAATGGTGGTGATCTGCGATTTTTAGCAGGACTGCGACATTGCGGCGGACAGATCAGGCACTTTTGACACTTTTTTGGGACCACTGACATTTATACAGCGATCGGAGCTAAAAATAGCCACTGATTACTGTATAAATGTCACTGGCAGGGAAGGGGTAAACACTAGGGGGGCGATCAAGGGGTTAAATGTGTTCCCTGGGAGTGTTTCTAACTGTATGGGGGGCTGGGCTGACTGGAGGAGGAGAGAGATCTAATCACTAGGAACAGCAGACCTGTCTCCAACTCCCCTGTCAGAACGGGGATTTGCCTGTTTACATTGACAGACCCCCGTTCTGACTCTCGTTACCGCGATCGCGGTGTGGCCGGTGGACATTGCGGCCGCCAGCCACGGGCATCGGGTCCCTCTTCTAGGAGCCAACTTACACCTACGGTGATTTGCGAGAACGTGCCGACCTGCCCGTATAATAACGGCGGCTGGCCGGCAAGTGGTTAATTCATGAAAGTGTATTTTTTACAAAAAAATTGCGTTGGAAACACCGCTGCGCAAATACAGTGTGGCATAAAATATTGCAACGACCGCCATTTTATCCTCTAGGGTCTCCGCTAAAAAATATATACCGAATATATATAAGCCGAGTTTTTCAGCCCATTTTTATGCTGAAAAACCCCCCTCGGCTTATACTCGAGTGAGCCGTACAGCAGCCGTACCTTTAATTACTAAAACAGCGGGTATTTCCCGCTATGTTATGCAGTCTGTTCGGCCACCCATTGTAACAAAGCCCCGCCTCCTCCTCGTCCGTGATAGAAGAACACTGATACAATGCTGGGAAACTGTATCAGTGTTCTATCGATCACAGACAAGGAGGAGGCGGGGCTTTGTAAGAATGGACTGCCGAACAGAATGCATAACACAGCGGGAGACACCTGCTGTTTTAGTAATCAAAGGAACGGCTGCAGATGGGCACAATGAGGCTGCAAATGGGCACAATGAGGCTGCAGATGGGCACAGTGAGGCTGCAGATGGGCACAGTGAGGTTGCAGATGGGCACAGTGAGCCTGCAGATGGGCACAGTGAGGCTGCAAATGGGCACAATGAGGCTGCAAATGGGCACAATGAGGCTGCAGATGGGCACAGTGAAACTGCAGATGGGCAGAGTGAGGCTGCAAATGGGCACAATGAAGCTGCAGATGGGCACAGTGAGCCTGCAGATGGGCACAGTGAGCCTGCAGATGGGCACAGTGAGGCTGCAAATGGGCACAATGAGGCTGCAAATGGGCACAATGAGGCTGCAGTTGGGCACAGTGAGGTTGCAGATGGGCACAGTGAAACTGCAGATGGGCACAGTGAGGCTGCAAATGGGCACAATGAGGCTGCAGATGGACACAGTGAGCCTGCAGATGGGCACAGTGAGGTTGCAGATGGGCACAGTGAGGCTGCAGATGGGCACAGTGAGGCTGCAAATGGGCACAGTGAGCCTGCAGATGGGCACAGTGAGGCTGCAGATGGGCACAGTGAGGCTGCAAATGGTCACAATGAGGCTGCAGATGGGCACAGTGAGCCTGCAGATGGGCACAGTGAGGCTGCAAATGGGCACAGTGAGCCTGCAGATGGACACAGTGAGGCTGCAAATGGGCACGGTGAGGCTGCAGATGGGCACAGTGAGGCTGCAGATGGGCACAGTGAGGCTGCAAATGGGCACAGTGAGCCTGCAGATGGGCACAGTGAGGCTGCAAATGGGCACAGTGAGGCTGCAAATGGGCACAATGAGGCTGCAGATGGGCACAGTGAGCCTGCAGATGGGCACAGTGAGGCTGCAAATGGGCACAGTGAGCCTGCAGATGGGCACAGTGAGGCTGCAAATGGGCACAGTGAGCCTGCAAATGGGCACAGTGAGGCTGCAAATGGGCATTGTTTACCCAGTAGCTGCTGCATTTTCCCACCCTAGGCTTATACTCGAGTCAATAAGTTTTCCCAGTTTTTTGTGGTAAAATTAGGTGCTTCGGCTTATATTCGGGTCGGCCTATACTCGAGTATATACGGTATATGTAATGTCTGGGGGGTTCTAAGTAATTTTCTAGCATAAAATACTAATTTAAACTTGTAAACAACAATTGTCAGAAAAAGGCCTGGTCCTTATGACGTGTTCTACACATTTCTTAGGTGTTCAAAAATGTCCTGCTTCCAAGACAGGCTTCCTTTTGTCTGCAAACTGTCCGTCTGTCTCACTTGTCTCCCTCTCTCACAAATACACAAAGTTAGACACAGGCAGTCTAAAATGCAGGCGAGCAGGAACATTGTCCATCGAAGGCTTTCTCCCCCTTTTTATCCACAGAAACACAGGACATGTAAAAGGACTGGTCAAGTCCCTCACATAAGCCGGCTGCTCATCTCCCAAACACTTTCTCACACAGGATGACCCTCAAACACTAGTAGCAAAACTTATTTTACAAATCTGCCGTACTTAGCATTACCTTTCTATCTTAATTCAGGTAACATTGACACAGATAAAACAACATGCATTCAACATACCTTCATACAAGCAACATTTCCTCATCATTAGTTAGCTAACACAACACAAAGAGCTCATTATATAAATACACCTCTTACGTTACTGCAGTAATTACTATTCTGAACACCAGCTCATCATTTTTGAAATTCTAAAAAGCAAATTTCTCGGAAACTTGTCCAGAGTCCAACGCTTTTACTATCATAAATTGAGGCTTTCTGAAGATTAGCCATGTGCAATTCGTTTCGTTCCGAATTCGTTTTTTTAACGAATTTCGACAAATTCGTTAACTCTGGAATATCCAAATTAACGAAAGCCCGTTTAAGGAATTTTTTCCGAATATTCGTAAATTCGATAAAATTGGACATTCGTACATTCGTACATTAGTAAATTAGTGAATTCGTAAATTTGTAAATTCAAAAATTCGGAAATCTGAAAAAGTAGTTAACTAATAATAACGTAACTATTACTAATTACTAGTAACTTTTAAATTATAGATATTGTAATTTCCTTTCAAATTTGGCTGTTAGTGAACGTAACACATACAAATTTATCCGAAGTTATGAATGATCCGAAAAAACGGAATGGAACGTAATGAATTGATAATAATAATAAATAACAATAATAATAATAACAATGTTTTCTTATTATTATTTATTATTAATTTGTTCCGTTCCATTTGTTTAGATGCAGCATTCGTTTTGGATAATTCGTAACTTCGGATAAATTCGTATTTGTTACGTTCACTGACAGTCAAATTTGAAAGGAAATTACAATACCTATAATTTAATAGTTAGTTACTATTTCAGATTTGTGAATTTTTCGGGTTTTTTGGATTTTCAAACTTCGAATTTACAAATTCCTGAATTTTCTAATTTACAAATGTACAATTTTACGAATGTACAAATGTAAAAAGGTACAAATGTACGAATGAACGAATGTTCGAATTTACGAATGTATGAATGAACGCATTTACGAATTTACAAATGAACGCATTTACGAATCGCAATCATAATGAATGACCCGAATAACGAAAAAAATATTAAACTAATGAAACGAAAATGAACAAATTTTTTGGCTGTGCACATGTCTAATAAATACTTATGCGCATGCTCATAATTCGGGAAAAAAGGCCCACGGCAAGACAGACATTAGCACGCATGTGCAAACATATTAGCGTGCATGCAAAAGGGAACAGCACGCCCGGTATTGGCACTGGTGCCAAATGGCCATTTAAGCTGGACTATGACATAAACAGATTGCTGAGTGATCTTCAGCTAGTTCCCGCTTACCTACACTTTGACCTGCTATACCTGCCTACCCCGTGTACGACTCGGCTTGCCCCTGACCTGTCCCTGGATTTTTGCCTGCCTGCTGTGACTGGACCACTCGGCACTTATTGAATGTATATTGCAGAACACTTTTTTTTCTATATTTAGCAAACCAGAAGGCAAGAAATAAGAGCTGTTCATTGTTAGCGGGTACATACACTCTGGGGGGCTCATTGTAGGGATTAGGCACCATGATTGGGATTCAGTTGAGGGAGGGTGAAGTGTTGGGGCCTTCTTTAGTCTTGGGGGACACTTTTCATGTTGGGATCACCTACATTACTTTATGATTTTTACTGATTCTCGTCTCACAGAGCTCCTCATAGAGAACTCCACCCCAGGTCCCAGAGACGAGGTCTATCCAAGGCTATGACATACAGATAAGAATGTTCATCTAACACTTGACCTCAGTGCCGGGATAAAGTCATCTAGAGCTCAAGGCGAACATGTCAAATTGTCTTTGCAAAAAAAACCCCACCCCCCACAGATGTTTGAGCATTATGAGTAAGAAAAAATACCCCCCCACCCCCCCCAAAAAAAGAAAAACTGAGCACTAATCTGCATGCTTACCCCCTAAGCATAAATCCCCCTCCTCCCAGTACAAATCTGCCCCCTGCTGAAATCCCCCCTTCCAGCAAAAATATTTGCCCCCCAGCTTAAATCCTCTCTCTCCTTATATGCCCCCAGCACAAAACCCCTTCCCTTCAAAAATATAAATGCTTCCCCTCCGACCACAAATCCCCCCCACTTCAAATCCCCCCTCCCAGCACAAATTCCCCTCCTCCAATCCCCCATCCTATCACAAATCCCCCCCCCATCATCCCTACTAGCACAAATCCATTCCAAATACATTTCCCTCCTAGCTCAGATCCCCCCCCCCAACCAAATGACTTTTTTTAGCAAAAAAAAAACGCCAAATCACCCATCCTAGCACAAATCCTCTTCCCCCCTCCTAACACAAATCCCCCCAAACCACCACTTCTAGGACACCTCCCCAAATTCCCCCCTTAGGACAATTCTTACACCCTGCCACTCCTTCCCCCCCCCAGCACCGATCCTCCTCCCCCCTCCTAACAGAAATCCCCCCAAATCACAATTCCTAGCACACCTCCCCAAATTTCCCCTCCTAGAACAATTCTTACCCCCAGCCAACCCCCCACCCCCCACACCGAGTTCCCCCTCCCAGCTCAAATCCCCTCCCCCAATCTCCTCATGGCATCCCCCCCCACATGACTCTACAGTGAGCAGGGCTGGTGCCGCTCCTGCCCACCCCTTGTCCTGGACCTGTTTGACCTTTACATATTTATTTAATTTTAAAAAGCCCATGGATACCGACAAAGAGCCACTATGATGTGTGCTGCCATCCACATTAACCAATCTGAAACCATCTCTGATGTCTTCTTAGATAGATTGAACTCTGATTGGCTGATATGGTCGCTGTCACCGATCTGCACTGTGTTGCTTAGCGGGAATGTGGGGAAGGCGAATCCTCGCTCTCCATTGTATCAGGAAACATAAAACCAACCAGAAGAACGTTCAGCATTTCCTCCCTTACTTTGTTCTATTCTATCCAGAAGGAGCAGAATCGCGGTGAGGGCGGCGATGACAGCGAAGGCGGTGGTGGGGCGTTCAACCGATCGTAGCTGAAAGAGAGGAACGAGGGGAACGTTCAACTCATTGTACCCTCAGGATAGGATTTCCGGGACATTGGCTTTAAAGCTGAACTCAGATATAAAAGATACAGATTAATTTTGTAATAACCATTAATCATTATTAACCCCTTTAATACCGAATACTCACCCCCCACCCCCTTGCCCAGGCCTATTATTAGCTTTCAGCGGATTCCTCCTGGGTTTAGTAACACTTTAATAACCATCTGTTAATCCCAATCAGCACTAGTTAGCTCCTATTTCTACTCAACTGTGTTATATATATATATATATATATATATATATATATATATTTTTTTTTTTTTTGTTATATATAATGAAGACACGCGATACCTGTGTCCAGGGGCGTTGCTAGGTCTACATAAGATCTGGGGCTAGAGCCCATAGCAGAGTAGTAAAGAAAGTCATACCATTGGGCGGGCATACACATGTATATACAGTAATATATGTGTGGGTGTATATATATCCCCAGAGAGCCCCCCCGCTTACATCACCTTACATCAGGGTCCCCAGAGAGCCCCCCCTTACATCAACTTACATCAGGGTCTCCAGAGAGCCTCCTCCTTACATCAGAGTCATCAGAGAGCCTCCCCCTTCCATCAGGGTACCCAGAGGGCCCCCCCCACTTACATCAGGGTTCCCAGAGAGGCCCCCTTACATTAGGGTCCCCAGAGAGCCTCCCCCTTAAATCTGGGTCCCTAGAGAGCCTAGGCCTTAAAATCAGGGTCCCCAGAGAGCCTCTCCCTTACATCAGGGTCCCCAGAGAGCCCCCCACTTACATAAGGGTCCACAGGGAGCCTCCCCTCCCCTTGGGGACCCCTGCAGAGACTCGGGGCTATTGGCCTCAGATTCGGGGCTATAGCTCCAAAAGCCACCCCCTAGCAACGCCCCTGCCTGTGTCGAACACGCGTAGGGGAGGGGCCAGGACGGAGCGAGCGGCAGCGTATCAGCTAGTGATGAGACACCTATCATACCCCCAGACTGTTGTACTGTTTGAACGCCTTCTATAGAGGGGTGCACTGACGCACCTTAAGAGTGTGAGTACCGAAATTTGGGGAGTGTGTTTTTTTACAGCATTTAATAAAGTTTTAAACGGTATCACACTATCAAGTTTTCTTTCCTATGTATCTCTTTGGAAACGGCATTGGAGCCTGAGACCCGGTGATCTGTACTGAGCCCTACATTACCTGGGGGGGCACCGGTTCACACCTTTGGCATGGTTTTTCAGCACAAGAGGAAGTTATAAGCACGCTGGAAATTAACTACAGTGGACACTTATCATAACACTTTCACTACTATCTATTTACAGGACTCCACTTCCACTTTTATCACATTACAATAAAGACTCTTTTCACTTATATTGTGTGGCACTTTTTTTCATTATTCAATACGATTTATGATGCATTTCAGCATGTTTATTTAATTTTATTTTGTTTATTGCGCTTCAGTGTGTTCACACTTATAGTTGTGTATATTTATACTCAGCATTATTCCATGACTATGAATCAACTATTTTAACAATTGTTTATTTATTTTAACCATTTATTCACTGTTATTCTGTGCTTGATTTAGGAGGGCACACATTTAAATATTTTTATTAGACATGTGCACAGCCAAAAAATTTCATTCTATCCCATTTTGGAAAGAAGACACCCCAAGGAAATTGCTGAGAGGCATTATTGAGCCCATTGAATATTTTATTATTTTGTCAGGAGTGATTGAAAAATGATAAAAAAAAAAAAAAATTACACAAAGTTGTCACTAAATGATATATTTCTCACACAGGCCATGGGCATATGTGGAATTGCACCCCAAAATACATTCAGCTGCTTCTCCTGAGTACAGGGATACCACATGTGTGGGACTTTTTGGGAGCCTAGCCGCGTACGGGGCCCCCGAAAACCAAGCACCGCCTTCAGGCTTTCTAAGGGCGTAAATTTTTGATTTCACTCCTCACTACCTATCACAGATTTGAAGGCCATAAAATGCCCAGATGGCACAAACCCCTCCCCCCCCAAATGACCCCATTTTGGAAAGTAGACACCCCAAGCTTTTTGCTGAGAGGCATGTTGAGTCGATGGAATATTTTATATTTTGCCACAAGTTGCGGGAAAATGACAAACTTTTTTTTTCTTATTTATTTTATTTATTTATTTATTTTTTACATTGTCATTTAAAAAAAAAAATTCTGATCACTTTTATTGCTGTCACAAGGAATGTAAATATCCCTTGTGACAGTAATATGTGGTGACAGGTACTCTTTATAAGGGGGATCGGGGGGTTTAAAAGAACCCAAATCCCTCCTTTGCACTTCAAAGTATTCAGATTGCCAAAAACGGTGATTCTGAATACTGTAATTTTTTTAAAAAATCTGCGCCATTGGCAGCAGAGTAAACCGGAAGTGACGTTGCTTCCTTTTGTTTACATAGAAGATTGTAACAAAGCCATTTCTGGCTTTGTTTCAGTCTTACCCTAGCCGGCAGAAGTTCCATATCGCAGATCGGGTCTCCCGGTGGGACGAGAGGCCAGGAGAGAGCGGCAAAAGGCGGTGAGAGGTGGGGGGATGTCCCCTTCCGTTCATTTGGGATAACAACCGAGCGGCTTTTAGCAATTGCCGACACCTGGCTATTAAGAAAAAAAATAAAGAAAAAAATGGCGTGGGGTCCCCCTATCCATACCAGACCCTTCTCTGAGCACACAGCCTGGAAGGTCTCGCCCCCCCACCCCCACCCTTCTGAACCATACCAGGCCAAATGCCCTCAACATGGGAGGGGTGCTTTGGGGCAAAAGAAAAATGTAAAAATCGCCCCCTGAAGGGTCTGGGGGGCCCAATCAGGGCGCAGAATGCACTGTGCAGTGCTCAGTGCGTTGCAGGGCTTTTCGGCAGGGCAAATACCCGCCATACACCCTGCAAATACGGGTGTTCCCCGAACGGGGTAAACAGCCAATGTTCGGCCCGAACTCATGCTCGGGCCGAACCGTTCGCCCAACACTAATTAATGATTATGAAGTCAGATAAGTCACTCCCATTCACTGGGCACATGGACACAGAGAAACACACAGCTATTTCTTCAGAATAACAAAAGGTAGGAATCTGCAACAACGCATGTTACAATCCCTGCAATGTACACCGATCACCCGAAGGGGAATTACTCTTTAATTTTCCATCACTATATGATCTTCTTAATAAAAGTATGTTATATATGAACAGAAAACAGTATTTGCATAGCAAGATTTAATTAAGATTTAATGTTCTTATAATTTTGGGCACTTTTCCATGAATTGCTGATATTATTACAGGATAGACTTGTATTCTGAATAATGTATTTTCCTCCATATTGGGAATCTCGGAGCTCGGCGTGATCACGGCCTGGCTGGTAATCCGAGGAGACTGTACGATGAGTCTTCCTTCAGCTGGACTTGTTGTCTGGATGGTGTCTCCTGAGAATGGTGCCCCCCGGAGGTGTAGAGGGGGTTCTGCAGGATCTGAAATGACTCCTAGAAAGAGAAAGGGCAGTCAGTATCACCTGGAAATATATTTTCTTCTATGTACTCCATTATAGGGAATTAGAAGGATGAGAGCGCCACCACGCTCGATTCAGTCCAGGCGTTTCAAAGCCCCTCACCACCCTTTATGAGGGTTAAGGAACAACAAGAAGTTGGAGATGCCTTCAAAACGTGCTGGATTTTTTGAACAGCAACTGTTCCTCTCACTGATACAAAATACTATTCCTCCCACTGACACCAATGATGGGGCACTATTGATCTTTTATTGAAAAGAATTAAGCAACTAATTTTATACAAAAGTAAAAAACATAAACATAGTACAATACTTCAACAGAAATCAAAGGAATACACATCCATGTTCAGAATATATACAATATATATATAGTCCACTACCAAAACATTTTTACATAAAGCAGCAGAGAGGGCCTAAGAGGCACAACCCATCACCCATGTACTACATCACCAATGTATTTATCAAAAATGAATCATAAATTATAAAATCTAGGGTGATAAGAGACAGACAGCCACACCCGGGAAAGAGACTCCTGGCAGTCAGGGAGGCTTGAAACCCCTCCACGCCTTCAACCAAGCCCCCTGACTCCGCTTGTCTCTCTCAAGCATCCGAATCTTCTCCACCTCATGCAAAATGTCATACCTCCAAAGACCACTTGCCGGGATGTAAAAAGAAATGGCTTTATCCTTGTAAAAAAAGGCATTTCCTGTCCCACTTTGTGTGCGGCCCATAGACATTAATTAGGCGCAGGTCCTGCCCTCCCACCAGGACGTCTAAGACCATACATCTCCCAGTCTCCAGTTCAATAACCCACCAGACAGTTACCATGCCGGTTTTAAACAACACCGCCACACCGCCGTAAGGCTCGGCCGCAAGACACCAGTGAGATGGACCATACCTCCACTCTCTCTTGGCCATATGAATATCTGCCAAGGAGGTGAGCCTAGTCTCTTGCAAAAATAAAATTTCAGCATCTAATTGGCTGAACAAACAAGAAGGCCATAGAACGAACTCTTACTGACTTAATGCTGGCGACGTTTATTGTCACCAATTTTAATGGAGGGGGAACCGCCATTTGGATTTTTTGGTGGATTGCTTTTTAGCTCCCCTCTGCTGCTCATCACCAGAAGCCTCTCTCTTTCTTGAGGCCGCCTCAAACTCCATTTCTGAATCTGAACTTTGCTCTGAAGAAGCCCCAGGTGAGGAAATATCTAACTTAGAGGACCTATGACGGTTGGAGGCAGGTACGGGAGCTTCCTGACCCCGTTCTGTCCTCACCGCCTGCTTCTTCCGTCTTCCAACCCTCCTTCTCTCCTCCAAGTACTGCAGGTCAGCTTCAGAGATGCCCTCATCTCTTGTTTTTTTATTAGAAGTCTTCACAGGAGACTTCTTCACAGAGGAAGAAGAAGCACACTTTTTAGTACTCGCTACCACTCCTGGTGGGGGGGGCTTACTTTAGTCAGACTTAGGAGGGGAAGACTCATGGGCTGGGACAATTGTCCATCACACTTGTACTGGGACAATTGCTATCAGTCACACACACATTCAATTTCCCATCAGGAATAGTCACAGTTGCTGCTGCAATACCATCTGTCTCCTCAAGCTGTGCTGTAGAGTCTTCAGCAGCTGTGAGGCAAACAGCTTTAGACTCAGCTAAAGGAGGGTTAACAGGCTGAGCTGACACTTGTAGTTCCTTTGCAGGAATGTAATTTTCTAAATGCAATTTTTGCTGCACTGCAGCATCAGCATTGCTACACACAGGACTAGCAACCTGATTGTCATTGGGCACACTTTCAGCATTACTCATGGTGTTAGATGGCACAAAAACAGTTTTATCACCAGCTTGAGGCTTGACATTATCAGGCACATCATCAGTAATTAAGTAATTTTTTCAGGAGCAGTGATTTTAATTATGCTTAAAATACAACAATAAAAATGAAAAAGTCCCTTAAATATAGTGTGTGGGGGTCTTCTTTGTCTGCTCTTAAAGTACCATCTGCACCATGTATAGAACCCGCTGCAGCAAAACTGACATTTCTAAAGAAAACAAAACAATTCAAATCCTATTTAAAAAGACAAGAAAAAATCAGCATGGGGTCCCCCCCAAAGCATACCTTCGGGTCACGGACTGGTGCATGCTGGGCCTATGACGTCATAAGGGGGCGGGGCCACCAGGTCATGTAGCCAGGTGGCCTCATCCCTTACCTATATAAGAACTGTCAAAGCGCAGATGAGGTATTCGGCGGGTAGCCGTCCCAGGAGGCGGAAGGCTTTTTAAAATTGATTTATTTTTTGGGGAGGTGGGAGGCAGTTGTGGGGATGAGGCCCTTGTCCCCATCAACATGGGGACAAGGTGCTTTGGGGTTGAGGGCAGGTGGCGTGGTATGGTTCGGGGGGGGGGGGGGGGCGCTTGCTCGTCCCCTCCCTTTCCTGACCTGCCAGTAGATGTGCAATTCGTTTAGTTCCAAATTTGTTTTTTAACGAATTTAGACAAATTCATCAATTCACAGTCACATTTTTCAGAATATTCAGAAATTAGAACATTGGGAAATTCGAAATTAGAAAATTTGGAAATTCGAAATTCGGAAATTCTAAAAATTCGAAACAAAAAAATTTGGAAATTAGAAATTCGGAAATTCAAAAATAAGAACGAAAATCTGAAAATAACAAAAATACGAAAATTCAAAAATCCAAAAATTCAAAAATCTGAAATAATAACTAACTAATAATAACCTAACTATTACTAACTATTAAATTATAGGTAATGGAATTTCCTTTCAAATTTAGCTGTTAGTGAACGTAGCGAATATAAATTTATCCAAAGTTACGAATTATCCGTAATAACGAATGCCAATTCTAAATGAATGGAACGTAACTAATTATAAATAATAAAAAAAAAAAACGTTTTATTATTATTTTATTCCGTTCCATTTGTTTAGATGCAGCATTCTTTATTTTGGATAACTCATAACTTCGGATGAATTTATATTCGTTACGTTCACTAACAGCCAAATATGAATGGAAATTCCAATACCTATAATTTTATGTTAATTATTATTAGTTAGTTAGTTATTATTTCGAATTTTTGGATTTTCAGATTTTTGTTCTTTCGAATCTTTGGATTTTCCTTTCTTATTTTCGGATTTTAGAATTTTTGGATTTTCGAATTTCCGAATCTCTGAATTTTGAATGTTTGAATTTTCAAATTTTTTTAATTTTTGAATTTCTGAAAAAAAACAAAAAACGAACATATGGATGTATGAATGAAGTAGGGGCTTCCAGAGAGGGGAGCACCAGGGGATGAAAGGGTGGTAAGTTGGGTTTTATTGAATTAAGCCCCTTATTCTATGATGGTATCACCATGAACCGAATCTCACCGTCGGTGTAGCTGGAATTTCCTGGTAGATGGGATCCTGTTTATTACACGGATCATCTGATGGCTTTTTGGTGGCAATATAGATGGTTACCATCTTCTTCCCGGGATCCACCTCTTCTAAATTCTATAAAAAAATAAATATGCTGTAAGAGGCATTAAAGATGAACTCTGGGTAGGCATGAAACACCAATTTTTGTTATTCGATCGCAGACAGCCTGTTCCTGTGCCGTATTCTACCATTTACTAAGAGAGAAATAAACGTTCTAAAAGAAAAAAATGACCCACTATGGACACTGATGGGCTACACTGATGAGGCCGTGCTGAAGAACATTGATGGGCAATAATGAGGCTGCACTGATAAGGCGGCAGTGGTGGGCACTGATGGGCACTGATAGGCTGCACAGATGAGGCAGCAGTGATGGGTACTGATGGGCACTTATAGGCTGCACAGATGAGGCAGCACTGATGGACACTGATGTGCACTGATAGGCTGCACTGAGGAGGCAGCAGTGATGGGCATTGATGGGCAATGATGAGGCTGCACTGATGAACACTGATGGGCAATGATGAGGCAGCACTGATGGGCAATGATGAGGCAGCACTGATGGGCACTGATAGGCTGCACTGATGAGGCCGTACTGAAGAACACTGATGGGCAATAATGAGGCTGCACTGATAAGGCAGCAGTGGTGGGCACTGATGGGCACTGATAGGCTGCACAGATGAGGCAGCAGTGATGGGCACTGATAGGCTGCACAGATGAGGCAGCAGTGATGGGCACTGAAGGGCAATAATTAGGGTGCAGTGATGAGGCAGCATTGATGGACACTGATGTGCACTGATAGGCTGCACTGAGGAGACAGCAGTGATGGGCAATGATGAGGCTGCACTGATGAACACTAATGGGCAATGCTGAGGCTGCAGTGAGGAGGCAGCAGTGATGAACACTGATGGGCAATGATGAAGCTACACTGATGAGGCAGCACTGATAGACACTGATGGGCACTGATAGTCTGCACTGATGATGCAGCAGTGATGGGCACTGATGAGATGGCACTGATAAGAAGGCACTAATAGGTGGCACTGATGGGCACTGATTGGCATCCCTGCTGGGCATTGATTGGCATTGGGCCAATGGGCTCCTGCTGCTGTCTCAGCCAATGAGGAGGGAGAGTCCCAGGACAGCTGAGGCTCTCATGTAACATCACTGGATTGGAGGGAGCTCAGGTAAGGATTGGGGGGGGGGGGGTTCTGCACACTAAAGGCTTTTTATCTCCATGCATAGAATGCAACCTTCAGCCTTTAGAATCACTTTAACCTCCAGGCCATTTCTGACACTTTACATATAACAGTTGTTTTTTGCTAGATTACTTAGAAATCCCAAACACTATATATTTTTTTAAAGCAGAGACCCTAGAGAATAAATTGGTGGGTGTTGCAATTTTTTTATGTCAGGCGGTTTTTGTGCAGCGGTTTTTTAAACACAAATATTTTGAAAAAAAATACACTCTTTTAAATTTGAATGCACAAAAGCAAAATATAAATATTTAGATATAAATAAATAGATACCAAACATGTCACGCTTTAAAATCGTGCACGCCCGTGCAACGGCTACGAACGGCGTACATTTTACTATCCACCATAGTTGACGCTTTAAATGCCTTTACAGGTTGCCACTTTAGATGTACAGAGGAGGCCTGGTGGAAGAATTACTGCCCGTGATCTGATGTTCGCGGCGATGCCTCACCTAATTGGGACGATAGCGGTTTTCTGTGCGCGCGGGGCCGACGCACGCGTCCACCTTAGCAAAGGGGGATGGGGGCACTTTAATTATTTTTTTTTAAATTAACTAATTAATTAATTTATGTATTTATTTATTTATTTATTTTTTTTTTTGCACTGTTGCTTTAATTTTTTGTTATTATAATTTTTTTTTTTTGCTGTCACATGAAATGTAAACATCCATATGACAGTAATAGACATGTGACAGGTACTCTTTATGGAGGAATCTGGGGTCTCCTCTGCACTTGAAAGCATTGAAAACACCAAGATTTTTGAGTACTTTTGATCTTCAAAAAAAAAAATGGCGGCGTTCGGATGTCGGTAAGCCGAAAGTGACGTCACGTCATCGCTTTGGGGTTACCATAGCGATCCTGGCTTTTTTTGGGTCTCTGACTAGCGGGATAGTAGCTCGGGTCTCTTCATGGAACAGGAGATCGCGAGCAAGCCGCGGAAGGGGGCTGGGGGGCGGGGAACGGCTCCTCCCACTGCTTGCGTTCACAACCAAGCGGCTGGTACGTTTTTTTGCCAGACTTTTGCCTTGCTATATGCGCGGTCCAGTTCCCTTGTTGGCCTTATCCTCTGGGATCTGGCACCCATGGATATTATGCTCCAGTTGGTGTACTAGGTGACGTCTGGCAACCGTGGTGGCTGCTTTGCCTTTTAGACCTGTATCAGTAGGTGAGCATTACCAGTATCAACTTTCTACCAAATTTTCTGTATGATGCTTTTTGATTTGTATTCATGGATGGCCATTATGTAATCATATTTTTAATGATTACTTGTTTTCTATACAGTTTAGAATAAATCAGTGATGTCGTTTATGCCCTGATGAAGCGAAACCCTTTGCGAAACATGTCGGCTGAATGATTCTTGAACTAACTACTTTATGGTCAATTTTGATGTTTCTGTATGTTATGTTTGTAATGCATATACATTTTTAACAATTTGCATTAAAATTTATATTTTTTATTAACCCATGCGGTACTGGCTTACCACTAACAGATACACCATCTCCCCAAAAAATCCCACCATACCAGAGAGAGTATCATCTCTCTCTTTATTTCTGTCTCATATCCAGGGATTGGGAGTTCCGTCTCTGTTACCTCCTGTTTACAGCCCAACCATCTGTTACTATAAACGTTAGCCGCTCCAGTTGTTTCGGCGCTAGAAAATTGTACCGGGGTGATGCCTGCAGCTGCATATCATCCTGGTACGTGATTTGTAAACATGTGCAATTCGTTTCGTTTCCGAATTCCGAATTTGTTTTTCGACAGATTCAAAAAATTTGTTAAGTCGGAAAAATTTTAATTCACGAAAACCCGAATTAACAAATTTTTTTGAAAATGTGAAAATTCGAGAATTCGTGAATTCAAAAATACGGGAAATCAGGACATGGCTTCCACAGTGAAGGTCCTCTGACTCCTCTGGATGGGGATGTGCACAGACATGTATATACAGTACATAGCCCCAGAAAAATATGCAATAGCCCATATGGATAGAGAAACATGGACATACAACTAATGCCGCGTACACACGACCAGTTTTGCCGTCGGAATAAACTCTGAAGGTTTCTCCGACGGAACTCTGACGTAATTCCATTCAGGCGGTCTTGCCTATGCACGGTCACACCAAAGTCCAACCGTCAAGAACGCGGTGACGTACAACACGTACGACGGGACTAGAAAAAGGAAGTTCGATAGCCAGTAGCCAATAGCTTCCGTCTCGTACTTGCTTTAGATCCTGCGTCGTTTTTGGTCTGTCGGAACTGGATACAGACGAGCGGTTTTCCCGTTCGGAATTGGTTCCGTCGGAAATATTTAGAGCATGTTCTATTTCTAGGTGCGTCAGAATTTTCAAAATTGTTTAGTCTAAGAAGCATATGTATTGTATGCGTTGTTTTGGAGTTGTCTGACTTATGTATTCTTTCTCTTTTATTCATAGTATGCCACATATGTACCAAAAAATCCTGATGAAGCTCATGAATTGAGCGAAACATGTTGAGTGGTATTCATGAAGTGGTTTTGTCAATCCCATGTAATAATTGATTGATTTAGATTGAAAGATTGCTGTTTTTTTAATTCTGTGGTGATATTTTGTAATAAAAATTTTGAAGAAAAGATTTATATATTTTTTTTTTATATAGTTGCATACATTGTTTTTTTGATTTGATCTAATACTATAAGCACCTTAAAAGTCCCAGGGGTAAATTTACCCCAATTCCCTCTATTTTTTATATATATTTCAAAAAAGAAAGTCCGATAAGGCATACACATGATTGGAATAGATGATGAAAAGCTTCCGTGGGACTTTTTCTGTCGGACATTCCGCTCGTGTGTACACGGCTTAATGTTATAAAATAAAAGTCAGTGGGTAAGACTCATGAATAGCCCTCGATGGGGGAATTTATTTGCAGTTAGTCTTATTTTGATGGTTTATAAACCATGTTATGTTATACAGTATAATCCTTTGTATGTAGTACATACCAGAACAGATCCATGGCTTATATGAATGTTGGCGCCCCCCAATGCCTTTTGATTACCTGGGATAAATTCAGACAAAGACGCTGTTAGTGGGAGTTGAGTATGAGAAACCACTCAAGTCACTACTCTTCTGGTTTATAATAGAGCAAACAATTGATCGTTCACTGACAAAACTAGAGGAAAAGTATATCTGATTGGTTACAGAGGGCATTGGTAAATCCTCAGCCAGGGCACGTGCCCCAGGTCTTCTCCTGAGTGCCCAGGTTTCTTCTGAGATACGGAGATGAAACATTCTATCCATTATACAGTTTTGGCATGTCCACTCTTCAATCTACCCTGTTTCCCCGAAAATAAGACCTAGCGTGATTGTCGCTGATGGCTGCAATATAAGCCCTGCCCCCCAAATAAGCCCTAGTTAAAGTCCTTGTAGGTCTTATTTTCAAGGTAGGGCTTATTTTCAGGGAAACAGGGTAGGGCTTATTTGGGGGGTAGGGCTTATATTGCAGCCATCACCGACAATCATGCTAGGTCTTATTTTTGGGGAAACAGGGTATCTTGTGACGGAACCATCCAGCACACGGCTTCGGTGGCGGGCTTTGGTGGCAGGTGTCCCTCCCCCCCACTGATGTAGATAACTGCAAATAGAATATTATAGGGACCCTAAAGTTGCCAATGGGTATCTCATATAACCCAAAACCAAGTAACCTCCAAACCCAATCCCAATATAAATTATATTCAATTTTTTTTAAAATTAACATAAGAACCTGTCAGGTAAAAGTGCTGTACACCAAATCCCCCATATCTGTGCATAGAACCCCCTAATAATATCCCAACAGTTGGTAATATCCATACAACATCATGTTATTCAACACAGAGATAAAAAACTATTATTCGCAGCTTCAATGACGGGATATTATGAACTCTACGCGTTTCGCAGAACAAGTCCGCTTCCTCGGGAGATATGGAGGTGCCAGATTATATGTACTTTTTGCACATCTACTTTTTTTTTTTAATATACCAAAGCAGATTTTTTGCAGAAAACCAGTACAGACTTATCCTCATGCACATTGCACTGCTGCTCATACTTTTGGGCAAAAGGGCAATACCAGGCGCGCTGTTATGTTTCTGCGCGTATGCATGCGCACGTGCACGTAGAAATTGGGGTGCATGCTTGACACCCAGCAGCAGTGGCGGCCCGTTCAAGCAGGGCGCAGGGGTGCCGCCCCCCTAATGCATGCGCCCAGCCCCTAATCTACATGCAGGGTGCTGGACGCATAGATTCCAATGGGGTGTTTTTTTTTTTAAACACGTGATTAGAGCCTGAGACTCTAATTGGCTTAAAAAAAAGGGCGGACTAAGGGCGCAGAGCACTGCGGTCCGAGCCCACCCAGTTGTGTGACAATAGCGAATTAATATTCACTATTGTCTTCCTGATTCTCCTCCTGGCCAAACAGTAAGCCCCAATTGTGTCTCAGGACACACTTCCTGTTCAGCCGGGAGGAGAATGTTTCTCTGTGGGCTGCAGATGATGTCTTTGAAGTCCGGCTGGAAGAAGCGGTCAGAGCGGTCCCGGCTCCTCCTACCCCTGCCTCCTACGGTAAGGCATCTAATTGGCACATTCCCGTTTGTCTCCCGCAGGGGGGGTGTTAATTTGCTGCCCCCCTCCCCAAAATATTGAGCCCCAGCCACTGCTGCCCAGCAGCCTATATTAATGGATGTGTCACTGGGAGAAGTTGCTGAATGGTCTTCATCTTTTTCCGTATATCCTGAGACCTGATCCATTGTATTTGTCTACCTGTGTATGACCCGTCTTCTCCCTGGACTTTGCCTCTGCTCTCTGCTTCAACCTTGCTCATCTAGTTACTTTGACCTTGGCCTGTTTCCTGGACTTGTCCCTGCCTGCTGATTCTGTACTGCCTTGCTCAGCTATTACCGACCTTGGCCTGTTACCTGGACTTGTCTCCGCCTGCTAATTCTATACTGCCTTGCTCGGCTATTACTGACCCTGGCCTGTTTCCTGGACTTGTCTCTGCCTGCTGATTCTGTACTGTCTTGCCCGGCTATTACTGACCTTGGCCTGTTTCCTGGACTTGTCCCTGCCTGCTAATTCTATACTGCCTTGCCCGGCTATTACTGACCTTGGCCTGTTTCCTGGACTTGTCCCTGCCTGCTAATTCTATATTGCCTTGCCAGACTATTACTGACCTTGGCCTGTTTCCTGGACTTGTCTCTGCCTGCTGATTCTGTACTGCCTTGCCTGACTATTACCGACCTTGGCCTGTTTCCTGGACTTGTCTCTGCCTGCTGATTCTGTACTGCCTTGCCCGGCTATTACCGACCTTGACCTGTTTCTCTGCCTGTCAATTCGGTCCCTTGCTGCCCTGGCTGTCACTGACTGCTGCCTGTTTCCTGACCACTGCTACCAGATCCTGCTCTGGTGCCAAGCTGCTTCAGCATCCTGTCCTGAAGACTGCAACTTCCAGCTCTACCTGCCTAAAGAGCGGACAATGCCAGCCAGCTACTCCGTCACTCGTGCCACTCCGTGCCCTCACACTCTCTGCCTCCACCTTCAGGAGTGTTGGGTAGGAAGTGCAAGAGAGGCCTCCAAACCATTGCAGTCTTCTCTAGGTAGGTCATATATGGTTTAGTGGCTAATGTACTACTTCCTGGGGGATAAAAGATGACTCCAGGGATGTGGCAATTTGGATCCAAGTCCCCTTATAATGTGACACCATAGAAAACTCAGAGGCTTATTTAATCAATGAGTGAGCCATTTGTGGTTTTGGTTTCATGCAGTCCTCCACTAACACTCTCCACAGACCCCTGTCCTATGTTTTATTGTTTTTATAAATGTAGATGTGTAAAAAAAGTACATATAACATAATCTGTAAGCTCCATATCTCCTGAGGAAACTGACTCAGTCTGCAAAATGTGTACAGTTCATAATGTCCCATCTAGGGACAAGGGGTGGGTAGGAGGGGCAGCTGCCCTTGGCACTGTGAGGTGGGGGAGCACCACAAAGAGGTTGGAGGGAGGGGGTTTGTGTTGAGAGGGGGAATTTGAGGGGAAAAGAAGTGTTCTAGGAGGAGAAATTTGTGGAGGTGTGCTGGGAGTATTGAGGGGATGTGTGTTGGGAGAGGTGATGGGGAAGAAGATTTGTGCTAGTGTGCAACAAGGTTCCTCAAACATGGGACTTTAATGGACCATTAACATAGGTGATTCTTATGAAATTAAGAATTTTCTTGTTACACAAATAGAATTTTAACAATACTTGTTGAATGATAAAAACAAACACATAGTGAAAACACAACAGAAAAACTGGAATAACCCAATTCCAATCCAACGTGTTTCAACAGATAGATTAGAAGTCTTCTTCAGGGACAATGGGTTGAAGATTTCCAGATATATGTTTAATCCCATGTGTTGTGTGTTTCAACCAAGAAAGATCAAAGCTCAAAACGTAAAAGGAGACCAGAGTGCCAAAGCAACACCCAGGAACCAGAGCAGGATTGAGATGAAAGGTGTCTATAAATTGACCACGCGTGGGAATGTGCCCACCCAAAAGGGGGCCGGAGCAGTATGAGAGACCAGGCCACAGAAAATTCTATGCCTTAAAAGTTCAAGACTAGTCGCTAAATACGGGAGTTTAGTCTTTAGTCTGAATGAGATTTATCCATAAAACAATCCAGTCACAGGTGGTCTGGAAGGTTGGTCAGAAGTATATCACTTTAAAGGCCATCCAGAGATGCCAAAGTATAAAGCTGGTGAGCCGGTCTATAGAACCTGGCTAGACATAACCAGCTACGCCTTAATGGTGTAATTTGGACATAAATTTCCCTGTGTCTCTCGGTTGAAGATTGTTTTTTGGGGGGGTTTGTGATAGTTGGGATGATTGGGGTATTTGTTCTAGGAGGAGAAATTTGGGGGAGGTGTTAGAAGGAGGGATCTGGAAGAATTTGTGATGAGAGGGGGGGGATTTGTGCTTAGAGGGGAAATTTGAGGAGTATAGAATTTGTACTAGGGGAGATTTGTTTTTTTTTTTGGGGGGGGGGGTGGATTTAAGCTGGAGGCATATGGAAAATGGGAGGATTTGAGCTGGGGGGTGGGGGGGGCAAAGATTTGTGCTGAAGAGGGGAATTCAGCAGGGGGCAGATTTTTATTGGGAGGAGGGGGAATTTATGCTTAGGAGGTAAGCATGCAGATTAGTGCTCAGTTTTCGGGGGTGGGGATTTTTGCTGACACATAATGCTTATACATCTTGGGGGGGGGGGTCGCAATTTGGCATGTTCGCCCTGGGCTCTAGATGACTTTGTCCTGGCACTGGCCCCATTGACAAAGCTATGAAGTTTATTTTTACTGGGATTGTACTTGGATGTTGTGTGTGTTTTAGGATGTCCATTGGCCCCTTTAAAGTCCCTTCAACAACAACCACCCATCCAATACTTCCTTCCTTACGTTTAAGTTTCCGATTTCTTCTCCACAGAATAAAAACACAAGTTGCCAGAATGAGGACAGCCATAACGAGGCAAGGAACCAAGATCTGTATCATCCTGTAAAAGAAAAGTAAAAGAGAGATTACACCAACCATCACATGAAGATAGTAGCATCCTCCAGTGGTGAATAGGCTGACAGTGTTATAGGATGTTTCTCAGGAGAACATGACCATGTTCCTTTGGCTTCCCCAAACATTACCCCTAGTGGGTGTATACAGTAAGTGTGGTGGTGACATTAGACTGTTAGCTCCTCTGAGGAACATGGACTGATGTGAATGGAGCCATATACTCCATGCAGCCTGCAAGTAAATAAGTGATACTGATAACTGTCTAGCTACTTTTGGACCGCCCGCCGTCATTATACGCCGGCTTAATTTTGGAACTGGGCAATGAGGGGTCAGAACTAGGCACCACATCCGATGAGGTAAATAGAAACAACTGGTAAAGAACAAGCGGGACTTTAAAGGTAACAAAAATAATGAACAAATAGATATATAAAAATATAAATTTTATTAAACATCAGTTTCTTTAAAATGTTCAGGAAGCATATAATTCATATAACACGTGCAACCACTTCTTACTCTACATGTTTCGCTCATAAGAGCTTCCTCAGGAGATTTTGAAAGTGCTGCATGAAGTTAAATATTACAAAAGAAACAAACAATTATGAAAAATTGCACTTAAAGATTATTGTGACAATAGTGTCAAAAAGATTACATAACATATCATAAATCATGATTATATACATTTTTTTCAAAAATTGATAACGAGCTTAGAGTGCATGCCTACCAGATGCTTTTGTTCGCAATGACACTTGAATTAATCGGACAATTCTGATTCCTAGACTGGAGCCTGTGTTATAGGGGCATGTGTACAACCATAGGGAGAGGATAAGATTCTGAAATGTATAGAAACCACATATAAATTTTGAACTTTAGGACCCTAATTGATCAAAACCAGGATCATAGAAATGGTTTAATAGTAGTTTTGAAAGGAGGCAAAATGACCTTATTCAGAGTTGTGACAGTATAGAATCTTTATACAGTGGAACCTTGGTTAACGAGTAACGCGGTTAACAAGCATTTTGAAAGACAAGCAACTTTTTTCTTTAAATCCTGACTCGGTTTGTGAGTGTTGTCTTGCAAAACGAGCAGAATTCAAGCTAATATGGTGTGCAGTACCGCATTTGGCCAGAGGTGCGGGGGGCGCCGGTGACACTCGGAATGGTTCGGAGCCGTTCGGAAATACTCGTAAGCACTCGGAAATACTCGAAAACACACAGAAATACTTTGTTCCTGAGTGTTTCGGAGGGTTTCCGTGTTCAGCCGAGCTGTCCCCGAGTATTTCCGAGGCTCTCTGGCACCTCCTACCTCTGGCCACATGTGGTATGGCATGCAATAGAAGTAAATGCGGAACAAATTATCTTCGTTGCCATTGACTTCTATGGGGAAAATCGCTTTGTTATGCCGAGCAGTCCCTGAGTATTTCCGAGGCTCTCCGGCGCCCCCCCCCCACCTCTGGCCACATACGGTATGGCATGCAATAGAAGTCAATGCGGAACAAATTATCTTCATTTCCATTGACTACTATGGGGAAACTCGCTTTGATATGCTGAGCAGTCCCCGAGTATTTCCGAGGCTCTCCGGCGCCTCCCCCCCACCTCTGGCCACATACGGTATTGCATGCAATAGAAGTCAATGCGGAACGAATTATCTTCGTTACCATTGACATCTATGGGGAAACTCGTTTTGATATGCGAGTGCTTTGGATTACAAGCATTCTCCTGGAACGGATTATGCTCGTAATCCAAGGTTCCACTGTATCCCCAAACCAAGGGAATAAGGTTCATTGCTGGGATAACTAGTAGAGAAGCAGCAGAAGATATTTGCTGGACCCTAACACGACCCAGATATAGACAAACAGCACTCCTGCTGTCAGGTCTGTTTTGGGAAATCAGCCAGCCATAATCCTAAAATAAAAAGAGATTGTTTCCTTTTAGTAGAAATGTGTATATATATATCTCAGACTTCCCACATATGTTCATACAGATCACTCCTGTTCTGGGTGAGGCTGGAGCCCAAGGGTCAATTTGGCGGGTGGGGGCATCAGCACTTCAGAGAAACAGATGGAAACAAATTGTCTGTGGCTTAAAGAGATGCAGCCTACTTACCTGCAAACGCAGGCAGATATTGACCAGTGAGCCCCAAGCCCCCCTCCCCAACAGGAGTGAACCAGGGGACATATTGTAGAAAAAGGGTACTTCCATGTGCCGAAGATTCAAGGGAAAACTTGCTGTGAAGGGGGAAAGAGAGGAGGGACGCACAATAAAAATTCTCCGTCAGTGCATGGTGGCAAACCGCCACGTTTTAAGCTCTCCCCGTCCCGCCGGCGTCTGGCGTCACCAGCGGGGCGCGGACGTGTTGAGAGCGATACTGCGCATGTACCAGACTAGCGGCACATGTGACCTCACACGCTGACGCGCGTGGTCACAATTCGCCATGTTGGAAAGTCCATGATTGCCAGATAAGCAGAGGGGATGGGCGGACATGTATCCAGTCCGCCCCTCAGCATCACAGGCAACGTACTCTGCACATAATGACACAGGGATCAGATTACTGACTCCTAGTCATAAGGCTGTTAAAGAGGGATCAGACATGCTTCTGCTAACAGCGCTGACGGGCCCGAGCAAAACACGAGTGATTGGTTTGACACTAATGCAGCAAGTGCCCAGGGCGTCCGTATGGTTACTAGTCCCCCAGCCCAGTCATGAATGAAAGCATGATTATAGTAATTATTGATCTCAAATTATTTTTTCTGCATCTGAAAATACGGCATACCTTACCAGCTCATCGTGTACATAGATGTGTGAACAAACAGCATAGCACCTCCTAGATAAAAATTGATGAACAAAACATAAACAATTAACCACTTGCTTACCGCCACTTAAACCCCCCTCCTGCCCAGACCAATATTCAGATTTCAGCGCTGTGACACTTTGAATGACAATTGCGCCGTCATGCTACCTACACTGTACCCAAATTACATTTTTATCATTTTGTTCACACAAGTGGAGCTTTCTTTTGGTGGTATTTAATTACCACTTGGGTTTTTATTTTTTGCTAAACAAACAAAAAAAGACAGAGATTTTTGAAAAAAAAAAAACATGTTTCATAGTTTGTTATAAAATTTTGCAAACGGGTAATTTTTCTCCTTCATTGATATTCGTTGATGAGGCTGCACCAATGGGCACTGATGGGCTGCACTTTTGGAAATTCAGAGTGCGACCATTTCTTCATTTTATTCGTATTGGACGGTGGTGAGCCGGGGTCTGCACCTGTCATCCATTTGCACCTGAAGATTTGCCTGTAGCGGTGTGTGCTCTTCTTTTGGTTCCTGCTGCACTGATGGGCACTGATGGGCTGCACTGATAGTCACAGATAAGGCGACACTGAAAGGCACTGATAAGATGGCACTGATGGGCCCTGATGGGTGGCACTGATGGGTGGCACTAATGGGCACTGATAGGTGGCACTGATGGGCACTGGTAGGTGGTACTGATGGGCACTGGCAGGTGGTATTGAAAGGGAGCCCTGGTGATGAGGCACTGATTGGTGACATTTATAGGTGACACTGTGGGAACTGGTAGGTGGCGCCGGTGGGCGCTGGTGGGCACTGGTAGGTGGCACAGGTGGGCACAGAAGCATCTACAGAGGCTCTCCACAATCGGGACTGATGTCCCTCTCACAGCCGCCAGTGATCGGTTTTTTTTTCCCTCCTCACGCTGCCAGCGTGAGTAGAAAAAATAGCCGATTACTGGCTCTGTTTACATCACATGATCAACTGTCATTGGCTGACAGCTGATCACGTGGTAAGGGGTCGGGATCGACTCCGATCTGTGATCAGCCGAGTCTCATAGACTCCCTGATCACTAAGCGCGCCGTGCGTGCCCTGCAGGGTGCGCGCAGGCCGCTCGAGCAGGGGAGGACGTCTATGGACGCCCTCCCGGCAAATTAGGTCCGCGCTGCAGCCGTCTTTCAGCTATAGCGCGGACGGGGGGGGGGTTAATAAGTATTTATTAACTAATCAATTTGAAAAAAATACTATACGTATTGAAGGTGGGCAAAAAAGGGGAAAGGATACAAAAGGTATTTATATTAATAATACATTTGTTAAATTTATTAAAATTTGTCTGAACCAGAGAATGAGAGAAAGGGGAGTTTGAGCCAAATGGACAGCCTAATTCACAGGAATGGCTTAAAACTGAATGCACCACTCAGTCCCGGGGGGTTTGAGAGCCGATAAATTATGAATCCACCGGGCCTCCCGCTGTAGAAGTAGCTTGTCATTGTCACCCCCCCCTCTCTCATTCTTTGGTAAGTATTCCAAAGCAAAAAAAATGCATTTTCGACAGGTAAAAAGCATGGAAGAGACCCATGTGTCAACTAATGGGCGTCTCCATTCTGGACTTAGAGACTAATTTGACATGATCACGAATAGGGGGGGAGATAACGATCTTTTTGTTTTGCCCACATACTATGCACCACAATCACACATCATGATATAAACCACCCCAACCGATCGACAGTGGAAAAAGACACACCCGCCGCTTTAAGTTGAGATCAGGAAGCCTAATGATTCAGTAGGTGCTCGCCTCGGCTCGCCTCCGCACACAATGAATTTAGAAGAAATGGCCGCAAACCACTGTAGATCCAAATCCTTTTTATTTGGACTTCCCAAAAAATGATAGGAATTAGAATGCTGGCAAGTTGGCAAGAAATCGCGGTTTAAAGATGTGTCCATCAGGCAATGTAATCTCCTGAGCTTCATGAATGTATCTACAGAAGTTGCATTTACCGCAGGGAAACGTTCCCGTGCGTTCATTCTGACCTGTTTTCTTGGATTGCTGGTGACTGTGGACCAAACTGTCTCTTAGGGATTTGGATCTCCTGAAGGTTATTTCCGCTTAAGTTGTTAAATATTTTGATACAGTTGGATCGGCAAGTAGTAAATACCAATATTTTTACATTATGCTCCTGACCTGTTTTTGTTGCCCCGAGCAGCGGGTAATCAGTCTTACCCCGCACTCGGGTTTAAAAACTTTAGTTCTACCCTGTCCTGATTCTTTGCTCGGTTATAGGCCTTTTTGAGGCATTTGTTACTGTAGCCTCTTTCTTGTAGGCAAAATCGTAACGCCCTGTACAAACGGTCGGATTTTCCGACGGAAAAAGTGCGATCGGATTGTGTTGTCGGAAATTCCGACAGTTTGTGGGCTCCATCTGCCTTTTTCTGGTCGGAATTTCCGAAAACACAAAGTTTGAGAGCAGGCTATAAAATTTTCCCACAACAAAATCCGATCGGTTAAATTCCGATCGTGTGTACACAAATCCGGCGCACAAAGTGCCACGCATGCTCAGAATAAATTAAGAGAGGAAAGCTTTTGGCTACTGCCGTTTATAGTCCCCGACGTACGTGTTTTACGTCACCGCATTCAGAACGATCGGATTTTCCGACAACTTTGTGCGACCGTGTGTATGCAAGACAAATTTGAACATCCGTCGGAAAAAATCCAAAGGATTTTGTTGTCGGAATGTCCGATCAATGTCCGACCGTGTGTACAGGGCATAATGTTTTGGCCTCTTTCTCAAAATCAACATCACTGCCAGTGGCGTCGCTAGGGGGTGGCTTTTGGGGGCTATAGCCCCGAATCTGGGGCCCATAGCCCCGAGTCTCTGCAGGGGTCCCCAAGGGGCAGGGAGGCTCTCTGGGGACCCTGATGTAAGGGGGGCTCACTGGGAACCCTGATGTAAGTGGGGGGCTCTCTGGGACCCTGATGTAAAGGGGGAGGCTCTCTGGGGACCATGATGTAAGGGGGGCTCACTGGGAACCCTAATGTAAGTGGGGGGCTCTCTGGGACCCTGATGTAAAGGGGGAGGCTCTCTGGGGACCATGATGTAAGGGGGGGCTCTCTGGGGACCCTGATGTAAGTGGGGGGCTCTCTGGGGATATACACACACATGTATATATCTGTATATACATGTGTATTGCCCACCCAAGCGTATGACTTTCTTTACTACGCTGCTATAGGCTCTAGCCCCAGATCTTTTGTAGACCTAGTGACACCTCTGATCACTGCTACAATTTCGTTTTAATCGCAAGTACTGGCTATATGGAATACTCATAACCAGAGGTGATGGATGAGAACTATCAGTGTGTAGAATAGAGTTCCCGGCTGAGGATTTTTGAAATAATGTGGAACCGAGACTACCATCAGGATTAATAAACAACTAAACATCAAAAAAGCTCAGTATTTGTTCATGATAATTAATAGTAAACTTTAGATTGAAGTTGTTAACTTTCAAAGTTTCAAAAAAAGCAAGCAACTCATTTTGGGTACCTGTATAATATCAAAAAAATGTTGTCGATTAAAAAGAAGCCATATGAGCACCTTTGAAAAAAAAATCCTGCATATCTTCCATGCAGAACAAGTCACGCTCCCAGTCACGCGGAGACTACGCAAGCACCGCGAGACTTGGGATTTACCTTAGCTGTATGACAGCAATGCTACACGGCATTGTTCATTCCGTGGACACGCTGTCCATCGGAGGAAGGTATCCCCCTATTCTCTGCGGCTTGGACTTAGCCCAAAGACAGCTGCAATATATGGCCTACATTTAGGACCTGGATGAGGCGGACTCCGGACGACTGGTGAAGTGGTGACATGTATCTGACCTATTGAGATATATATATATATATATATATATATATATATATATATATATATATATACTCACCAATGGCGTCCCTAGGGGGGCCAGAGGGGGCCCTGACCCCCCCCCAACATTATGCTGTGCCCCACCATGTGCCACCCAATTAAAAAAAATATATATTATTTTTTTTTACAAAAAGGCAATGTCTAAGAGGGAGAGCGTCCCCAGTCAGCTCCTGCGGGTGATTCCTCCCCCCTCCCTCTGCTCGCTGACACTGCATAATGCGAGCGCTCACACAACCACAGCCGCCCAATCTGCTTCTTCCCCGGCATCCTCATTGGCAGGGAGAAGAGCGAGTTGCAGAAAGGACTCCACCAGGACTCTCAGTTACTGAAAAAACAGACTGATTTCTCCCGTCCTTAGGACAGGAGGACCAGCCTGTAAATTCCAAGAGATGCCAGACCAGCGCTGTCAATAGCAGGGGCAGGACAGCAAGAGGAGGCTGGGGGACCCCACAGTGGCAGAACACCAGGGCCCGGGGGCAAGACAACCTTTGCAACCCTGATAGTTCTCCCACTGCTTTGGACCCTTATATTTCCTTGGTATGCTGGTGATATATATCTCTTGTTTTCTGCCACCCTGGGGGGCCCCAATACAGTAGGAAGGGAGCTCACTGCAGAACATGTGAAAGGGTCGTTGTTGGATCGTAGTAAAGGGCCCCAGGATATATATATATATATACTCACCAATGGCGTCCCTAGGGGGGCCAGAGGGGGCCCTGACCCCCCCCCAACATTATGCTGTGCCCCACCATGTGCCACCCAATTTAAAAAAATATATATTATTTTTTTTTACAAAAAGGCAATGTCTAAGAGGAAGAGTGTCCCCAGTCAGCTCCTGCGGGTGATTCCTCCCTCCTCCCTCTGCTCGCTGACACTGCATAATGCGACCGCTCACACAACCACGGCCACCCGATCTGCTTCTTCCCCGGCATCCTCAATGGCAGGGAGAAGTGCGAGTTGCAGGAAGGACTCCACCAGGACTCTCAGTTACTGAAAAAACAGACTGATTTCTCCTGTCCTTAGGACAGGAGAACCAGCCTGTAAATTCCAAGAGATGCCAGACCAGCGCTGTCAATAGCAAGGACAGAATAGCAAGAGGAGGCTGGGGAACCCCACAGTGGCAGAACACCAGGGCCCGGGGGCAAGACAACCTTTGCAACCCTGATAGTTCTCCCACTGCTTTGGACCCTTATATTTCCTTGGTGTGCTGGTGATATATATTTCTTGTTTTCTGCCACCCTGGGGGGCCCCAATACAGTAGGAAGGGAGCTCACTGCAGAACATGTGAAAGGGTCGTTGTGGGATCGTAGTAAAGGGCCCCAGGATATATATATATATATATATATATATATATATATACACTACCGTTCAAAAGTTTGGGGTCACATTGAAATGTCCTTATTTTTGAAGGAAAAGCACTGTACTTTTAAATGAAGCTAACTTTAAACTAGTCCTAACTTTAAACAAATATACTCTATACATTGCTAATGTGGTAAATGACTATTCTAACTGCAAATGTCTAGTTTTTGGTGCAATATCTACATAGGTGTATAGAGGCCCATTTCCAGCAACTATCACTCCAGTGTTCTAATAATACAATGTGTTTGCTCATTGGCTCAGAAGGCTAATTGATGATTAGCAAACCCTTGTGCAATCATGTTCACACATCTAAAAACAGTCTAGCTCCTTCCAGAAGCTACAAAACTGACCTTCCTGTGAGCAGATTGAGTTTCTGGAGCATCACATTTGTGGGGTCAATTAAACGCTCAAAATGGCCAGAAAAAGAGAACTTTCATCTGAAACTCGACAGTCTATTCTTGTTCTTAGAAATGAAGGCTATTCCATGCGAGAAATTGCAAAGAAATTGAAGATTTCCTACAACGGTGTGTACTACTCCCTTCAGAGGACAGCACAAACAGGCTCTAACCAGAGTAGAAAAAGAAGTGGGAGGCCGCGTTGCACAACTAAGCAAGAAGATAAGCACATTAGAGTCTCTAGTTTGAGAAACAGACGCCTCACAGGTCCCCAACTGGCATCTTCATTAAATAGTACCCGCAAAACACCAGTGTCAACATCTACAGTGAAGAGGCGGCTGCGGGATTTTGGGCTTCAGGGCAGAGTGGCAAAGAAAAAGCCATATCTGAGACTGGCCAATAAAAGAAAAAGATTAAGATGGGCAAAAGAACACAGACATTGGACAGAGGAAGACTGGAAAAAAGTGTTGTGGACGGATGAATCCAAGTTTGAGGTGTTTGGATCACAAAGAAGAACGTTTGTGAGACGCAGAACAAATGAAAAGATGCTGGAAGAATGCCTGACGCCATCTGTTAAGCATGGTGGAGGTAATGTGATGGTCTGGGGTTGCTTTGGTGCTGGTAAGGTGGGAGCTTTGTACAGGGTAAAAGGGATTCTGAATAAGGAAGGCTATCACTCCATTTTGCAACGCCATGCCATACCCAGTGGACAGCGCTTGATTGGAGCCAATTTCATCCTACAACAGGACAATGACCCTAAACACACCTCCAAATTGTGCAAGAACTATTTACAGCAGAAGCAGGCAGCTGGTATTCTATCGGTAATGGAGTGGCCAGCACAGTCACCAGATCTGAACCCCATTGAGCTGTTGTGGGAGCAGCTTGACCGTATGGTACGCCAGAAGTGCCCATCCAACCAATCCAACTTGTGGGAGCTGCTTCTAGAAGCGTGGGGTGCAATTTCTCCAGCTTACCTCAATAAATTAACAGCTAGAATGCCAAAGATGTGCAATGCTGTAATTGCTGCAAAAGGAGGATTCTTTGATGAAAGCAAAGTTTGATGTAAAAACAATGTTATTTCAAATACAAATCATTATTTCTAACCTTGTCAATGTCTTGACTCTATTTTCTATTCATTTCACAAAGTATGGTGGTGAATAAGTGTGACTTTTCATGGAAAACACAAAATTGTCTGGGTGACCCCAAACTTTTGAACGGTAGTGTATATATATATACTCACCAATGGCGTCCCTAGGGGGGCCAGAGGGTGCCCTGACCCCCCCCAACATTATGCTGTGCCCCACCATGTGCCACCCAATTAAAAAAAATATATATTATTTTTTTTTTACAAAAAGGCAATGTCTAAGAGGAAGAGAGTCCCCAGTCAGCTCCTGCGGGTGATTCCTCCCCCCTCCCTCTGCTCGCTAACACTTCATAATGCGACCGCTCACACAACCACGGTCACCTGATCTGCTTCTTCCCCAGCATCCTCAATGGCAGGGAGAAGAGCGAGTTGCAGGAAGGACTCCACCAGGACTCTCAGTTACTGAAAAAACAGACTGATTTCTCCCGTCCTTAGGACAGGAGAACCAGCCTGGAAATTCCAAGAGATGCCAGACCAGCGCTGTCAATAGCAAGGACAGAACAGCAAGAGGTGGCTGGGGAACCCCACAGTGGCAGAACACCAGGGCCCGGGGGCAAGACAACCTTTGCAACCCTGATAGTTCTCCCAATGCTCTGGACCCTTATATTTCCTTGGTATGCTGGTGATATATATCTCTTGTTTTCTGTGGCCCCCTATATTTCTTTGGTGTGCTGGTGATATATATCTCTTGTTTTCTGCCACCCTGGGGGGCCCCAATACAGTAGGAAGGGAGCTCACTGCAGAACATGTGAAAGGGTCGTTGTGGGATCGTAGTAAAGGGCCCCAGGATATATATATATATATATATATATATATATATATATATACTCACCAATGGCGTCCCTAGGGGGGGCCAGAGGGGGCCCTGACCCCCCCCAACATTATGCTGTGCCCCACCATGTGCCACCCAATTAAAATATATATTATTTTTTTTTTACAAAAAGGCAATGTCTAAGAGGAAGAGTGTCCCCAGTCAGCTCCTGCGGGTGATTCCTCCCCCCTCCCTCTGCTCGCTGACACTGCATAATGCGATCGCTCACACAACCACGGCCACATGATCTGCTTCTTCCCCGGCATCCTTAATGGCAGGGAGAAGAGCGAGTTGCAGGAAGGACTCCACCAGGACTCTCAGTTACTGAAAAAACAGACTGATTTCTCCCGTCCTTAGGACAGGAGAACCAGCCTGTAAATTCCAAGAGATGCCAGACCAGCGCTGTCAATAGCAAGGACAGAACAGCAAGAGGAGGCTGGGGAACCCCACAGTGGCAGAACACCAGGGCCCGGGGGCAAGACAACCTTTGCAACCCTGATAGTTCTCCCACTGCTTTGGACCCTTATATTTTCTTGGTATGCTGGTGATATATATCTCTTGTTTTCTGTGGCCCCCTATATTTCTTTGGTGTGCTGGTGATATATATCTCTTGTTTTCTGCCACCCTGGGGGGCCCCAATACAGTAGGAAGGGAGCTCACTGCAGAACATGTGAAAGGGTCGTTGTGGGATCGTAGTAAAGGGCCCCAGTATATATATATATATATATATATATATATATATATATATAAAATTGCACTTTATAGTTGCCCCCCTACTTTTGTCCCCGTCCCCCCATGTGCCCACCCTAAATATGAAAGCTGGAGACGCCACTGATACTCACCTGTACCGGGTAGAATCCATTAGCCTGTCCCCAGCTGATACCATCAAGTGGGGTGCCTACATATCTTTCTATATCTTTGAGGGGATTGGTTACTTCAATCCAGTGTCTAATCTACATGGATTATACTTTCAGGAAAATTTATATTTTGCATGCAAGGCGGGAAATACTAATCTCCATTGTCTTTTGAATGGAGCCCGAACGCATGGACCCTGTATATTAATAATTATCCAGTTTGGATTACTGAGTTCTGCTTTTTTACCCCCTTTAAATCCTTATTGAATTAGGACCTAATATAGAGAATTAGCAGTGTTTGATGTCTGAGAGGCCTGTATGTCTGTTTGTGGTGGCCACCTGTGTCCTTAGGACAACTGTCTAATTTTAGATGTACGTGGTGGAGGTTTGGTATTATTATACATTTGTAAATTGTTAGTATTATGTGGAGTTTTCAAATAAAGGAATTTTTTTACATTTAATACCGGCTAGTTCTTCCCTGAAGACTTCTTTGGGAATTCTTCTCCCCCTTGTTTTTTGTATGCTGATTTGAATTCAGAGGAACACACCCCTATGGTTGATTACTACTGTATCCCTAGGGTGACAGTATGCTTTGACTGCAGTGGGGATAGATTATATGAATCCCCTTTAGTCTGGCCTATGCGGATGTAGCCGGAGTGTCATTTTTATATGGTTGTTTTGTCGGTCCTTAAGTAGCTAGAAGATGAACATGCAAAAAAAGTGACTGGAAGCTATAATACAGCTGTAATCATCTGAAAGGACTGTCCCTCTTTTGTACCCAAACTCCTCGTTCCTTCACAGCTGTCCCTCGCTTCGGTCTGATATTAAATCTGCGTGTAGGCAGGTGCAGTCTTCACTCTCCACTGCAGGTGGCGCTCGTACGTACTGGCAATGCAACTGGATGAGGAAGTAGGGAGAGACTGGGTTTCTCTATGGTTTCCTCAGACCCCTGGAAGAGTGGTCTGGTTGGCTGCAGTGAATCCTGGTGACCCTGACGGCCATCTTGGGTCATGCAGAGTCTATTTTAAGTCTCATCTCCCTGGTTTTGGGTTGCATTTTGCAAGTGGCTAGTGTAGAGACAGGGTACCCGTCTGCACTAGCGGTAGAGAGAGGTTCCAAAGGAGTAGGGAAAAAGTAGGGTCTAAATCTACATGCTTGGGAAGCTCCCCTGCAGGTTGGGCCAGCCAAGCCGCACTACTCTCCCCTTGACAGACGCCGTCGGCAACTCGGGCGTACACACAGCTGACTCTCTTCTCTGAACTGTTGTTAGTGTCCAGATCGGGTGAGCTTCTCCACTAGGCTTGTTTGTACTGTTTTGCAAGATCTGCAATACATATTTTTTGGCAATCCGGGGCTCTCTGTGCTTTCTGCTGCTGCGCCACGCTGCACCTACCCAACATGTATGAGAAAAAAGTTTATATTGCATTGAGTGTAATCGATTTTTTGGAGTTTTGGCTGGAGCGTGGATGAGTTAGCACCCCTTGTCAGGTTTTTTTATGCTCCGTGTCCCAACCAGGGAGGTTTACCCTTCTATTTATCCTAATCACTGGGCAGGGCCACCATTCCAAATCATTGGGGCCCCATACAGCCTACCTGATAAGGCTGGTTCCCCCTCTAGAAAACTTGTTTACCTCTTGTATTACAGAATGGCAACGGCAGTAGAAGAGCCTTTACTCATGCTGCTGACTTGGGATTGGTGGTGGAGAAGGTAGCCCCAGTCCCACTGGTGAGGGTATAAATAGGGCAGCGGGATGGGAAGCTCTAGAGCAGAGTTCCAAGTTGGAAGAGAGGAGCACTGATAACTGAAGACTTGTAGCATACACGCTTGTGTAGAGCTGTCCTTGGATGGGGCCGGACCCCTTGGGGTCAGCAGGAAAGCCCGCTACTAGTACTGGAGTACTGCCTATAACCCCCTATATATCAGCAGCCCTAAAACTTAGAGTGAAGGAAAATTCGAAATGTTGTGTGGTCACCATAAAAATCCTCTAATGGCAAGTGTCCTAAGTGTCCTAGAGGGTTTTTTTTTCCTTTTTAGAGATTTCATCTTACTTCCTGTTGTCTTCCCAAGACAGGAAGTGAAGGAAAACCCCCAATTGGGACACAGATAACTATCTATGGGCCATATAGTGCCGCAGCCCGCTTACGATAATTACAAAGAACTCAAAAACCCCCAATTATGACGGAATTTTAAGGTACAACTTACACAATATTTGTAAACTGTACAAAAGTTTATAACAAAATTATTAAACAAAACATTTAAAACAGTAACACATTAAAATGTCCATGGGCATCATACAGAACCTTTCCAGAAAAGAATGTGGTAAGATGTTCAGTTAAAGCTTCACATATAAGTGTACGATGACAGTAATAGCAGTGCAGCAGATTATAGGAAGCTCCAACACCCTCGACACGTTTCTTGGATAAAAATCCACTTCATCAGGAGTTCATTGAAGAAGCATGTATAGGAAAACTGAATATTCAAATGCAAAGGAGAGGAACATTCATGCTCATTAGGAGATGGTACATGCGCAGTACCCCAGAGTGGGGGAGCAGAACATCCAGAGCACACCACACCAGACTCTCGTGAAGAAGACTATTTGGAGATGTTTAGATAGACATCTCATGATATATGCATAAATGCACAATGTCTGAGATCTGTATATTGCGTAAAATGGCCAGGCTAATTTTTAAAGTTGGTTCACTTCGACCATTAAATGCTTGAGCCTTCAGCTCTAAAAAAAAAAAAATAGTCATAAAAGGAAGAAATCCAAGCATCCTCTCAGCGTGTCTTTAGTAAAAGGTCTGTGCAACTTCAGACGCCCTCGGGGCAGAACCCCCAAGAAACGCGTCAAGCGTGTTGGAGCTTTCTATAATCTGCTGCACTGCTATTACTGTCATTGTAAACTTATATGTGAAGCTTTATAACTGAACATCTTACCACATTCTTTTGTGGAAAGGTTTTGCATGATGCCCATGGACATTTTAATGTGTTACTGTTTTTTTAATGTTTTGTTTAATAATTTTGTAATAAACTTTCGTACAGTTTTCAAATACTGTGTAAGTTGTGCCTTAAAAATCCCGTCATAATTGGGGGTTTAACCCTTTAGAGTTTTTTGTAACACTCTATCTACCCTGTTTCCCCGAAAATAAGACCTAGCGTGATTGTCGGTGATGGCTGCAATATAAACCCTACCCCCCAAATAAGCTCTACCCTGTTTCCCCGAAAATAAGCCCTACCCTGAAAATAAGACCTACAAGGACTTTAACTAGGGCTTATTTGGGGGGTAGGGCTTATATTGCAGCCATCACCGACAATCACGCTAGGTCTTATTTTCTGGGGAAACAGGGTATGACATATAAAAAAAAAAAGTTTCAGCTTTGTACATACTAAATATAAAGCTTTGTCTGGGCAGGGCCCCCCCTCCTTCATATTTTCACCGTTCCTTCACTCCCCGTCTGCTCCATTTATCTGCTGAACAGTAATACCCGGTACTTCAAGGCAGGGGCGTTGCTAAGTCTAAAAAAGATCTGGGGTTAGAGCCCATAGCAGCGAAGTAAAGAAAGTCATACGCTTCGGTGGGCATACACATGTCTATAATATACGTGTGTGTGTGTGTATATATATATATATATATATATATATATATAAATATTATACAGGACACCAAGAATGTGTCCTGGATGGCAGGTACATTCCCCCAATATTGGAGTCGTGGTCCCTTTAAGGGGGACAGTTGCAGAGTCTTCAAACCCTGATCACTAGGACTTTGGTACTGAAGGGGTTAAGTCCCAGGGGGGGAGAGAGGCTTGAAAGGCAGCAGAGGGAAACCAGCACCTGTGTCTAGGAAGAGAGAGAGAGAGAGAATCTCACAAGCTGGGCAGCAAGTGTGAGCTCTTTGACCAAGGAGACACAGGCTGATGACCCCCTCTGTCTGGCCTGCCTGGCACCCTTGCTCTGGAGAAGCCTAACCCCTGTATGGGACCAAAAAAAAAAAAAACAGCGTTGAGCCTGCTTAAATTATCATTACCAGGATTTAGGACTCTTATTTACTGTGGCTGAAGTAAGCTGTCGTTTTTGTTTAGTCGTCATTGAAATAAATGAACTGTTTGCTTTCAATAAACTGACTGGCGGTTATTACAGAGCTACCCCCCAGGTTACATTTGGTGGAGAATGCGGGCAGAATATAGCCACAAAAAAAAGTTTGAAAGCATTTTAAAGGGCCAGTACCCACATTTACATGTCCTGGGTCAGGACAGCACAAGCTCTGAAAACCTCACAAGGCGACATGGAGGAGGTGATGAAAGCCCTAGCTCAGAGCACGATAGCCCAGCAGCAGGCCACCGCAGAAGCCAACCGTCGCCATGAGGAAGTAATGGCCCAGCAACAGTAAACCACTTGCTTGCTGGTCGCCCAGTTCACAGTCCAGCAAGAGACTACTGAAGCACAGGTAGCTGCTTTACAGGAAGCAATGCAGCGTCTTGCACAGGGACAAGAACAAACCGTGGGTGCCTCTAGTAACCAGCTAGCCATAAGGGCCAGTCACTACCTGCAAAAGTTAACGCCTAGTGATGAGGTAGAGGCATTCATGGTTACTTTTGAGAGAACAGCAGAAAAAGAAGGGTGGCCCCCAGACCAGTGGGCTGGTATTGTTGCACTTCATTTTGGAAGTTATAATATTTGAATGTTATCTGCACGTTTTTGGACTATTTGCACAGGGTTCATTTATTAATAATTCAAAATATTTATTTATTATGAGATTTGTGTACTAGGTTATTGTTATAGTTACTCACCTTATTATATTGTATTTTTCTATTTATATAATTATTTATTTATTCATCTATTCACTGGTTGGTCTTAGTGCTGCACATATTGTTATTTAATTCCCCAGAGAGCCTCCCTCTTGCATCAGGGTCCCCAGAGAGCCCCCCTAACATCAGGGTCCCCAGAGAGCCCCACCTTACATCAGGGTCCCCAGAGAGCCTCCCCCTTATATCAGAGTCCCCAGAGAGCCTCCCCCTTATATTAGAGTCCCCAGAGAGCCTTCCCCTTGCATCAGGGTCCCCAGAGAGCCCCCCACTTACATGAGGGTCCCCAGAGAGCCTCCCCTTATATCAGAGTCCCCAGAGAGCCTTCCCCTTGCATCAGGGTCCCCAGAGAGCCCCCCACTTACATCAGGGTCCTCAGAGAGCCTCCCCTTATATCAGAGTCCCCAGAGAGCCCCCCCACTTACATCAGGGTCCCCAGAGAGCTCCCCCTTACATCAGGGTCCCCAGAGAGCCCCGTCCTTACATCGGGTCCCCAGAAAGCCCCCCTTACATCAGAGTCCCCAGAGAGCCTCTTTCCTTACATCAGGGTCCCCAGAGAGCCCCCCACTTACATCAAGGTCCCCAGAGAGACCTTCCTTACATCAGGTTCACCAGAGAGAGGACGGGCAGTGCGATATGATGTCATCTCTCTGCTGCCCGCAAGTGAACAGTGAGAGTGGAACAGCAGTGATACAGGGCGGGCAGTGAGAAAATGATGTCATCTCTCTGCTCTCTCATGGCCCAGCTGCAGAGAGGCCATGGCCATCTCTGAGAGACTCGGGCTATGGGCCCCAGATTCGGGGCTATAGCCTCAAAAGCTACCCCCTAGCGACGCCACTGCTTCAAGGTATGAAGGAGCATATAACTCCTTCCCCTTAATGCAGCCAATCACCAGGGCTCGGTTATGTCATGTGAGGGGAGGAGAGAGCCTAAAGCCTTGTGTGAGCTCTGAGCAGACTGGCTTAGAGCTTACACAGGGTTTTCCCTTAGCAGGTGAATAGAGAGTCAGAGGAGAAGCGGGAAGGTAAAGGAACCAGCTACTTCTCTGTACACAGGTGATAGGTTCATTTTAAATGCGACCCCACCAGCAGCTAATACTCGCCTTGTCTTGCATCTGTAGGGCCACATGATGCAATAGGCTGTGCACACCTATGAATAACTGGGTAATATGGGGGGGACAATTGCAATGAGCATGTAGGAGAGTTGGAATGCCCCATTACCGCTTTACAACATGCTGGGAGATACCTGCAACCATTAAGAAACCATTCCAATTTCACCATAGAAAATATTCTCTAAACCATGGGAGAAATCTTTGGCTCTTACCACTTTTTACTATTGTTATGATGGTCATCACGGTGGGTCTTGTTTGTGTCCTCATTGGTGTTATTATTCCCTCCCTTAATATTGGCAAAGCCAAGCAATCCATATGTGCCATAAACCTCTGTTTGGTTGGTGTTTGTATTCCTATGAGTGATATCCAGAGAAGACACCGGGGAGGTTCTGATATTGGACTCTAAAAAAGACATAAAGGATTCTCATAAAAGTAGCTGGACAGTGTTACATATATTATACGTATAATGCATCAAACTAGAGTCCCAATACTTCTTAAATAAGAACTTCACTCCCTTCTCCTTTACAATTTTTTTTTACCCTTTCACCTGTACAGCTGGGTTGTCCTCAATAAACATACCCACCCAGTGAGTCCAGCCTTGACTGGTGTAAGCAACCACGTTTCAGCACTCGGGGTCCCACACCACCATCTTCTTATGTGACGTCATCAGGAGGCTGTCTTTCTCTTTCAGGTTTGTTGAGGTGGTCCCCTGATGATGTGAGGCAACGCATACGCAGTGTGGTGACAATTTACAAATGCATGCGCAGTGCGGCCCCTTATATACCACGTATATAGTACGGTATGTGTTTAGAGAAGTGAAGAAGAGCCTTCAGTAGACATTGGCTGGGTTTATTGATGCCAAGTACCCAGGTAGTTTACTGAATTGCATGTGTTGCTGTTGGAGTAATTAAATGTTACTACAAGTTTCACCACACCTGGAGGACATGGCTGTTAACACCAGTATCACCATGCCTGGAAGATATGGCTTTATCACCAGCTTTACCAAGGTTGGAGGACATGGCTTCTACCTTTAGTATCACCACACTTAGACAACATAGCTTCTACCACCAGCTTCACCAAACCTGGAAAACATCGCTGCTACTACAAGATTCACTACACTTGGGGGACATGTCTATTACCTAGGGTTGCCACCTCATCCCTTTATATTCAAATACATATTAATTACACAGGTTCTGTGGCTGATTGAGGTGGTAATTAAACTCACTTGGTGCCTTATCTGCATTAAATTAACCTGTGTAATTCATATGTGTTCAGGTTTAAAGGGATAAGGTGGCAACCCTACTATTACCACCAGTATCATCATACCTGGAAGACATGGCTTTTACCACCAGTTTTTCCACACGTTCAGGACACAGCTTCTACCACCAGCATCACCACACTTAGAGGACATGAATTCTAACACCAGCTTCACCAAACCTGGAAGATATGACTGCTACTGCCAGATTAACCACACTTGGAGGACATGGCTTATATCACCAGCTGCATCACACCTGGGGGGCATGGCTGCTACCACCAGATTCATCACACATGGAGGACATGGCTGATACCACCAACTTCATCAAATCTGGAAGACATGGCTGATACCACTAGCTTCGCCAAACTCGGAAGACATGACTGCTACCACCAGACTAACCGCACTTAGAGAACATGACTGATAGGGATGAGCCCGATGTTCGAGTCGAACATAAGTTCGACTCAAAGATCGGGTGTTCGCCCGTTCGCCAAATACCGAACATTATGGGGCGTTCGCAGGAAATTCGAGCGCCTGTGGAACGTGCCATAATAAACGGAGAACCATGGCTCAGGGGGCTAAGTCCAAGTCCCACACTATGTAGGGGGGGCAGGATCTTGGGGTCCAATTGTTAAAGGGGGCTTCCAGATTCCGATAAGCCTCCTGCCCGCAGACCTCCACAATCTCCGGGCAAGGGTTGTGGGGACAAGGTGTTATGGGGGACCTCAAAACACCCTCCCCATGTTAAGGGCATGTGGCCTGGTACGGTTCAGGAGGGGGGCACTCTCTCGTCCCCCCCTCCACTTTTTCTTGTGGCCTGCCAGGTTGTGTGCTCAGATAAGGGCCTGGTATGGATTTTGGGGGGGGCCCTACGCCATTTTCTTTTCAAATTTTGGTGCAGGGTTCCCCTAATATCCATACCAGACCTGAAGGGCCTGGTATATATTTTGGGGGGGACCACCACGCAATTTTCTTTTTTAATTTTGGTGCGGGGTTCCCCTTAATATTCATACCAGACCCAAAGGGCCTGGTACTGGACTGGGGGGGGGGACCCCCATGCCATTTTTTTCACTGATTTTTATCTATATTGCCGAGACCCGACAATTCATTACAGCCGCAAGCAGTTTTAAATTACATTTTTTTCGTTTAGAAATGTAATTTTGCTGTGGAATTGTTCTAAACTTGGGAAAGAAGCTCTACTTTACAGGCATACTATAGACACCCCCCAGGCACGATATTTCATTTTTATTGTTTCACTTTAAGCATTATTAAAATCACTGCTCCTGGAAAAACGGCCGTTTTTAAAACTTTTTTTTGCATTGATACATGTCCCCCTGGGGCAGGACCCCGGTCCTCAAACCCTTTTTATGGCAATAACTTGCATATAAGCCTTTAAAATGAGCACTTTTGATTTTTCACATTCGTGTCCCATAGACTTTAACGGTGTTTGCGTGTTCACAACAAATTTTTGCCTGTTCGCACGTTCTGGTGCGAACTGAACCGGGGGAGGTGTTCGGCTCATTCCTAATGACTGATATCATCAGCTGCATCACACCTGGCGGGCCGGACATGGCTGGTACCACCAGCTTTGCAACACTTGGAGGACAAGGCTGCTACCAGCAGCTTCACCACATCTGGGGGACATGGGTGCTGCCACCAAATTCACCACAAATGGGGGACATGGAACCTGCCACCAAATTCACCACAAATGGGGGACATGGATCCTGCCACCAAATTCACCCCACCTGCGGGACATGGGTGCTGCCACCAAATTCACCCCACCTGTGGGGACATGGGTGCTGCCACCAAATTCACCACAAATGGGGGACATGGAACGTGCCACCAAATTCACCACAAATGGGGGACATGGATCCTGCCACCAAATTCACCCCACCTAGGGGACATGGGTGCTGCCACCAAATTCACCCCATCTGGGGGACATGGGTGCTGCCATCAAATTCACCACACCTGGGGGACATGGGTGCTGCCACCAAATTTACCACAAATGGGGGACATGGAACCTGCCACCAAATTCACCACAAATGGGGTACATGGATCCTGCCACCAAATTCACCCCACCTGGGGGACATGGGTGCTGCCACCAAATTCACCACACCTGGGGGACATGGATGCACAGCTGGAAGACAATTTGAGCAATTATTTCTATAAAATCAATAATCTCTCTTTTAAAAGAACTCTCTAGAACTAGAAACTTGTTTACAGCCCCCGAATCAGCAACATTTATTGTATTTTTTTAAATGTACTTGTTCTTTTAGTTACTTCCCATTTTGCCAAGATGTAGTAATTTTATAATGAAGCAACATTGGCCACTGCGAGCTTCAAGAACCTCTAAACCCGAGAACAAAAATGTTACATATTCCAGATTACCAGTCCTTAGATGTGGTGGCTGCATTAGTGTTTTTAGGGATTTTTTCCCCTTTATGTTCATCAGGTGATCTTGACAGTAACACATGAATTGATGGATACTGTTCTATATAAATATTTACAGTACTATATACACTCACCGGCCACTTTATTAGGTCCCCCTGTTCAATGGCTTGGTAACACAAATTGCTAGTCAGCCAATCACATGGCAGCAACTCAATGCGATTAGGCATCTAGACGTGGTGAAGACGACTTGCTGATAGTCAAAGCGAGCATCAGAATGGGGAATAAAGGGGATTTTAGTGACTTTGAATGTGGGATGGTTGTTGGTGGCAGACGGGCTGGTCTGAGTATTTCTGGGACACAACCATCTCTCGGGTTTCCAGTAAATGGTGGGAAAAAGAGAAAATATCCAGTGGTGTGGAGGAAAATGCCTTGTTCAGGTCAGAGGAGAATGGGCAGACTGGTTCCAGATGATAGAAAGGCAACAGTAACTCAAATAACCGCTCGTTACAACCAAGGTATGCAGAATACCATCTCTGAACGCACAACACATCCAACCTTGAAGCAGATGGGCTACAGCAGCAGAAGACCACACCGGGTGCCACTCCTGGCAGATAAGAACAGGAAACTGAGGCTACAATTGGCACAGGATCACCAAAATTGGACAATAGAAGATTGGAAAACTGTTGCCTGGTCTGATGAGTCTGGATTTCAGCTCCGACATTCAGATGGTGGGGTCAGAATTTGGCGCATGGATCCATCCTGCCGGTGGTGGGGGTGTAATGGTGTGGGGGATGGGCACACTTTGGGCCCCTTAGTACCAGTTGATCGTGGTTTAATCTCCACGGCCTACCTGAGTATTGTTGCTGACCATGTCCATCCCTTTATGACCACTGTGTCCCCATCTTCTGATGGCTCCTTCCAGCAGGATAATGCACCATGTCACAAAGCTCCAATCATCTCACCACTGGACAATGAGGTCCCTGTACTCCAATGGCCTCCACACTCACCACATCTCATCCAATAGAGCACCTTTGGGATGTGTTGGAAGGGGAGATTGGCATCATGGATGGGCAGCCGACAAATCTGCAGCAACTGCATGATGCTATCATGTCACTATGGAGCAAAATCTCTGAGGAACGTTTCCAACACCTCGATGTATATATGCCATCAAGAAGGAAGGCAAAAGGGGGTCCAACCCGCTACTAGTAAGGGGAACCCAATAAAGGGGGTCCAACCCGCTACTAGCAAGGTGGACCTAATAAAGGGGGTCCAATCCACTAGTAGCAAGGGCAATCCAATAAAGGGGGTCCAACTTGCTACTAGCAAGGGGAACCCAATATAGGGGGTCCCACCAGCTTCTAGCAAGGGGAACCCAATAAAGGGGGTCCAACCCACTACTAGCAAGGTGGACCTAATAAAGAGGGTCCAACCCACTACTAGCAAGGTGGACTTTATAAAGTGGCCGGTAAGTGTATATACTGTATATATTATGTCTCTTTCGATTAAAAAAAAAAAAATTCACCAAAGTTCCAATTTAAAGTTTTCTCACTAACTTACCAGTTTAGAAAAATGCCAATGTAACCAATGGTAGAAAAATCCCACAAATAATAATAAATATAAAACACAACATTTTAAGCTACATTCTATCTCGTCAAAACTATACATTTTTTTCAGAATTCCATGCTCTTATATTTCCCAGGATACATTTTAGATATTCTGGAAAAATTAGGTTTTTAGCCTCATTCACAAACTTCAGAAGTACGTTTCCCGTTCTTCTCATGTTCTAATGTGCCCCTGTCTTCTCTGCTCCCTCGGATACTGCCTACATACAGTATCACCCCCAATGGGACAAACCTGGAACAGTGGAGGGGTCAGTGACTTTGTGCACATTATTCTGAATCTCAGGTTTTCCTTACCTGTCCATACGGTGAGAGTGGCATTCCATGTTCCTTCTCCGCAGATTCCTGGAAGAGACGATTGGGGATAAGAAAATCAACAACCTCTGATCCCAGGGAAGGTTTTGGAAGTTTATTTAGAAGAGAAGAATTACAAAGTAAAAGTAAAGATTAGAAAGTAGAGAGATGAAGGTGTGCGGAGATCCTTAGACATGGCAGGAGGACCAAGGACCTGATCTCTTCATCAAACGGGAGGCTTTTACCCTCCAATCCCGAACAGTTTTCATGGAGGACCTTCCCAAACATCAACATTTTACAGGTTAAATCATTCTCTGAAGAATTTGTACAAGCAGCACATCATTCATTACAAGAGAAATTAATGTTATCTCTGAACACCTTATCAGCTTTACCAACCTCCAGACTCTAAAATTGTCATTGTAGGAGAAGGAGGCCAACTCTCTCTATGTTCCTCAACAAGACCTTCCAAGGATCCGGATCTAATAACATCTTTCTGTAAAGTCGTTCTAGCAAGAGAACCTCTTAAGTGTTCTTGCATAGCAAGACCACTTACTGTTATCTCACATATATATTATTATAGCCAAATTTACCACCCTAACTCCTCCCACAGTTTTTACACTACATAGACAAGTAATATACCAAAACGTGCGGATTGTTCCCGATTGGTGTGCTATTACTTTGTGGAACGTTTCACCAAAGGGTTCACGAAATATCGTCGTTTTTGCGGCAAAATTGGTCCCATAGGAATGAATGGGGAAATGTTCAAAACTAGAGTGGGAGGTGACAAAAGCTGAAAAATCAGGGCATGATTTCTAAACTGCCACCACTCCCTCATTTTCAAGCCCCCTACACAAATCTTATATCAAAACGTTCAGCTATCCCTGCTGCCACTAAACATGTCCACGGCTAAGCCATAGTCCTGATAGTTTTCATAATATGACCATTTGTTTGTAACTCACGCCGTCCATTGACATTCATTGAAACTCCACTCTAGCCACTTCAAATTTGAAGGGCAATATCTAAACTGCGACTGTGCCTACATTTTTAATATTTCAGAGACATACTATGCATCAAAATCTAGGTCTGGGTCTTGTGATTCTCACAATATAAAGATCTTCACTGTAGGATTTATAGTTTTTAAAATACGATCATTTGAAGTACTGCACAGTTATTACAGCTATCATGGTCCTGTGTATTGTGTATTGAGCAGTGGTTGTGAAGCATAAACAGGACATGAGCGTTGCTAGGAAACAGTGAATGTAAACACTGATTATCATCAAACAGATAGCACACCTTCACCTCCATTCTACTTCAAGATGCTGAGACCCCCCCAAATGTATGTGGTCATACCTTCATCTGCTAGGCTTGATAATGCTTGTAGAATACTGGTGGAGGCAAGAACACTTCACACAATTTCCCCAGAAATTGTACCTTTTCTAGTTAAGTGTTCTTGCATAGCAAGACCACTTACTGTTATCTCACATATATATTATTATTCTTATTATAGCCAAATTTACCACCCTAACTCCTCCCACAGTTTTTACACTACATAGACCAGGCATGTCCAAAGTCCGGCCCGCGGTCCGGTTTTGAACGGCCCGCCTGGTTATCTAAACCAGCCTTTCTCAGCCAGTGTGCCGTGGGATCAGGGCTGTCAGATGAGCCCGATCCCCTGTCGAACTGTACATCGGCACTGTGAGAAGCTCCGACAGCATCAAAAGTGAAAGTAAAGTGCAGGGGAGTGTGCTGTGCTCTCTGCTTCCCCCTACAGTGCAGTACCCAGATGAACGAGGAAGATGGAAAGGTACAGTACTGTGCTAGAAGCTATATTTGCTTTAAAAGGGCTTTATTCATGTTTCTGTGCATGTGTGTCTGTCTGTATGTGTGTGTGTGTATGTGTCTGTATGTATGTGTGTGCATGTGTCTGTATGTGTGTGTGTGTGTGTGTGTGCGCAAGTGCCTGTATGTGTGTGCGTGTGCATGTGTCTGTATGTATGTATGTATGTATGTATGTATGTATGTATGTCTGTATGTATGTGTGTGCATGTGTCTGTATGTGTATGTGTGCATGTGTCTGTATGTGTGTGTGTGTGTGCATGTGTCTGTATGTGTCTGTATGTGTGTGCGTGTGCATGTGTCTGTATGTATGTGTGTGCATGTGTCTGTATGTGTGTGTGTGCATGTGTCTGTATGTGTGTGTGTGTGCATGTGTCTCTATGTGTGTGCATGTGTCTGTATGTATGTCTGTATGTATGTGTGTGCATGTCTCTGTATGTGTGTGCATGTGTATGTATGTATGTATGTCTGTATATATGTATGTGTGTGCATGTGTCTGTATGTATGTCTGTATGCATGTGTGTGCATGTGTCTGTATGTGTGTGTGTGTGCATGTGTCTGTATGTATGTGTGTGCATGTGTCTGTATGTGTGTGTGTGCATGTGTCTGTATGTGTGTGTGTGTGTGTGCGCGCATGTGTCTGTATGTGTGTGCATGTGTCTGTATGTATGTCTGTATGTATGTGTGTGCATGTCTCTGTATGTGTGTGCATGTGTATGTATGTATGTCTGTATGTATGTATGTGTGTGCATGTGTCTGTATGTATGTCTGTATGCATGTGTGTGTGTGTGTGCATGTGTCTGTATGTGTGTGTGTGTGTGCATGTGTGTGCATGTGTCTGTATGTATGTCTGTATGTATGTGTGTGCATGTGTCTGTATGTATGTCTGTATGTCTGTGTGTGTGTGCATGTGTCTGTATGTATGTCTGTATGTATGTGTGTGTGTGTGCACGTGTCTGTATGTGTGTGCATGTGTCTGTATGTATGTGTATGCATGTGTCTGTCTGTATTTGTGTGCGTGTGCATGTGTCTGTATATATGTCTGTATGTATGTGTATGCATGTGTCTATATGTGTGTGTGTGCATTTGTCTGTATGTGTGTGTGCATGTGTGTATGTGTGTGCATGTGTGTGCATGTGTCTGTGTGTATGTATGCGTGTATGTTACTTTTAATCTGCCCCCCCCCCAAATCCTGTACCATCAGAACTGCTTTTGTAGGGCTTGTTTGTGATAGCAGCCAGGACTGCTGCTCCTCTGAAAAGCAATCCATGCACAGATCGCTTTTCAGAGGCATTTGACAGGCGGTAAAGAGGCATTATGTTGCCTCCTCACCACCTGTTTTAAGCCTGTAAATGCAGCATCACTATACCGCAACTGTGCAATGCACACAGTTGCGGGATAGTTGCAGTACAGCCCCATTCAGCCTGGGTATACCTCCAGCTGCAGCCATAGCATGTGTACAGCCCCAGCTGCTCCCTCTGCAGCTAAAGGGGGAGAAGTTGGGGGTGGTAAAAACAGCTTAACCATGTGGTTTTACTGCCCCTCCAACCTGACATGTGAACAAGCCCTTGGTTCACATCTGTGTGGCTGCATGCTGCGTGTAGGGCAGCCCATTCATTTCAATGGGCTTCCCTAACCACAAAAATGCAGGGAAAGAAATCCCCGACCTTTTTTTTTTTAAATTGCACTGCACCAAAAGCACCCCACGTTTTCCAATGTGTGGGGCACCATTAAGAATTAACGGTACCCCTAAAGAGCAGAGCATTTGTCTGTGTGTCAGGAACGAGCGCGACAAAGGCAAGATAATTCTTGTTGGGCAGTGTATTATTGCTCGAACGAACACACTTAGACCGAATTTTAATGGTTCAAAGAATGTCAGGCAAAATGGTCGGCCCTTGCGCATGATCACTTCTTCAGATCTGGCCCTCTTTGAAAAAAGTTTGGACACCCCTGACATAGACAGTAAATATACCGAAACGTGCGGATTGTTCCCGATTGGTGTGCTATTACTTTGTGGAACGTTTCGCCGAATTTTTCACGAAATATCGTAGTTTTTGCGGCAATATTGGTCCCATAGGAATGAATGGCGAAATGTTCAATGTCATTTAATTGGTGTGCTATTACTTTGTGGATCGTTTTACCGAATGGGTCACGAAATATCGTCATTTTTGCGGCGAAATTGGTCCCATAGGAATGAATGGCGAAATGTTCAATGTCATTTAATTGGTGTGCTAATTACCTTGTGGAACTTTGTGAAAAGCTGAAAAATACCAGTGTGAATCCGGAATCAATGTCATTTAATTGGTGTGCTATTACTTTGTGGAACTTTTTTCGCCGAATGGTTCACGAAATATCGTTGTTTTTGCGGCGAAATTGGTCCCATAGGAATGAATGGCGAAATGTTCAAAACTAGAGTGGGAGGTGACAAAAGCTGACATTATGACTCCCCCTATGATCAGCCAAAACATTATGATCACCCCATCAAAAAAAAATAATAATATATATATATATATTTTTAAATCATTTATAAAAAAAAAAAAATCATTTTTGAAAAAATAAAAATCATTTTTGAAAAAAAAAAATTCATTTTTGAAAAAAAAATCATTTTTAAAATAAAAATTATTTTTGAAAAAAAAAATTTTTGAAAAAAAAAAATCATTTTTGAAAAAAAAATTTTTCGAAAAAATTTTTTTTGAAAAAAAACATTTTTGAAAAAAATTCATAATTTTTGAAAAAAAAAATCATTTTTGAAAAAAATGTTCAGCTCTTTCAGCTAATGTAGGGACTTCTTCAACTTTTTTACTACTATTTATACTTTTTAAAATATTAAGCTTTTTAACACTTTTCACAGTTACTCCAGCCACCCCAACCACACAACAGTTACTCAAGCCACTCCACCCAGTTACTCCGCCCACTCCAGTTGTAGAGGCAAGAACACTTTTCACAATTTCCCTAGAAATTGTAGCTTTTTCAAAATCTTTTAAAAAAAAAGTAAAAAAAAAATCAAATTGTAGATTTTGAAAAAAAAAATTATTTAAAAAAAAATAATAATTTTTGAAAAATAAATCATTTTTGAAAAAAAACATTTTTGAAAAAATAATCATTTTTGAAAAAATAAAATCATAAAAAAATCATTAAAAAATAAATCATTTTTGAAAAAACAAAAAAAAAATCATTTTTGATAAAAAAAACATTTTTGAAAAAAAAAAAAATCACAAAGCTATGAGGGGAATTATAGCTCCTCTCTAGGGATGAGCTTCGTGTTCGAGTCGAACCCATGTTCGACTCGAACATCGGCTGTTCGCTCGTTCGCCGAATTACGAACCATGGGCCGTTCGCGCCAAATTCGTGTGGCGCGTCACGGCCCATAATTCACTGCAGCATCGCAGTGCATTGCTGGCTGATGATTGGCCAAGCATGCACTATGACCCGCATGCTTGGCCAATCACAGCGCCGTCAGTAGAGAGAGCTGTAATTGGCCAAAGCCAGGGTGGCTTTGGCCAATTATGGCTCAAGGGGTTTAGAACACGCCCCACACTATATAAGGCCGCCTGCACGGCAGCCCTGTGTAGTGTGTGTTCCGGCGTTGAGATACATAGATAGACAGAGAGACAATGTCATTTCATTTGAGTTAGCTAGATTAGGCAGGACAATCAATCAGTTAGCTGCACTTACAGTGTATTGTGTATATATATGCATCCCAGGTGTTGCATATATATATATACACTGTATTCAGTTTAGCTAGATCCGTTCCTGTTATCTTCTTACTGGCAGGCAGGCTTGTCTTGTTACAGTATTTACAGCTACCTGAAGAAAATTGCTGGTGTTCTTTTGATCCTATTAGTACCACAGTCAGGCAGCTAGACTATTTACAGTTAGTGTAGTGCGTCCTGCTCACAGTGTTCAGCTAAAACTAGAAGTTAGTGCGGTGCGTCCTGCTCACAGTGTTCAGCTAAAACTACAAGTTAGTGTGGTACTTCCTGCTCACAGTGTTCAGCTAAAACTACAAGTTATATATATATATCCCAGCTTAGTGCAGCTACAGGCCATTAGTATGTCTGGAAGGCCAAGAAGGAGAGGCAGACAGTCACAAGCCAATAAGAGAGGGCAAGCAGGCTCTGTGTCTAGTGCTGGTCGTGGAGACGGTGCATCCTCATCAGCACGTGGCCGTGGGACACGCTTGGCCTTTTTTTCGGCAGCTGGCCGTGTTGAGCCGCAACATGCGGAAGACTTGGTCGAGTGGATGACCAAGCCGTCCTCATCCTCCTCATCCTCTCTCACCCATGCCCAGGGTACTTTGTCTGGCAAAGCAGCGGCCTCTTCCCTCGGCTCAATGTCATCAGTGACTTCTTCCCTAGCCCCACCATGTCCTCCTGAGGAGTCCCTCGAACTGTTTGACCACAGTGTTGGGTACATGCTCCAGGAGGATGCCCAGCGTTTGGAAGGCTCTGATGATGATACTGAGCTCGATGAAGGCAGTAACATGAGCACGGACAGAGGGGGTGCCCAAGAAGGACAGCAATCTGGCAGTCATGCTCCCCCTGCTGCAGCATACTGCCAGGTTTGCTCCAGTGATGAGGAGGGAGGGGATGATGAGGTCACTGACTCAACGTGGGTGCCTGATAGGAGAGAGGAGGAGGAGAAGGAGGCGGCACATCACCTATGAGGCAGGATGCCCTCCAGGGGCCAGCCTAAGGGCAGCACATTGACTGCATCACACCCCAAAGCTGCACATGTGCAGGCCGCTGCAGTTTCTGTGCGTTATTCAAAAAGTTCTTTGGTGTGGGCCTTTTTTGAGACGAGTGCATCAGATCGCACCGCTGCTATTTGCAACATATGTCTCAAGCGTATCTCGCATGGCCAAAACATCTCCCGCTTGAGTACCACATGCTTGACCAGACATATGTTGACCTGCCATGCAGTTCGTTGGCAATCGTATCTAAAAGACCCACACCAAAGAACAAAGAGGACCTCTCCTTGCTCCTCATCAGCTGAGATCTCCAACCCCACTATACCTTCAGTCCTCTCTGAGACCTGCACTGAGAGGAATGAAGGTGTAGAATTAGGTGTGTCACAGCCAAGTACTTGTGGGCAATCTGCTTTTGGTACACCAAAGTCAGATTGTGCCAGGCAAATTTCGCTGCCCCAGCTGATGCACCGCCGAAAGAAGTTTGCTCCCAGCCATCCATATGCCCAGCGGTTGAATGCTAGCTTGGCAAAATTGCTAGCATTTCAACTGCTGCCTTTTCAGTTGGTAGACTCTGCCCCCTTCCGTGAGTTTGTGGAATGTGCGGTTCCTCAGTGGCAGGTACCCAAACGCCACTTTTTCTCACGGAAGGCGATTCCGGCTCTCTACCGGCATGTGGAAGGCAATGTCCATGCCTAGCTGGACAGGGCGGTCAGCGGTAAGGTGCATATTACTGCTAACTCATGGTCCAGCAGGCATGGACAGGGACGTTACCCAAGTTTCACGGTGCATTGGCTTACTCTGCTGGCAGCTGGGAAGGATGTAGGACAAGGTGCAGTAGTGTTGGAGGTTGTTCCGCCACCACGCCCCTAAAATGCTAATGATTGTGACACACCTCTCTCCCCCACCCCCTCCTCTTCTTCTTCCTCCATGGCCTCTTCCTGTGCTTTGTCCTCGGAACCAGCGGTGCTCCGTAGCCATTCAAGGGGCTACGCAAGTACGCAGGCCAAAAGATGCCATGCGGTGCTTGAGCTGGTGTGCTTGGGGGACAGGAGTCACACTGGGGCAGAGGTTCTGTCAGCTCTGCAGGGGCAGGTTCAGAGGTGGTTGACGCCACGCCAACTTAAGGCAGGAATGGTGGTTTGCAACAATGTCACCAACCTCCTCTCTGCCCTCCGACAGGGACAAATGACCCATGTGCCCTGTTTGGCTCACGTCCTTAACTTGGTGGTGCAGCAGTTCTTGGGCAGGTACCCGGGCTTACAGGATGTCCTGAGGCAGGCAGGGAAAGTCTGTGTGCATTTCCGCCGGTCATATAATGCCAGTGCTCGGCTGATGGACCTCCAAAAGGAGTTTAACCTGCCCAAGAACCGCCTAATCTGTGACATGCCCACCAGGTGGAACTCAACGTTGGCCATGCTGCAGCGGCTGCACACGCAGCAGAGGGCCATCAATGAGTACCTGTGCAACTATGGGACCAGGACAGGGTCAGGGGAGCTTGATTTTTTTCCCCACGCCAGTGGGCCATGATCAGGGATGCATGCACTGTCCTGTCACCATTTGAGGAGGCCACGAGGATGGTGAGCAGTGACAGTGCATGCATCAGTGACAATGTCCCCCTTGTCCACCTGTTGGAGCACACGCTGCATGGAATAATGGACAGGGCACTTGAGGCAGAGAAGAGGAGGACTTCCTTAGCTCTCAAGGCCCCCTTTATCCAGACAGTGCTCCTGCATGCCCGCCGATCACACAGGAAGAGGAGGAGGAGGAGGAGGAGGAAGATTGTGTCAGTATGGAGGTGGAGCCTGGCACTCAGCATCAGCAGCAGTCTTTAAGGGGTCAGTCCCAAGAAACACATGGACTTGTACGTGGCTGGGAGGAGGTGGCTGTGGACCATGTCGTCCTTAGTGACCCAGAGGACTCCGGACCGAATGCCTCAGCAAACCTACGCTGCATGGCCTCCCTGATCCTGCAAAGCCTGCGTAAGGATCCTCGTATTCGTGGTATCAAGGAGAAGGACCAATACTGGCTGGCAACCCTCCTTGATCCACGTTACAAGGGTAAGGTTGCGGACCTTATCTTGCCATCGCAGAGGGAGCAGAGGATGAAACATCTTCGGGAGGCCTTGCAGAAAGGTCTGTGCAACGCGTTCCCAGAGACTGGGAGGTTACAAACTCCTGTTTCTGGACAACGTGTTGCTGAGGCTTCGGTCAGTCAAAGAAGGAGCGGTGGAGAAGGTGGCCGTCTGACCGATGCGTTCAGACAATTTTTTGGTCCGCAGCCCCAAGGTATGATCGGTTCCAGCAACCATCGCCAGCGTCTGTTTTACATGGTGCAGGAATACCTAGGGGCAAGATCAGACTTGGACACCTTTCCCACCGAAAATCCTCTGGGTTACTGGGTCTTGAGGATGGATCACTGGCCAGAGCTTGCACAGTATGCAATTGAGCTACTGGCCTGTCTTGCATCCAGCGTTCTTTCAGAACGCACATTCAGTGCTGCTGGAGGCTTTGTAACCGATCACAGGGTGCGTCTGTCCACCGACTCGGTCGATCGACTGACCTTCATAAAAATGAATCAGTCTTGGATCACCACCAGCTACCAAGCACCTGATGCTGATGTAACTGAATAATTTTTTTGTAATCTCAGATCCCTTCAAAGACTGCCTATGCTGATGCTGAGTGACTATCCCTGAGTAATTATCCTCTTCCTCCTCAATGATCACGCTGATAGCTTGTAAGAACATTTTTGGTTCTGGGCGCCACCACCAGTGCCTAAGGCCCAATTTTTCAGCCCTTGTTTAACAGGGGCGTGTAATTACAATTTTTGATGCAATACTTTGCAGCAGGGCTCATTTCTGCGTTCCAACTAGAGTATCTGTGAGGTGTTGCAGTGTTGTGGCACCAACACCAGTGCCTAAGGCCCAATTTTTCATCCCCTGTTTAACAGGGGCGTGTAATTACAATTTTTGATGCAATACTTTGCAGCAGGGCTCGTTTCTGCGTTACAACTAGAGTATCTATGAGGGGTTGCAGTGTTGTGGCACCAGCACCAGTGCCTAAGGCCCAATTTTTCAGCCCCTGTTTAACAGGGGCGTGTAATTACAATTTTTGATGCAATACTTTGCAGCAGGGCTCGTTTCTGCGTTACAACTAGAGTATCTGTGAGGGGTTGCAGTGTTGTGGCACCAGCACCAGTGCCTAAGGCCCAATTTTTCAGCCCCTGTTCAACAGGGGCGTGTAATTACAATTTTTGATGCAATACTTTGCAGCAGGGCTCGTTTCTGCGTTACAACTAGAGTATCTGTGAGGGGTTGCAGTGTTGTGGCACCAGCACCAGTGCCTAAGGCCCAATTTTTCAGCCCCTGTTTAACAGGGGCGTGTAATTACAATTTTTGATGCAATACTTTGCAGCAGGGCTCGTTCCTGCGTTCCAACTAGAGTGTCTGTGAGGGGTTGCAGTGTTGTGGCACCAGCACCAGTGTCTAAGGCCTAATTTTTCAGCCCCTGTTCAATAGGGGCATGTAATTACAATTATTGATCTAATATTTCACAGCAGGGCCCATTTCTGCACCCACCAAGAGCGAGTGAGGACTTACAGTGTTGTGGCACCAGCACCACCACCACCACCACCACCAAAGGCCCAATTTTTCTGCCCTTGTTCAACAGGGGCATGTAATTACAATTCTTGATCTAATATTTCACAGCAGGGCCCATTTCTGCGCCCACCAAGAGCGAGTGAGGACTTACAGTGTTGTGGCACCAGCACCACCACCATCACCACCACCAAACGCCCAATTTTTCTGCCCTTGTTCAACAGGGGCATGTAATTACAATTCTTGATCTAATATTTCACAGCAGGGCCCATTTCTGCGCCCACCAAGAGCGAGTGAGGACTTACAGTGTTGTGGCACCAGCAGCACCACCACCACCACCAAAGGCCCAATTTTTCTGTCCTTGTTCAACAGGGGCATGTAATTACAATTCTTGATCTAATATTTCACAGCAGGGCCCATTTCTGCACCCACCAAGAGCGAGTGAGGACTTACAGTGTTGTGGCACCAGCACCACCACCACCACCAAAGGCCCAATTTTTCTGCCCCTGCTCAACAGGGGCATGTAATTACAATTCTTGATCTAATATTTCACAGCAAGGCCCTGTGAGGGCTTACAGTGTTGTGGCCACAACAACACCTAAGGCCCAAATTTCTGCTGAGTATATAGGGCAGGCCCCTACTTTCAAACATCTAACTTACAAACGACTCCTACTTGCAAACGGAAGGAGACAACAGGAAGTGAGATGAAATTTACCCCTAGGAAAGGAAATTCTCTCCTGTAAGAGTTAATATGGGAAAAACATTTCTCCTTTCCACTGATGCTTTCCAATCCTTGTTCCACAAAAACCCCCAAATTTTCAAAAAACATTTGTCATTGGGACAGAAAGTGAGGTGAAATCTTCTGAAGAGGAGGAAAGACAGCAAAACAAATGTCACAGGGGTGATAACCCTTCCCTATGTTTTCCAAAAAGCTTAAAAAAGATTTTTTGGCTGGAGCTAAACACATTAAAAATGTACCCGTTCAAAATTACAAACAGATTCTACTTAACAACAAACCTACAGTCCCTGTCTTGTTTGCACCGCCTGTATACTGCTGTTCAGAGTATATAGGGCCTGGTGGCCCCACACCTTTCCTTATTTTAATTTGGGTGCGGGGTTCCCCTTAATATCCATACAAGACCCAAAGGGCCTGGTAATGGACTGGGGGGTACCCATGCCGTTTGTCTCACTGATTTTCATCCATATTGCCAGGACCCGACATTACATTAAAGCCGCAAGCAGTTTTAAATGAGATTTTTTCCTTTAAAAATGACATTTTGTGCAGGGACTGTTCTAAACACAGGAAACACGCGTCACTTTACAGGCATACTATAGACACCCCCCAGGTATGATATTTAAAGGAATATTTCACTTTTTTTTTTTTTACTTTAACCACTTGACGACCGCCTCACGCCGATGTACGTCGGCAAGGTGGCACGGACAGGCAAAATCACGTACATGTACGTGATTTGCCTTCCGCGGGTGGGGGGTCCGATCGGACCCCCCCCCCGGTGCCCGAGGCGGTCGTCTTTTGTCCAGCGGCGATCAGAGGTGAGGGGGAGACCATCCGTTCGTGGCCCCCCCCTCGCGATCGCCGCCGGCCAATCGAATCATTCCTTTGCTGCTGTATGCTAAACAGCAGCAAAGGAAATGATGTCATCTCTCCTCGACTCGGTGATTTCCGTTCCGGCCCGAGGAGAGAAGACATGTGAGTGAGTGCACAACACGACACACACACAGTAGAACATGCCAGGCACACAAAACACCCCGATCCCCCCCCGATCCCCCCCGATCCCCCCCCGATCCCCCCCGATCACCCCCCCCCCCCTGTCACAAACTGACACCAAGCAGTTTTTTTTTTTTTTTTTCTGATTACTGCATAGTGTCAGTTTGTGACAGTTACAGTGTTGGGACAGTTACTGTTACCCCCCTTTAGGTCTAGGGTACCCCCCTAACCCCCCCTAATAAAGTTTTAACCCCTTGATCACCCCCTGTCACCAGTGTCGCTAAGCGATCATTTTTCTGATCGCTGTATTAGTGTCGCTGGTGACGCTAGTTAGGGACGTAAATATTTAGGTTCGCCGTCAGCGTTTTATAGCGTCAGGGACCCCCATATACTACCGAATAAATGTTTTAACCCCTTGATGGCCCCCTAGTTAACCCTTTCACCACTGATCACCGTATAAGTGTTACGGGTGACGCTGGTTAGTTCGTTTATTTTTTATAGTGTCAGGGCACCCGCCGTTTATTACTGAATAAAGGTTTAGCCCCCTGATCGCCCGGCGGTGATATGCGTCGCCCCAGGCAGCGTCAGATTAGCGCCAGTACCGCTAACACCCACGCACGCAGCATACACCTCCCTTAGTGGTATAGTATCTGTACGGATCAATATCTGATCCGATCAGATCTATACTAGCGTCCCCAGCAGTTTAGGGTTCCCAAAAACGCAGTGTTAGCGGGATCAGCCCAGATACCTGCTAGCACCTGCGTTTTGCCCCTCCGCCCGGCCCAGCCCAGCCCACCCAAGTGCAGTATCGATCGATCACTGTCACTTACAAAACACTAAACGCATAACTGCAGCGTTCGCAGAGTCAGGCCTGATCCCTGCGATCGCTAACAGTTTTTTTGGTAGTATTTTGGTGAACTGGCAAGCACCAGCCCCAGGCAGCGTCAGGTTAGTGCCAGTACCGCTAACACCCACGCACGCACCGTACACCTCCCTTAGTGTTATAGTATCTGATCGCATCAATATCTGATCCGATCAGATCTATACTAGCGTCCCCAGCAGTTTAGGGTTCCCAAAAACGCAGTGTTAGCGGGATCAGCCCAGATACCTGCTAGCACCTGCGTTTTGCCCCTCCGCCCAGCCCAGCCCACCCAAGTGCAGTATCGATCGATCACTGTCACTTACAAAACACTAAACGCATAACTGCAGCGTCCGCAGAGTCAGGCCTGATCCCTGCGATCGCTAACAGTTTTTTTGGTAGCGTTTTGGTGAACTGGCAAGCGCCAGCGGCCTAGTACACCCCGGTCGTAGTCAAACCAGCACTGCAGTAACACTTGGTGACGTGGTGAGTCCCATAAGTGCAGTTCAAGCTGGTGAGGTGGCAAGCACAAGTAGTGTCCCGCTGACACCAAAAAGACAAACACAGGCCCGTCGTGCCCATAATGCCTTCCTGCTGCATTCGCCAATCCTAATTGGGAACCCACCGCTTCTGCAGCGCCCGTACTTCCCCCATTCACATCCCCAACCAAATGCAGTCGGCTGCATGAGAGGCATTTTCTTTATGTCCTCCCGAGTACCCCTACCCAACAAACCCCTCCAAAAAAGATGTTGTGTCTGCAGCAAGCGCGGATATAGGCGTGACACCCGCTATTATTGTCCCTCCTGTCCTGACAATCCTGGTCTTTGCATTGGTGAATGTTTTGAACGCTACTATGCACTAGTTGAGTATTAGCGTAGGGTACAGCATTCCACAGACTAGGCACACTTTCACAGGGTCTCCCAAGTTGCCATCGCATTTTGAGAGACCCGAACCTGGAACCGGTTACAATTATAAAAGTTAGTTACAAAAAAAGTGTAAAAAAAAATAAATATATATATAAAATAAAAAAAAATAGTTGTCGTTTTATTGTTCTCTCTCTCTCTATTCTCTCTATTGTTCTGCACTTTTTTACTGTATTCTATTCTGCAATGTTTTATTGTTATTATGTTTTATCATGTTTGCTTTTCAGGTATGCAATTTTTTATACTTTACCGTTTACTGTGCTTTATTGTTAACCATTTTTTTGTCTTCAGGTACGCCATTCACAACTTTGAGTGGTTATACCAGAATGATGCCTGCAGGTTTAGGTATCATCTTGGTATCATTCTTTTCAGCCAGTGGTCGGCTTTCATGTAAAAGCAATCCTAGCGGCTAATTAGCCTCTAGACTGCTTTTACAAGCCGTGGGAGGGAATCCCCCCCCCACCGTCTTCCGTGTTTTTCTCTGGCTCTCCTGTCTCAACAGGGAACCTGAAAATGCAGCCGGTGATTCAGCCAGCTGACCATAGAGCTGATCAGAGACCAGAGTGGCTCCAAACATCTCTATGGCCTAAGAAACCGGAAGCTACGAGCATTTTATGACTTAGATTTCGCCGGATGTAAATAGCGCCATTGGGAAATTGGGGAAGCATTTTATCACACCGATCTTGGTGTGGTCAGATGCTTTGAGGGCAGCGGAGAGATCTAGGGTTTAATAGACCCCAATTTTTTCAAAAAAGAGTACCTGTCACTACCTATTGCTATCATAGGGGATATTTACATTCCCTGAGATAACAATAAAAATGATTAAAAGAAAAAAAATGAAAGGAACAGTTTAAAAATAAGATAAAAAAGCAAAAAAAATAATAAAGAAAAAAAAAAAAAAAAAAGCACCCCTGTTGCCCCCTGCTCTCGCGCTAAGGCGAACGCAAGCTGCGGTCTGTCATCAAACGTAAACAGCAATTGCACCATGCATGTGAGGTATCACCGCGAAGGTTAGATCGAGGGCAGTAATTTTTGCAGTAGACCTCCTCTGTAAATCTAAAGTGGTAACCTGTAAAGGCTTTTAAAGGCTTTTAAAAATGTATTCATTTTGTTGCCACTGCACGTTTGTGCGCAATTGTAAAGCATGTCATGTTTGGTATCCATGTACTCGGCCTAAGATCATCTTTTTTATTTCATCAAACATTTGGGCAATATAGTGTGTTTTAGTGCATTAAAATTTAAAAAAGTGTGTTTTTTCCCCTGCGCAAATACTGTGTGAAAAAAAAATGAAACACCCACCATTTTAATCTGTAGGGCATTTGCTTTAAAAAAATATATAATGGTTGGGGGTTCAAAGTAATTTTCTTGCAAAAAAAAAAAACTTTTTCATGTAAACAATAGGTGTCAGAAAGGGCTTTGTCTTCAAGTGGTTAGAAGAGTGGGTGATGAGTGACATAAGCTTCTAAATGTTGTGCATAAAATGCCAGGACAGTTCAAAACCCCCCCAAATGACCCCATTTTGGAAAGTAGACACCCCAAGCTATTTGCTGAGAGGCATGTCGAGTCCATGGAATATTTTATATTGCGACACAAGTTGCGGGAAAGAGACAATTTTTTTTTTTGCACAAAATTGTCACTAAATGATATATTGCTCAAACATGCCATGGGAATATGTGAAATTACACCCCAAAATACATTCTGCTGCTTCTCCTGAGTACGGGGATACCACATGTGTGAGACTTTTTGGGAGCCTAGCCGTGTTCGGAACCCCGAAAACCAACCACCGCCTTCAGGCTTTCTAAGGGCGTGAATTTTTGATTTCACTCTTCACTGCCTATCACAGTTTCGGAGGCCATGGAATGCCCAGGTGGCACAAACCCCCCCCCCCAAATGACCCCATTTTGGAAAGTAGACACCCAAAGCTATTTGCTGAGAGGTATAGTGAGTATTTTGCAGACCTCACTTTTTGTCACAAAGTTTTGAAAATTGAAAAAAGAAAAAAAAAAAAGTTTTTTCTTGTCTTTCTTCATTTTCAAAAACAAATGAGAGCTGCAAAATACTCACCATGCCTCTCAGCAAATAGCTTGGGGTGTCTACTTTCCAAAATGGGGTCATTTGGGGTGGTTTTGTGCCACCTGGGCATTCCATGGCCTCCGAAACTGTGATAGGCAGTGAAGAGTGAAATCAAAAATTTTCACCCTTAGAAATCCTGAAGGCGGTGATTGGTTTTCGGGGTCCCGTGCACGGCTAGGCTCCCAAAAAGTCCCACACATGTGGTATCCCCGTACTCAGGAGAAGTAGCTAAATGTATTTTGGGGTGCAATTCCACATATGCCCATGGCCTGTGTGAGCAATATATCATTTAGTGACAACTTTGTGCAAAAAAAATAAATAAATAAATGTGTCACTTTCCCGCAACTTGTGTCAAAATATAAAATATTCCATGGACTCAATATGCCTCTCAGCAAATAGCTTGGGGTCTCTACTTTTCAAAATGGGGTCATTTGGGGGGGGGTTTGTGCCACCTGGGCATTTCATGGCCTCCGAAACTGTGATAGGCAGTGAAGAGTGAAATCATAAATTTACACCCTTAGAAATCCTGAAGGCGGTGATTGGTTTTCGGGGCCCCGTACGCGGCTAGGCTCCCAAAAAGTCCCACACATGTGGTATCCCCATACTCAGGAGAAGCAGCAGAATGTATTTTGGGGTGCAATTCCACATAGGCCCATGGCCTGTGTGAGCAATATATCATTTAGTGACAACTTTTTGTAAATATTATTATTATTTTTTATTTTTTTTTTGTCATTATTCAATCACTTGGGACAAAAAAAAAAAATATTCAATGGGTTCAACATGCCTCTCAGCAATTTCCTTGGGGTGTCTACTTTCCAAAATGGGGTCATTTGGGGGGGTTTTGTACTGCCCTGCCATTTTAGCACCTCAAGAAATGACATAGGCAGTCATAAACTAAAAGCTGTGTAAATTACAGAAAATGTACCCTAGTTTGTAGACGCTATAACTTTTGCGCAAACCAATAAATATACGCTTATTGACATTTTTTTTACCAAAGACATGTGGCCTGATACATTTTGGCCTAAATGTATGACTAAAATTGAGTTTATTGGATTTTTTTTATAACAAAAAGTAGAAAATATCATTTTTTTTCAAAATTTTCGGTCTTTTTCCGTTTATAGCGCAAAAAATAAAAACCACAGAGGTGATCAAATACCATCAAAAGAAAGCTCTATTTGTGGGAAGAAAAGGACGCAAATTTCGTTTGGGTACAGCATTGCATGACCGCGCAATTAGCAGTTAAAGCGACGCAGTGCCAAATTGGAAAAAGACCTCTGGTCCTTAGGCAGCATAATGGTCCGGGGCTCAAGTGGTTAAGCATCATTAAAATCACTGCTCCCGAAAAAACGTCCGTTTTTAAAAGTTTTTTTTGCATTGATACATGTCCCCTGGGGCAGGACCCGGGTCCCCAAACCCTTTTTAGGAAAATACCATGCAAATTAGCCTTTAAAATGAGCATTTTTGATTTCGAACGTTCGAGTCCCATAGACGTCAATGGGGGTTCTAACGTTCGTGCGAATTTTCGGTCCGTTCGCAGGTTCTGGTGCGAACCAAACTGGGGGGTGTTTGGCTCATCCCTAGTGGCAAGCAAAAGGAAGACAGCAAGCGTGTCAGCCTATTGAATGAAATGGGAATGATTCAAAAACGCATGAGAGGGAAGCCTGCAATCATCAGGTACGCACGCTTCTCAGAGAAGAAGGACCCCGAGAACTACTACGGCAGACTGCTTAAACTCTACCTCCCCCACCGTTCAGAGTCATCACTGAAAACTGTAAGGTTCCCAACACACCAGGATTTTTACAAAGGCGCCTGTGTGAGCTTACCAGGAGAAGAAGCAATCGGAGCAGTGTCTGCAATTGTTACCAGCAACCAAAAGAAGTTCGAACAACACAACAAAATTGTGGAACAAGTCTTGGATGACTTTGTAAAAAACGGCCCTGTTGAAGATGCTTGGAACACCTTTGCCCCAGAAGCTGAGTTGGATAGGTTGGAATGTATAGAGGAGTGCAAAGAAGGCGAGCCACTTCATGAGAATGAACAAGATGATGTTCCGGAGTATACACGTCACAAACAAACAGGCAGGCCCGTCTTTAATATTGATTGGACCCTGGGCAAAACATTTTTTTTTCTTTTGAGGGCCCCCCCCATGCCATTTTGCTCTCCACCTGCTCTGAGACATACAATAAATAGCAGCTAGACTCAAAATCAGTTTACTGAATTAGATCAGGCAGCTATTGTGATTGGTTGCCAGAGGTTACAGTGTATCATTACCGCTCACTAACTGGTTGCTAGAGGTTACAGCACACATTACGGCTCACTGATTAGTTGCTAGAGTTTACAGCACATGATTTCTGCTTGTTGATTGGTTGCTAGAGTTTACTGTGGATATGACCTTTTGCCCAGGGTCCAATATACATATCAATGCCTCTGGCCGCCCCTATTTAATATGAATGCCGGTAATTTACATGTAAACACAGGAATGCAGGTGAGTCATTTTTACACAACAAAAGGGCAGAGCTGGGCAGTATTAGTAGTAGCACTTCACACTCAGATATTGGGACACAGCACAGGACTAAAACCTCAAGGGACAAGGGAATTTAAACCAGGATAGTTGGCAAGTATGAGGGACCTGCTTTGGGCCCCACAACAATGACAGGGCCCAGGGCAGCTGCCCCTTTTGCCCTGCCTTAAAAACGGCCCTGCAAACAGGTGGAATTGCGCTTACTGTGAGGGTCAGTTCATGTGGCCATAGTTATGTGGGCCCATTTACAATTCGCTAAAAATCATTCTCTATATCTCATGTTCGGCGTGCTTGTAAAAACTGCGGCTAGACACTGAACTCACTCACTCCCCCCCCCCCCCTCCCATCACAGACATCTGTCCTCATCACACTCACCCTCTCCTTCCTGTGCTATAGCCTGCTTGCTGATTAGTAAGACAGATAAAGAAATCGCAAGGAGCAAAACTGCAGAGAAACTGAAACTTTGTAAGGGTTTAAAGTATATGCTTTAATGAATTGCCTTGTATCCAAAAAGTTCAAAAAGTTGACTGTTCAAAATGTTAATACAATGTATAACGGAAATATACAGCCGGTTCGCTTGTGACGCAATATATTGAAATTATATGTACACTGTGTAAACTGTTTTTGACACACTTGATTTTGGGACGCGAGTCCGTCAGGTGCTACGCTTTGGCCGGGGCGGAATAAATCCTGGTAACCCTTAAATCTGTGTCCGACAAAGTCATTTACCGATATTTCTACCTTCTACATCGTTAGCACTTGTGCACTTTTTAAATTTGATCAATCAATTGGTTAGTGTAATGTTTACTATCTTTACTCACTACAAACACTCCACACAGTTACTCTGCCCACTCCAACCTTTTCACAGTTACTCCAGACACTCCAACCACACAACAGTTACTCAAGCCACTCCACCCAGTTACTCCGCCCACTCCGGTTGTAGAGGCAAAAACACTTCACACAATTTCCCCAAAAATTGTAGCTTTTCTATTATTAAGTGTTCTTGCATAGCAAGACCACTTACTGTTATCTCACATATATATTATTATAGCCAAATTATACCACCCTAACTCCTCCCACAGTTTTTACACTACATAGACAAGTAATATACCGAAACGTGCAGGTTGTTCCCGATTGGTGTGCTATTACTTTGTGGAACGTTTCGCCGAATGGTTCATGAAATATCGTCGTTTTTTTGTGGCAAAATTTGTCCCATAAGAATGAATGGGAAAATGTTCAAAACTAGAGTGGGAGGTGACAAAAGCTGAAAAATAAGGACATGATTTCTAAACTGCCGCCACTCCCTCATTTTCAAGCCCACCTACACAAATCTTATATCAAAACGTTCAGCTATCCCTGCTGCCACTAAACATGTCCATGGCTAAGCCATAGCCCTGATAGTTTTCACAATATGACCATTTGTTTGTAACTCACGCCATCCATTGACATTCATTGAAACTACACTCTAGCCACTTCAAATTTGAAGGGCAATATCTAAACTGCGACCGTGCCTTCATTTTTAATATTTAGAGACATACTATGCAGCAAAATCTAGGCCTGGGTCTTGTGATTCTCACAATATAAAGATATTCGCTGTAGGATTTATAGTTTTTAAAATACGACCGTTTGAAGTACTGCACAGTTATTACAGCTATCATGATCCTGTGTATTGTGTATTGAGCAGTGGTTGTGAAGCATAAACAGGGTATGAGCGTTGCTAGGAAACAGTGAATGTAAACACTGATTATCATCAAACAGATAGCACACCTTCACCTCCATTCTACTTCAAGATGCTGAGACCCCCCAAATGTATGTGGTCATACCTTCATCTGCTAGGCTTGATAATGCTTGTAGAATACTGGTGGAGGCAAGAACACTTCACACAATTTCCCCAGAAATTGTACCTTTTCTAGTTAAGTGTTCTTGCATAGCAAGACCACTTAGGCCCCTTTCTCTATGATTTGCAATGACTACCATTCATATTGGCACGACTTGAAAGTAGTCCCTGCACTACTTTGGTCCAACTTCTATGCGAGTTGTACTCCATGGACCTCAATGTTAAACCCTGAAGTAGCATGCAAATCGTGCCTGAATAATATAGACACAATTTCAGTACGACTTTGTAAGCACAAGCCTGGCTCGCTGATCGGGAAAGGAAAACTTTTTTTTCCTTTCGCGATGAGCGACAGGCAGTGCTGACAGCTGTCTGGTATGAATCCAGAGGGGGAACGCCGCGCCAAGTTTTAAATGAAAAAACCGGCGTGGGTTCCCCCCCAGGGGTATACCAGGCCCTTAGGTCTGGTATGGATCTAAGGGGAACCCCCTACGTCAAAAAATCGGCGTGGGGTCCCCCCAAAATCCATACCAGACCCTTATCCGAGCACGCAGCCCGGCCGGTCAGGAATGGGGGTGGGGACGAGCGAGCATGCCCTCAACATGGGGGGTGGGTGCTTTAGGGCATGGGGGGCACCTTGCCGGGCCCCCCCACCCCAAAGCACCTTGTCCCTATGTTGATGAGGACAAGGGCCTCTTCCCCGACAACCCTGGCCGTTGGTTGTCGGGGTCTGCGGGCGGGGGGCTTATCGGAATCCGGGAGCCCCCTTTAATAAGGGAGCCCCCAGATCCCGGCCCCCCACCCTTTGTGAATGAGTATGGGGTACATTCACCTAGGGAAAAAAGTGTCAATAAAAAACACAGTACACAGGTTTTTAAAATAATTTATTAGGCAGCTCCAGGGTCTTCGTCCGACTTCGGGGGTCCTCTTCCGACTTCGGGGGTCCTCTTCCGACTTCGGGGGTCTCTCCGGCGTCTCCTCCCGGTGTCCTGATCTTCTGCCGGCTCCTCCGCTATCTTCTGCAGCTCAATTGCTAGCGGTGGTCCGGACTTCTGCCTTCTGCCTTCTTCTTTTTTTCCAGAGATGTTGACACGACGCTCTCTCCAGCTGGAATGATCTCTGAACGCTCCGCAATGGACTTATATAGGCGGTGACCCCGCCCCCTTATGAGGTCACTGTCCCGGGGCATGCTGGGACTGTGCCGTCATAAGGGGGCGTGGTCATCACCCGGTGACCACGCCTCCTAAAACGTCACAGTCTCAGCATGCCCAGGGACTGTGACGGCATAAGGGGGCGGGGTCACCGCCTATATAAGTCCATTGCGGAGCGTTCAGAGATCATTCCAGCTGGAGAGAGCGTCGTGCAACATCTCTGGAAGAGGGAAGAAGACGATCCAAAAGTCTGGACCACCACTGGCAAAAGAGCGGCAGAAGATAGCGGTGGAGCCGGCAGAAGATGCGGACACCGGGAGAAGACGCCGGAGAGACCCCCGAAGTCGGAAGAGGACCCCCGAAGTCTGAAGAAGACCCCGGAGCTGCCTAATAAATTACTTTAAAACCTGTGTACTGTGTTTTTTATTGACGCTTTTTCCCCTAGGTGAATGGGTAGGGGTACCATGTACCCCATACTCATTCACATAGGGTGGGGGGCCGGGATCTGGGGGCCCCCTTATTAAAGGGGGCTCCCATATTCCGATAAGCCCCCCGCCCGCAGACCCCGACAACCAACGGCCAGGGTTGTTGGGAAGAGGCCCTTGTCCTCATCAACATGGGGACAAGGTGCTTTGGGGTGGGGGGCCGCAGGGCGCCCCCCATGCCCCAAAGCATCCACCCCCCATGTTGATGCCTGGTACGGTCCAGGAGGGGGGGCGCTCGCTCATCCCCACCCCCATTCCTGACCGGCCGGGCTGCGTGCTCGGATAAAGGTCTGGTATGGATTTTGGGGGGACCCCACGCCGATTTTTCGGCGTAGGGGGTTCCCCTTACAATCCATACCAGACCTAAGGGCCTGGTATGCCCCTGGGGGGGAACCCACGCCAGTTTTTTTATTTAAAACTTGGCGTGGAGTTCCCCCTTATGATTCATACCAACTACTGTATGTTTTCATTTGTTAATGCCAAAAATGTGGCAAACTCGTACAAAGTAGTACTGCTCCCAAATCGCGGTAAAATCGCGGCCGCGAAATCGTGGTAAAATCGCGCGACTTTGAAGTCGTATAAGTGTGAAAGGGGCCTTGCTGTTATCTCATATATATATTATTATTCTTATTATAGCCAAATTTACCACCCTAACTCCTCCCACAGCTTTTACACTACATAGACAAGTAATATACCGAAACATGCGGATTGTTCCCGAATTGTGTGCTATTACTTTGTGGAACGAAATATCATAGTTTTTGTGGCGAAATTGGTCCCATAGGAATGAATGGCGAAATGTTCAAAACTAGAGTGGGAGGTGACAAAAGCTGACAACCTCATGATCAGCCAAAACATTATAACCACACCATGAAAAAATAAATAATGATTTTAAAAAAAAAATCATTTTTGAAAAAAAAATCATTTTTGAAAAAAAATATATATTTTTGAAAAAAATATATATTTTTGAAAAAAATATATATTTTTGAAAAAAATATATATTTTTGAAAAAAAAATATATTTCTGAAAAAAAATATATATTTTTGAAAAAAAAATCATTTTTGAAAAAAAAAATCTTTTTTAAAAAAAAAAAATCATATTTGAAAAAAAAAATCCTTTTTGAAAAAATAAAAAATATATTTTTGAAAAAAAAAACAATTGAAAAGAAAAATTTTGAAAAAAAAATCATTTTTGAAAAAAAAAATCTTTTTTGAAAAAAAAAAAATCATTTTTGAAACAAATGTTCAGCTCTTTCAGTTAATGATGGGACTTCTTCAACTTTTTTTACTACTATTTACTTTTTAAAATATTAAGCGTTTTAACACTTTTCACAGGAGCTCCAGCCACTCCAACCACACAAACTTACTCAAGCCACTCCTCCCAGTTACTCCGTCCACTCCAGTTGTGGAGGCAAGAACACTTCACACAATTTCCCAAGAAATTGTAGCTTTTCTAGTTATATAATGACCCTAACATTAGCATATAAGCACTTCATAATGTAATTAAATCATCAGTAAAGCATATAATAATTATTTAACTGTATCAAGGTAAAAAAAATATATAATGCATTAGGATCATTCTTCCTAATGTTCAGTATAAGCAGTTGCTAACTGCCCAATAAGTAGATTTACCAATCACTGTCTTTATTCATTAAAGGATATCTAAAGGGGTCTCCATATTACATCCTCTACCTCTCCTCCCCCTAGTGCTTTCTACTGGCTAAAAAAAAACAACTAAAGCTGTAAAATGCTTGTTGTGCTTCTAAAAACGCTCAAATAAAAACGACTGAAATTCGCTGCGCTCAGGTGTGAACGCAACCATATGGAAAATGGTAGCTACATGCTAATGATTTCCAAGTCCCAAGGTTTTCACTACATGGACCTCAGTGAAGGACATGGCGCAGAGACCTCCTGGAATGGTCATGCTGAGGACGTACCTGTTAGACACAGCATGGTGACACCGATATAGAAACATCTCATTGTTCTCCTCCAGAATCCAGCCGGTGGACCCCTCCGGTAATGAATACATGCAGCAACAACACACAATATACACAGAAAAGACTGTGGCTGTAAGATGTGTCTGTTGTATGTAGGACGGAAGGATGTGGTACAGGAAAAGGTTTCTACATTCACCATAAAGTGTGGGCATCTGACCAGTTACCAGACTTCTCTCTGGAACTAAAAAAAAAAAAAATTCTTTAATGAAGAATGTTCCTCTTTTAGTCAAAGGCTTGAGACAATATCCCACCTTCTTCTGCTAGACAGGAATTACAGCTGAACTCCAGGAACTCCACCACTTTGAGCCAAGTCCAACAATGTGTCTGCCACCTCCTGGACTTATCTCTTTAACCACTTGACCACTGGGCACTTAAACCCCATTCCTAACCAGACCAATTTTCAGCTTTCGGTTGCTCTCACATTTTGAATGACAATTACTCAGTCATGAAACACTGTACCCATATGACATTTTTGTCCTTTTTTTCACACAAATAGAGCTTTCTTTTGGTGGTATTTAATCACCGTTGGGTTTTTTATTTTTTGCGCTATAAAAGAAAAAAGACTGAAAATTCGGTAAAAAAATAAAATTTTCTTTGTTTCTGTTATAAAATTTAGCAAATTTAGTAATTTTTCTTCGTAAATTTTGGCCACAATTTATACTGCTACACATCTTTGGTAAAAATAAGTACAAATCGGTGTAAATTATTTGGTCTTTGTCAAAGTTATAGAGTCCAAAAGCTATGGTGCCAATATCTGAAAATTGATCACACCTGAATTACTGACGGCCTATCTATATTCTTGAGACCCTAACATGCCAGAAAAGTACAAATACCCCCCAAATGACCCCTTTTTGGAAAGAAGACATTCCAAGGTATTTAGTAAGAGGCATGGTGAGTTTTTTCAAGTTGTCATTTTTTCCCACGATTCTTTGCAAAATCAAGATTTTTTTTCTTTTTTTTTTTCCCACAAAATTGTCATATTAGCAGGTTATTTCTCACACACCGCATATGCATACCACAAATTACACCCCAAAACACATTCTGCTATTACTCCCGAGTACGACAATACCACATGTGTGAGACTTTTACACAGCGTGGCCACATACAGAGGCCCAACATGCAGGGAGCACCTTCAGGCGTTCTGGAGCACCCAGGCCAATTCTGACATTTCTCTCCTACATGTAAAAATCATAATTTATTTGCTAGAAAATGACATAGAACCCCAAAACATTATATATGTTTTTTAGCAAAGACCCTAGAGAATACAATGGCGGTTGTTGCAACTTTTTATCTTGCATGGTATTTGCGCAGCAATTTTTTGGACGCTTTTTTTTGGGAAACAAACAGTTTTGTGCTTAAAAAAAAAAAAAACAAAAACAGTAAAGTTGGCCCAATGTTTTTGCATAATGTGAAAGATGAAGTTACGCAGAGTAAATAGATACCTAACATGCCACCCTTCAAAATGGCACACGCTCGTGGTAATGGCGCCAAACTTCGCTACTTAAAAATCCCCATAGGCGACGCTTTAAAAATTTTTACTGGTTACATGTTTTGAACTACAGAGGAGGTCTAGGGCCAAAATTATTTCTCTCGCTCTACCGATCGCAGCGATATCTCCCATGTGTGGTTTGAACACCGTTTTCATATGTGGGCGGGACTTACGTGTGCATTCGCTTCTGCATGCGAGCACACGGACAGGGGCACTTTAAAAAAAAAAAAAAATTTTATTGTTCATTTTACTTTATTTATTTTAGTTTGACAGTTTTTTCCCCAAAAAAATTTTTTTGATCACTTTTATTCCTATTACAAGGAATGTAAACATCCCGTGTAATAGGAATATGGCATGATAGGTCCTCTTTACAGTGAGATATGGGGTCAATAAGACCCCACATCTCACCTCTAGGCTGGGAAGCCTGAAATTAAAAAAAAAAAAAAAAAAAAAAGATCCTGGCTTCGATCGTAGCGGTGAGTCGGTAGAAGCACCGAGGGCGGCGGGAAGGGGGGGGTGGTCCCCTCTCGCCTCCCATAAGAAAGATCAAGCAGTGGAACAGCCGCTATGATCATTCCTATGGTGTAGGGAATCGCCGGCTGAAAAAGATGATATCTGAATGATGCCTGTAACTGCACCCATCATTCAGATATCCCCGCACAAAGTCGAGGATGTCATATGACGGCCGGCGGGCTGGAAGTGGTTAAAACACATTTTTTTTTTAACACAAAGTTGTCCATTTATACAATATTTGTAACACATAGCATGTACATACCAAAAATGACACCCCAAAATAGATTCTCCTACTCCTCCTGAGTACGGCGATACCACATGTGTGAGACTTCCACAGCCTGGCCACATACAGAGGCCGAGTACAGCTGAATTTGGCCGAGCATGGCTGCGCATGGCTGGGTATGGCTGCGCATGGCAGGGCATGGCTGCGCATGGCTGGGTATTGCAGGGTATGGCTGCGCATGGCTGGGTATGGCTGCGTATGGCTGGGTATGGCTGCGCATGGCAGGGTATGGCTGCGCATGGCTGGGTATGGCAGGGTATGGCTGCGCATGGCTGCGTATGGCTGGGTATGGCTGCGCATGGCAGGGTATCGCTGAGTATGACTCGGTATGGCTGGGTATTGCAGAGTATGGCTGGGTATTGCAGAGTATGACTGGGTATGACTGGGTATTGCAGGGTATTGCGGGGTGTTGCAGAGTATTGCGGGGTGTTGCAGAGTATTGCGGGGTGTTGCGGAGTAGTGGAGAGTATTGCGGGGTATTGCAGGGTATTGAAGAGTATTGCGGGGTATTGCAGAGTATTGTTGGGTGTTGCGGAGTATTGTGGGGTATTGCAGAATATTGTGGGGTATTGCAGAGTATTGTGGGGTGTTGCGGAGTATTGCAGAGCATTGTGGGTTTTGCAGAGTATTGTGGGGTATGGCGGGGTATTGCAGAGTATTGTGGGGTATTGCAGAGTATTGTGGGGTATTGCGGGGTATTGTGGGGTATTGCAGAGTATTGTGGGGTATTGCGGGGTATTGTGGGGTATGGCAGAGTATTGTGGGGTATTGTGGGGTATTGCGGGGTATTGTGGGGTATGGCAGAGTATTGTGGGGTATGGCAGAGTATTGTGGGGTATTGCGGGGTATTGTGGGGTATTGCAGGGTATTGTGGGGTATGGCAGAGTATTGTGGGGTATGGCAGAGTATTGCGGGGTATTGTGGGGTATGGCAGAGTATTGTGGGGTATTGCGGGGTATTGTGGGGTATGGCAGAGTATTGTGGGGTATTGTGGGGTATTGTGGGTTATGGCAGAGTATTGTGGGGTATTGCGGGGTATTGTGGGGTATGGCAGAGTATTGTGGGGTATTGCGGGGTATTGTGGGGTATTGTGGGTTATGGCAGAGTATTGTGGGGTATTGCGGGGTATGGCAGAGTATTGCGGGGTATGGCAGAGTATTGTGGGGTATTGCGGGGTATTGTGGGGTATGGCAGAGTATTGTGGGGTATTGCAGGGTATTGTGGGGTATTGTGGGTTATGGCAGAGTATTGTGGGGTATTGCGGGGTATTGTGGGGTATGGCAGAGTATTGTGGGGTATTGCGGGGTATTGCGGGGTATTGTGGGGTATGGCAGAGTATTGTGGGGTATTGCGGGGTATGGCAGAGTATTGTGGGGTATTGAGGGGTATGGCAGAGTATTGTGGGGTATGTGTTACAATATCTCTAACACATAGCATGTACATACCAAAAATGACACCCCAAAATAGATTCTCCTACTCCTCCTGAGTACGGTGATACCACATGTGTGAGACTTCCACAGCCTGGCCACATACAGAGGCCGAGTACAGCTGAATATGGCCGAGCATGGCTGCGCATGGCTGGGTATGGCTGCGCATGGCAGGGTATGGCTGCGCATGGCTGGGTATTGCAGGGTATGGCTGCGCATGGCTGGGTATGGCTGCGTATGGCTGGGTATGGCTGCGCATGGCAGGGTATGGCTGCGCATGGCTGGGTATGGCAGGGTATGGCTGCGCATGGCTGGGTATGGCAGGGTATGGCTGCGCATGGCTGCGTATGGCTGGGTATGGCTGCGCATGGCAGGGTATCGCCGAGTATGACTGGGTATTGCAGAGTATGACTGGGTATGACTGGGTATTGCAGAGTATGGCTGGGTATGGCAGAGTATGGCTGGGTATTGCAGAGTATGGCTGGGTATTGCAGAGTATGACTGGGTATGACTGGGTATTGCAGGGTATTGCGGGGTGTTGCAGAGTATTGCGGGGTGTTGCAGAGTATTGCGGGGTATTGCGGAGTAGTGGAGAGTATTGCGGGGTATTGCAGGGTATTGAAGAGTATTGCGGGGTATTGCAGAGCATTGTGGGGTGTTGCGGAGTATTGTGGGGTATTGCAGAATATTGTGGGGTATTGCAGAGTATTGTGGGGTGTTGCGGAGTATTGCAGAGCATTGTGGGTTTTGCAGAGTATTGTGGGGTATGGCAGAGTATTGTGGGGTATTGCGGGGTATTGCAGAGTATTGTGGGGTATTGCAGAGTATTGTGGGGTATTGCGGGGTATTGTGGGGTATTGCAGAGTATTGTGGGGTATTGCGGGGTATTGTGGGGTATGGCAGAGTATTGTGGGGTATTGTGGTGTATTGCGGGGTATTGTGGGGTATGGCAGAGTATTGTGGGGTATTGCGGGGTATTGTGGGGTATTGCAGGGTATTGTGGGGTATGGCAGAGTATTGTGGGGTATGGCAGAGTATTGCGGGGTATTGTGGGGTATGGCAGAGTATTGTGGGGTATTGCGGGGTATTGTGGGGTATGGCAGAGTATTGTGGGGTATTGTGGGGTATGGCAGAGTATTGCGGGGTATTGTGGGTTATGGCAGAGTATTGTGGGGTATTGCGGGGTATTGTGGGGTATGGCAGAGTATTGTGGGGTATAGCGGGGTATTGTGGGGTATTGTGGGTTATGGCAGAGTATTGTGGGGTATTGCGGGGTATGGCAGAGTATTGCGGGGTATGGCAGAGTATTGTGGGGTATTGCGGGGTATTGTGGGGTATGGCAGAGTATTGTGGGGTATTGCGGGGTATTGTGGGGTATGGCAGAGTATTGTGGGGTATTGCGGGGTATTGTGGGGTATGGCAGAGTATTGTGGGGTATTGTGGGGTATGGCAGAGTATTGTGGGGTATTGAGGGGTATGGCAGAGTATTGTGGGGTATTGCAGAGTATTGCGGGGTATGGCAGAGTATTGTGGGGTATGGCAGAGTATTGTGGGGTATTATATTATGGAGGGATGGCCGAGCATGGATCGATGGATGGATGGATGGATGTGACTGTATTTGTCACAGAGCAGCGTTGTGGGCACTACAGATGCCGATCGGTACAGAGAGGGGAGGGAGGAACCGGCGTCATGACATGACGCCGGTTTGTTTACATGTGATCGCTCCGTCATTTGACGGAGCGATAACATGGTAAACGACCGCAATTAGCGGCCGTTCACCGTGATCCGTGATGCGCCGGGTCCTCTGGACCCGGCGGTCACGGAAGTTCTCGGGGGCGCGCGAGAGCAGTATTCTGGGAGGACGTCCATGGACATCCACCCAGAACTAGCCGACCGCGCTGCAGCCGTCTTTCGGCTATGGCCCGGTCGGCAAGTGGTTAATTTACATCTGACAATTTTTACAGAGCTCCTGGAGCGTGGTCACCCATATGCTTCCGGTGCTCCAATGCAGGACATCCTGGTCTAAGCTCCTTCAGCTGCAGAGTCAAATGCAACCCCCTGTGCCCACCCCTCTCCTCCTCATGCCCAATCACACAAATCATGTTGTATTATGTGAACTCACACACAAAATACAAAGGCTTCTGTGTAGGGTCGCCACGTTTTCTTCAAGCCAAACCCAAACACTTTAGCGGTGAACGGTAATTTTTATTTTCTACGGGGAAACACTTTGGACTCTGGTGCAAAGGGGAACTCTGATCTAAGGGGATTCCTGCTCACCAAAGCCCTCACTCACACCAGAGTTCCCAGTACCCCCCTTTAAATCATGGTTCCCAAAGCCCCCCTTACATCTGAGTCCGCAGAGAACACTTTATATGTGAATCCCCCTTACCTTGGTGTACTCACTCCCTCGGAGGCAGGAGAGAGAAGGGAGGCAGGGAGGAGACTTCACTCACCCGAGGATGGAGGCTCAGGCATCGCCACCTTTCATTCACAATGTATCTTCCGGCTGCTGGGCTTCAGATTTCACACCCACACATCCCTTTTCTGAGGCACAGCATGCCGGGGATTGGAGTATTGGCGGGCAGACACAGTAAGGGGTAAGGGCAGGAGGAGGAGGAGGAACAAATCAAGCCCTCTCTCCTCTCCCGTTCGTGCGGGGAACTGTGCTGCCACTAGGCGGTGTGAGTGAGTGTCCGAGACACTCAACTTAGACAATTGCAGCCAGCCTTATGGATGGTTGGCAACCCTGGTGCTCAGGCACATCCAGCCCATGTGCACACCTATGAACTCAGCAGCTGTGGTACTCTGTTACTTGGGGAGCCACAGTCCAGTCCGTCTGAATAATGTTCAAAACCTGGACTGTCCGGGTAAATCCCGCATTGGGTGGCAATCCTGTTTCTGTGAATGGACAGCTGGGGGGGGGGGGGGGGGTTGAGAGCAGAGATGTTTGCTGTGTGTGTAAGCGGGCAGCATTTTGCCTCTCGGAGGCCTAAGTGTGTAGTGATTAGCTGTACTACAATGTAAGCAGGTGCAGTTGACTAGCCTGCCACTAGGTGGCTCTGTTCCAAAATAGTGTCTGGTTACAGAAAGCAGTGTCATCAGGTGCTAGGCCCCTTTTAGTTAGAACTTAGAACCCACAGTGTAGTGATGTCATGGGCGAGCCAGGGCCCAGTTATAAGCCAGGTCGGGAGGAACCCTAATGCAGCTTGGGGATATGGAAAGAAATGTTTCTACATTCACTATAAAATGTGACTACCAGACTTCTTTATTGAAGAATATTCCTCTTTTGGCCAAAGGCTTGGGTCAATATCGGCTCCCTTCTGCTAGACAGGAATTAAAGCTGAACTCCAGGAATTCAGCCCCCTTTGTAAAAATGTGCAGGCATAGTTTGAACCAAGTCTAACAAGGTGCAGGCCCCCTCCTGGACTTATCTCTTTAATTTCCATCTCACAGTTTTACGGAGCTCCCATTGTAAGAGGGGTTTGGGAAATCGGCACCAAAAGCACAAGTCCTTGCCCCGCTCTTCTCCTGGTAGCACAGTGACCTTCAGGCTTAGGCTTTAACCCTTCGCCATCTTGTACCTGACTCCATGCCAAAGGCCTCCTCCTGACATTCCTGCCTGTTGACCTTCATATCTCCAAAGGAAGGAATGTCCACACACTAATGCTGCTACACTGTATTGGTGGTACTTAAGATGATGGCACAAACAGTCACATCAGATCGACATACTATCCGGGGTCACTTGACAGTACATTGTTATATTCAACGGATGGTCTGCAGAAGTCATATGTGAAAGCATCATACAGCCCTATCAGTAAGCCATCTTCTCTCAAACAGTCTCTCTTCACCCGTGGTCATTAATACTCACTGGGATGGGACGTCTGCAGCCACCTCCCCCATTGGTACACCTCTTCCGGGACCCTCCAGGGGGAAAGCCTCATTCCAGGGAACTCTTATGCCCCGTACACACGGTGGGATTTTCCGATGGAAAATGTCCGATCGGAGAGTGTTGTCGGAAATTCCGACCGTGTGTGGGCTCCATCGGATATTTTCCATCGGATTTTCCAACACACAAAGTTGGAGGGCAGGAGATAAAATTTTCCGACAACAAAATCAGATCGCGTCAATTCCGACCGTGTGGGGCCTGTTCCCACGCACAAAGTGCCACGCATGCTCAGAAGAAATTCCGAGACGGGACAGCTCGTTCTGGTAAACTTAGCGTTCGCAATGGATACAGCACTTTCGTCACGCTGCAATGTTAAAAATGGTTTAATACAGCGCACTCTCTTCTTCTTTATAATGTGAGAAGAATAAAGTAGTTTTGCTGCTCATATTCACACAGACTTCTCACAAACTTATTTCGTTACTATTTATCGGGATTCCCTCAATATATTTTGATTTCTCACATCTGACAACATATTTTTGTATATTTTTTATATATTTTTTGGCTTTAATGTAGAATCTTTTTTTGTGTTTGTATTTTTTTTAATTTTTTTGGGGATTTTGATTTGTACTCCCGAAAATGTTTGTGTGTGTTTTTTGTGACAAGTTCCCACAACACCATTGATATGTTGTTCTATTTAATCTGTAGGAGATTGTTTGGTGTTGTTGTCCCTTGTTAATTTCACATTGTACTTTAGAAATGTACCTGAATCGTCACTAGGGATGAGCCGAACACCCCCCGGTTCGGTTCGCACCAGAACCTGCGAACGGACCGAAAATTTGCACGAACGTTAGAACCCCATTGACGTCTATGGGACTCGAACGTTCGAAATCAAAAGTGCTCATTTTAAAGGCTAATTTGCATGGTATTGTCCTAAAAAGGGTTTGGGGACCCGGGTCCTACCCCAGGGGACATGTATCAATGAAAAAAAAACTTTTAAAAACGGCCGTTTTTTCGGGAGCAGTGATTTTAATGATGCTTAAAGTAAAAAAAAAAAAAGTGAAATATTCCTTTAAATATCGTACCTGGGGGGTGTCTATAGTATGCCTGTAAAGTGACGCGTGTTTCCCATGTTTAGAACAGTCCCTGCACCAAATGTCATTTTTAAAGGAAAAAAATCTCATTTAAAACTGCTTGCGGCTTTAATGCCATGTGGGGTCATGGCAATATGGATGAAAATCAGTGAGACAAACGGCATGGGTACCCCCCAGTCCATTACCAGGCCCTTTGGGTCTTGTATGGATATTAAGGGGAACCCCGCACCCAAATTAAAATAAGGAAAGGCCCTATATACTCTGAACAGCAGTATACAGGCGGTGCAAACAAGACAGGGACTGTAGGTTTGTTGTTAAGTAGAATCTCTTTGTAATTTTGAACGGGTACATTTTTAACGTGTTTAGCTCCAGCCAAAAAATCTTTTTTAAGCTTTTGGAAAACATAGGGAAGGGTTATCACCCCTGTGACATTTGTTTTGCTGTCTTTCCTCCTCTTCAGAAGATTTCACCTCACTTTTTGTCCCAATGAAAAATGTTTTTTGAAAATTTGGGTTTTTTTGTGGAACAAGGATTGGAAAGCATCAGTGGAAAGGAGAAATTGTTTTCCCATATTAACTCTTACAGGAGAGAATTTCCCTTCCTAGGGGTAGATTTCATCTAACTTCCTGTTGTCTCCTTCCGTTTGCAAGTAGGAGTCGTTTGTAAGTTAGATGTTTGAAAGTAGGGTCCTGCCCTATATACTCAGCAGAAATTTGAGCCTTAGGTGTTGCTGTGGCCACAACACTGTAAGCCCTCACAGGGCCCTGCTGTGAAATATTAGATCAAGAATTGTAATTACATGCCCCTGTTGAACAGGAGCTGAAAAATTAGGCCTTAGGCACTGGTGCTGGTGCCACAACACTGCAACCCCTCACAGACACTCTAGTTGGAACGCAGGAACGGGCCCTGCTGCAAAGTATTGCATCAAAAATTGTAATTACACGCCCCTGTTAGACAGGGGCAGAAAAATTGGGCCTTAGGCACTGGTGCTGGTGCCACAACACTGCAACCCCTCACAGACACTCTAGTTGGAACGCAGGAACGAGCCCTGCTGCAAAGTATTGCATCAAAAATTGTAATTACACGCCCCTGTTAGACAGGGGCAGAAAAATTGGGCCTTAGGCACTGGTGCTGGTGCCACAACACTGCAACCCCTCACAGACACTCTAGTTGGAATGCAGGAACGAGCCCTGCTGCAAAGTATTGCATCAAAAATTGTAATTACACGCCCCTGTTAGACAGGGGCAGAAAAATTGGGCCTTAGGCACTGGTGCTGGTGCCACAACACTGCAACCCCTCACAGACACTCTAGTTGGAATGCAGGAACGAGCCCTGCTGCAAAGTATTACATCAAAAATTGTAATTACACGCCCCTGTTAAACAGGGGCTGAAAAATTGTGCCTTAGGCACTGGTGGTGGCGCCCAGAACCAAAAATGTTCTTACAAGCTATCAGCGTGATGATTGAGGAGGAAGAGGATAATTACTCAGGGATAGTCACTCAGCATCAGCATAGGCAGTCTTTGAAGGGATCTGAGATTTCAAAAAAATTATTCGGTTACATCAGTATCAGGTGCTTGGTAGCTGGTGGTGATCCAAGACTGATTCATTTTTATGAAGGTCAGTCGATCGACCGAGTCGGTGGACAGACGCACCCTGTGATCGGTTACCACGCCTCCAGCAGCACTGAATGTGCGTTCCGAAAGAACGCTGGATGCAGGACAGGCCAGTAGCTCAATTGCATACTGTGCAAGCTCTGGCCAGTGATCCATCCTCAAGACCCAGTAACCCAGAGGATTTTCGGTGGGAAAGGTGTCCAAGTCTGATCTTGCCCCTAGGTATTCCTGCACCATGTAAAACAGACGCTGGCGATGGTTGCTGGAACCGATCATACCTTGGGGCTGCGGACCAAAAAATTGTCTGAACGCATCGGTCAGACGGCCACCTTCTCCACCGCTCCTTCTTTGACTGACCGAAGCCTCAGCAACACGTTGTCCAGAAACAGGAGTTTGTAACCTCCCAGTCTCTGGGAACGCGTTGCACAGACCTTTCTGCAAGGCCTCCCGAAGATGTTTCATCCTCTGCTCCCTCTGCGATGGCAAGATAAGGTCCGCAACCTTACCCTTGTAACGTGGATCAAGGAGGGTTGCCAGCCAGTATTGGTCCTTCTCCTTGATACCACGAATACGAGGATCCTTATGCAGGCTTTGCAGGATCAGGGAGGCCATGCAGCGTAGGTTTGCTGAGGCATTCGGTCCGGAGTCCTCTGGGTCACTAAGGACGACAACGTCCGCAGCCACCTCCTCCCAGCCACGTACAAGTCCATGTGTTTCTTGGGACTGATCCCTTAAAGACTGCTGCTGATGCTGAGTGCCAGGCTCCACCTCCATACTGACACAATCTTCCTCCTCCTCCTCCTCCTCGTCCTCTTCCTGTGTGATCGGCGGGCACGCAGGAACACTGTCTGGATAAAGGGGGCCTTGAGAGCTAAGGAAGTCCTCCTCTTCCTGCCTCTGTTCTGCCTCAAGTGCCCTGTCCATTATTCCACGCAGCATGTGCTCCAACAGGTGGACAAGGGGGACAGTGTCACTGATGCATGCACTGTCACTGCTCACCATCCTTGTGGCCTCCTCGAATGGTGACAGGACAGTGCATGCATCCCTGATCATGGCCCACTGGTGTGGGGAAAAAAAACCAAGCTCCCCTGACCCTGTCCTGGTGCCATAGTCGCACAGGTACTCATTGATGGCCCTCTGCTGCGTGTGCAGCCGCTGCAGCATGGCCAATGTTGAGTTCCACCTGGTGGGCATGTCACAGATTAGGCGGTTCTTGGGCAGGTTAAACTCCTTTTGGAGGTCCGTCAGCCGAGCACTGGCATTATATGACCGGCGGAAATGCACACAGACTTTCCTGGCCTGCCTCAGGACATCCTGTAAGCCCGGGTACCTGCCCAAGAACCGCTGCACCACCAAGTTAAGGACGTGAGCCAAACAGGGCACATGGGTCATTTGTCCCTGTCGGAGGGCAGAGAGGAGGTTGGTGCCATTGTCGCAAACCACCATTCCTGCCTTAAGTTGGCGTGGCGTCAACCACCTCTGAACCTGCCCCTGCAGAGCTGACAGAACCTCTGCCCCAGTGTGGCTCCTGTCCCCCAAGCACACCAGCTCAAGCACCGCATGGCATCTTTTGGCCTGCGTACTTGCGTAGCCCCTTGAACGACTATGGAGCACCGCTGGTTCCGAGGAAGAGGCCATGGAGGAAGAAGAAGAGGAGGGGGTGGAGGAGAGAGGTGTGTCACAATCATTAGCATTTTGGAGGCGTGGTGGCAGAACAACCTCCAACACTACTGCACCTTGTCCTGCATCCTTCCCAGCTGCCAGCAGAGTCACCCAATGCGCCGTGAAACTTAGGTAACGTCCCTGTCCATGCCTGCTGGACCATGAGTCAGCGGTAATATGCACCTTACCGCTGACCGCCCTGTCCAGCGAGGCATGGACATTGCCTTCCACATGCCGGTAGAGAGCCGGAATCGCCTTCCGTGAGAAAAAGTGGCGTTTGGGTACCTGCCACTGAGGAACCGCACATTCCACAAACTCACGGAAGGGGGCAGAGTCTACCAACTGAAAAGGCAGCAGTTGAAGTGCTAGCAATTTTGCCAAGCTAGCATTCAACCGCTGGGAGATGGCTGGGAGCAAACTTCATTCGGCGGTGCAGCAGCTGGGGCAGGGAAATTTGCCTGGTACAATCTGACGTCGGTGTACCAAAAGCAGATTGCCCACAAGTACTTGGCTGTGACACACCTAATTCTACACCTTCATTCCTCTCACTGCAGGTCTCAGAGAGGACTGGAGGTCTAGTGGGGTTGGAAATCTCAGCTGATGAGGAGCAAGGAGAGATCCTCTTTGTTCTTTGGTGTGGGTCTTTTAGATACGCTTGCCAACGAACTGCATGGCAGGTCAACATATGTCTGGTCAAGCATGTGGTACCCAAGCGGGAGATGTTTTGGCCACGTGAGATACGCTTGAGACATATGTTGCAAATAGCAGCGGTGCGATCTGATGCACTCGTCTCAAAAAAGGCCCACACCAAAGAACTTTTTGAATAACGCGCAGAGACTGCAGCGCCCTGCACATGTGGAGCTTTGGGGTGTGATGCAGTCAATGTGCTGCCCTTAGGCTGGCCCCTGGAGGGCATCCTGCCTCGTTGGTGATGTGCCGCCTCCTCCTCCTCCTCCTCCTCTCTCCTATCAGGCACCCACGTTGAGTCAGTGACCTCATCATCCCCTCCCTCCTCATCACTGGAGCAAACCTGGCAGTATGCTGCAGCAGGGGGAGCATGACTGCCAGATTGCTGTCCTTCTTGGGCACCCCCTCTGTCCGTGCTCATGTTACTGCCTTCATTGAGCTCAGTATCATCATCAGAGCCTTCCAAACGCTGGGCATCCTCCTGGAGCATGTACCCAACACTGTGGTCAAACAGTTCGAGGGACTCCTCAGGAGGACATGGTGGAGCTAGGGAAGGAGTCACTGATGACATTGAGCCGAGGGAAGAGGCCGCTGCTTTGCCAGACAAAGCACCCTGGGCATGGGTGAGAGAGGATGAGGAGGATGAGGACGGCTTGGTCATCCACTCGACCAAGTCTTCCACATGTTGCGGCTCAACACGGCCAGCTGCCGAAAAAAAGGCCAAGCGTGTCCCATGGCCACGTGCTGATGAGGATGCACCGTCTCCACGACCAGCACTAGACACAGAGCCTGCTTGCCCTCTCTTATTGGCTTGTGACTGTCTGCCTCTCCTTCTTGGCCTTCCAGACATACTAATGGCCTGTAGCTGTACTAAGCTGGGATATATATATCTATATATATATATATATGTACTGATACTGCAGCTAGCAAAATCAACTGCTTGCCTGTAGTATGAGAACACCACCAACCTTCTACAGGTAGCTTTAGCTGAACACTGTGAGGTGGACGCACCCCACTAACTTGTAGGTTTAGCTGAATACTGTGAGCAGGACGCACTGCACTAACTGTAAATAGTCTAGCTGCCTGACCGTGGTACTAATAGGATCAAAAGAACACCAGTAATTTTCTTCAGGTAGCTTTATATACTGTAACAAGACAAGCCTGCCTGTCAGTAGGAAGATAACAGGAATGGATCTAGCTGAACACTGTGAGCAGGACGCACTGTACTAAATGTAAATAGTCTAGCTGCCTGACCGTGGTACTAATAGGATCAAAAGAACACCAGTAATTTTCTTTAGGTAGCTGTTAATACTGTAACAAGACAAGCCTGCCTGTCAGTAGGAAGATAACAGGAACGGATCTAGCTGAACACTGTGAGCAGGACGCACTGCACTAAATGTAAATAGTCTAGAAGATAACAGGAACGGATCTAGCTGAACACTGTGAGCAGGACGCACTGCACTAAATGTAAATAGTCTAGAAGATAACAGGAACGGATCTAGCTAAACTGAATACAGTGTATATATATATATATGCAACACCTGGGATGCATATATATACACAATACACTGTAAGTGCAGCTAACTGACTGACTGTCCTGCCTAATCTATCTAACTCAAATCAAATGACACTGTCTCTCTGTCTATCTCTTTCAACGCCAGAACACACACTACACAGGGCCGCCGTGAAGGCGGCCTTATATAGTGTGGGGCGTGTACTAAATCCCCTGAGCCATAATTGGCCAAAGCCTCCTTGGCTTTGGCCAATTACGGCTCTCTGTTCAGGCGGCGCTGTGATTGGCCAAGCATGCGGGTCATAGTGCATGCTTGGCCAATCATCAGCAAGCAATGCACTGCGATGCCGCAGTGAATTATAGGCCGTGACGCGCCACACGAATTTGGCGCGAACGGCCCATATCGTTCGCAATTCGGCGAACGGGCGAACAGCCGATGTTCGAGTCGAACATGGGTTCGACTCGAACACGAAGCTCATCCCTAATCGTCACCAACAAACTGTCTTTTTTGGCTGAAAACACACATAGGAGAGTAGAATTTCCCAAAAAATTTTTTATTAAGGGCTCACAACTAAACAAAGAGGGAGGCAACACTGTAGAAACTGCAGAAGTGGGTGAAGCCTTGGACCCCCAGGGCAGACATCAACTATTTTTACGCAAAATTGGTGGCCTGAGGAGTCCTTATCTAAGGGAGGACAGTCTGGTCCAGAAGTCCCAGAGATCATGAACAGCAGCAGATGACGTCTGTGTCCCCAGGCTGTGGTCATACGAGAGACTGCAGCTTTTGTCAAACCAGACTGAACCCAGGGCAATCACTCTCAGGTCTTCCTTCCACGCTTCCTTACACGCGGTGGCTGTGGTGGTGGAGTTGTGGCAGCAGGAGGAGGAGGATGGTCCAACTCAACCACGTCGGTCTTGGGTGTTAGTTCACCACTCACCCCCTTACGTAGGACTTTGTACATAAGGTCCTCACAGAGCTTGCGTTGGCCCTCCTGCATGCCCTGCAATTTTGTGGCAGCCATGCAGGCAAAGGCCTCTTCAGGAGTTGGTAAGGCTCGTAGGGACGCTGAAGCCTCCTGGATCAGCCTGAACGCTGAATCATGCACGGGACTCGGAGTGGCCTTCCTGGCTCGTTTATATGGCAGGCGGAGGGGAGGGACCTGAGATTCAGTCAGGCTGCGACTGGTCCCAGGCGTCTCCTGGCTGACACTTAGCCCCGCCTCCTCCTGGCTGCAACTAATCCCTGCCTCCTCCTGACTGCCACATTCCACAGCCTCCTCCTGGCTGAGGTCTTCCTGTGTATGAAAAAGGGACATAGTTTTAGTTTTTTATTCATCAATCACACACAATTGTCACCTCCTGACTGCTGCAAATTGAATGTTAACAAATATAACAGACTATCCTTCTGAGCCCAGCAGTTTTCATTCTTGTCCCAATTTTGGGTGCCCACTACTGTCTATTAATATGTAAAACACTATCAAGCAGCAATTAGTGATCAATAATAACATCTAGTAAACATCATTTCTTTATTGACCAGAAAAATGTTGAACAATGCTATACCTGACTCCAGCTGGGCTCCTCCACTTCTTCCTGGCTGGAAGGCCCAGGTTGGACCTCGGAAGCCTCAGCTGGTATGGAAGGAAGCGTGGAAGGAAGAGTAGAGAGGGATTCCCTGACTTCAGTGTGGTCTGACAGAAATCGCAGTCTCTCGTAGTACCACAGCCTGGGCACATAAACGTCATCTGCTGCAGCTCCGGACCTCTGGGAATCTGTGACCTTCTTGCACTCCCTAAGATAAGTGCTCCTCAGGCCACCAATTTTGGCTTTTAAATAAGGGATGGTTGCTGTGGGGACCACCGGCTTCACCAACTCCAGCAGTTTCTCCAGCGCTGCCTGCCTCTTCTGTTTATGATTATAGTAGGGGTGTCTCACTTGCCACAGACAGGGCTGCTCCCTGTATTTGTCAATGAACAGGGGTAGGAAATTGTGGTCGTTGAACCCATCCATTTTCTCTGCAAGACACAACACAAGACAAACCCTAATGTCAGGCCAAACTCCCCTAATCTTGTTACAATATAGGCTTCCATTTCGAAGCAGTATAGGCGCAAGTTTAGATCTTACCTTCGTTATCACGATCGGGGTCTCCGATGCTCCTTCCTCCGCTCACAGATCGTACGTAATACGCACGTGTGTTACGCTTTATACACACTGCGCATGCGTATAACTCCGCCCGCCCCTGACATTCTTTCTAGTCTATTCCCCACCCCTTTTCGTTCGGCGCAGTGGGGGAAGAGCACATGGCGGATAGACAGCAGGTGCGTGCTAATTGTAGCAACGAGGAGAAGGAGGAGGAAAGGCCAGACCCGGACACGTCACGATCCAGAAGGAGATTTAAGGAGTCAAATATGTCCTTTGGGGAGATGTTGGAGATGGTGGACATCCTGAAGAAGGCCGACTATGATGGAAAGTATGGACCTTACCCCAACCCCAATGTCAGAAAGGCCAAGATCATGGCGAAAGTGGTCAGGAGTCTGCACCGGAATTTCGGGGTACGACGATCGAAAGATCAGCTCAGGAACCGGTGGTCGGACCTCAAATTACGAGAACATGAGCAGTACAGAAAGATCCGGAGAGTGCTGCAAAAAAGTAAGTAGTTGTGCTGTGTTCCTATTCTTTATGTTTATTACGTTCGTGCTGCTCCATGTGCTTTTAGGAACTGTTGTACAGTTTAAAATGGCAACTTTCATGTTCATGGGCACATTATTCGTTCGGATCAAACATTTTTCGTTCCAACTATAAAATACCATTGTTTAGCCCATATGCATTTGGCCACCATTTTGACGCCCTATACTTGTCTTCAAAGAATTGGGTTGTGTTGATGGCTTTGTTACTAGAATGAAATGCAAACTAGATTGTGTCTAAGGAGAGGACACTGAGCAGCTGTTTTCACATCTGGACACTGGAGCACTAGTGTGGGACACAAGAACACCATTTTTATTAGGGGGCCACACAGGTGCTCCAGTGTATACTATAGGGGGGGGGGGGGCTACATCTGTGAAGCTTGTACAAAACAGGTAAAGTATTGCATGTTGACAAAGGACACTAAAAAAGCTACATCTTGGAACTCTGCTAAAATTGACAATTGTACCCCACTTCCAAGCAATGTTTCCTATTTCTAGTTCTGCCATCAAATATCTGTGTGCTAAGTATACCATTTTTGTTTTACATAGGGGAGAAAAGACTCGGAGGACACCCCTCATCTGAGGAGACCAGAGCCCTCCCCCCCTCTGGAAGAAGGGGAAATCCCCCCAACACAATCTGAGCAGGAGGAAGAAGACGTGGTGGAACTAGTCACCACAACAGGTGAGTGTCTGCGACCACAGGCTCAGAAAAGAGATGGATGGCGGCATTTTTTTTGAAACCTAATTTATTTTGGGGTTCCTCTCTTTTTAGGTGATCGTGAGGGTGTGGATCCAGATCATTTCACATCCGAAAGTGCCCAGATCCTGTTTGGGGAGATCATCGGGTGTAATTTACAATTGGAAATCATCAAGCAAAACATCAATGATGTTATTCCAAAAAATAAAAACATCATTGATGTTTTGGGGCGAGTTTAAAGCCTCTCCAAATCACTTTCTTCTTTTGTCTGCTACAATGTGCTAAATGTTTTTGTGATTTTTCCCAAAGCCAAATTTGGAGGATGCACACAGTGTGCCATCATGTGCTATCTGCCATCACGGGAGATCAATGGACGCGTTTTGGGGGTGCAACCCCTTCCTCAATAATAAAGTAGTGGTGAGGAAGGGCTTGCTCCCCCAAAACACATCCCTTGATCCCCCGTGATGGCAGATAGCACATGTTGACATTGGGAAATTGCTGTGCATCTTCCAAATTTGGCTTTTCCTGGGGTGACTTCACCCCATCTGAACGCTATATCAAACACAGTTCCTAAATACTCATGTCTGATATTGCCTTCAAATTCGACCAAATGTGACGTTTGTAAGTTCAAGATTTGTGTCTTTTCTTGTTGGTTTTACACAGGCCTGTTTTATCTAAAATGGACATTTTGAGTTTTGATAATGCCACCACAAAAATTGGTATACAACAAACATGTTGGTTTGTTTGAAAAACCTTTGGTAAATGCACATGTGATTGTGCAGGTATTAAAAAGATTGTTAATCAAGAATGTGTGGATTATTGTCTCAACATTACAACACTTTTGGGGTGATGTAATTGTTGTTTTCTGAGAAAATGGGGGTTATTTCCTAAGGGCAAATCTACTTTGCACTACAAGTGCAGGTTCAGTGGAGTTGCAAGTGCACTTGTAGTGAAATGTGTTTTTGCATTTAGTAAATAACAGCCAACAGTGCTTTGTATAAGGTTACACAATCACGCCATTTTCTGCACTCAAAACATTTCTGTCAGGGTCAGCTAAAACAAACACAAGCGTGGAGGGTGAAGAAAGCAGAGTCTGTGCAGTGAGGCCTTGCTGATACTGCCCTCCTATATGAACAGGGTGGACAGGGAGCAGCCCAGCTAATGAGACATTTTGCAGGCTGACTGCACCGCCCTACATCCATCAACACACCATACTTCACTGCAGACTACAGATTTGAGCAGATTAATAGGATAGAGCCGCAATCGAGACTTCTGTATTTTTCCACAGAGTGAGATTTGGTTTGATCCCGGTATGACCCGCTGGCAAAGCAATAGAGCTTGGAGAGAACCGATTCAATAACAAATGAGCAATAGCTCACTGATGATGCCATCTCTGTACTTCCTCCGTTTAGCAAATTTCATTTGACAGGCTTCCCTTCTGCAGCTTTGATCCTACTCCCAGCTGCCCCTGTGCTTGTCTCCTTGTCATTGTGCTGCTCCAGGTCAGCCAGTCAGTCTGAGATCGGGAGGCCCCCCAGAAACTGCGCAGCGACACTGAGACAACCTTGCTTTGTGCTGCCTGCATCTGCCAGTCTCTGTGACTGATCCAGCGCTATTGTCAAAGACACGGGGGGCGGGGGGGCATGCTGTGATAAGGAGGTGGGTTGCAGGACCTGGCTGTACGTTCTGGCAGGTCTTGGATTACAAAACTGCCAAAAACAAAATAAATCCTTTTGACAGGTGCAATATACACACATGTTCATTTCAATGGTTTGCCTAGAGTTCAATTTGTTTTCAGCTTTACATTTAAGTTCTGCCGTAGCTCCATACTTTACAGCCCTTTAATTTTCTGTCTTGTTTTTTTATTCCAAAGAAAAAAAAAATTAAAAAAAAAAAAACAAAAAAAAAAAAAACAAACACAAGCAGTAAATGTCCACAAAGAATTTCTTTTTTTTTTTTTATTATAAAAAGGCTTCACAGATTTGCTGGCATATTGATAGCCCCCTACCCGCAAAGAACTCCAGGTAGCGTAACCGGACATCACGGGCACTCAGGGAGGGCAAACCAGGACGGCCACTTTCAAGCACCGTCAGTGTGGTTTGATGTATCATTCCGGCCTCAGGCCCAACTGAGCCAGCATAGTTGGCCGAATGTTTCCTTAAAAAGTTATGGAGAGCACAGCACGCAAGTATAATATGGTTCAGTTTATACTCCGCCATATGGATGGGTGTCATAAATAGGCGGAACCGGCTGGCCAGGATTCCAAATGTGTTCTCCACCATTCTTCGGGCTCTGGCCAGCCGGTAATTAAAAACCCTCTGTTCCGGGGTGAGGGTCCTCATTGGGAATGGCCGCATCAGGTGGTCCCCCAGCACAAACGCTTCATCAGCAACAAACACAAATGGGAGTCCTTCAACATTGTCCTCTGGAGCTGGCAAGTCCAAGCTGCCATTCTGGAGACGCCTGTAAAACTCCGTCTGGGCGATGACTCCACCATCGGACATCCGGCCATTCTTCCCCACGTCCACATACAGGAAGTCGTAATTAGCCGACACCACCGCCAACATCACTATACTATTGAACCCCTTGTAATTATAATAGTACGACCCCGAGTTGGGTGGTGGGACGATGTGGACGTGTTTCCCATCAATTGCCCCTCCGCAGTTAGGAAAGTCCCACCGCTGGGCAAAGTGGGAGGCCACAGTCTGCCATTCCTATGGCGTGGAAGGAAACTGTTGAGGGAAAAACAATAAACATTACTATTTTTTCACAGAAACATGGCAAGCAGATTAGACACAAACATTATGGGGCAACCTCCAGATAGCATTTAGTAAGGGGAATTTAACAAGGCCAAAGTATAAGGTACACCTATCATATTCCCCCTCCCCCCTCTCATGGGCCATTTCTAACATTATAGGGGGGGGGGAACTCTTGGACAGGTAACCCTCTTCACTTCATTGAGAGATGAATGCCTAAATAATGGGTATTACTTGGAACAGACCCTCCTTAGTTACACTATTGGCAGCCCACTGGACAGGTAAGAAGTGTCATAATACAAAGATATAAATACACACTGTACACATTTGAGGACATTTGGACATTCTGCTATTACCTATTACCTATCAAGATAATAATAGAATACAAAAACTTGAAACACTACCATTGGAAAGTATACAGGCAGACCCTTGCACTACATGCTTTGGGCAATTCATCCATAAATCTGACCAGTAAAGAGATGGGTATAGTGTGTATGGGTTTGGCAAAGTCAGCAGATAGATGATTGTGGATACATAGAGAATTGGGATCAGCTGACTTAGCAGTTGGGGGGAGGGAGGGTTACTAAAAATTATTTGGGGACACCAACAAAAAAAAGTCTCTGGCACTCTGCCAGAATTTAAATCAAAAATAACATTTCCAAACATTTTAGGGGGTGTTTGGGGTAAAGCACTACTATGGAGCTGATAAAATACATTGTTAAGTGACTACATGAGGTGAATATAGGGCAGGAGACACCATGCTGGAGAGGTTAGTGAAAGGCAAATATGTATGAAGGACCTAAAATAATAATTACATAAAAATCCAGCATGCATGAGGACAAAGGGGACATTCACAGCATATTACAATCATGGTAATTAGGGAATGAGGAAAGAAATACAATATATTAGCAAACATTCAATACAATAAAATGTGATATTAAAGGATAAAAATCTTACCTTCATATACTCCTTCTGAAGGACCTGGATGATGGCAGAACAGGTCTCTGGGATAATGATCCCCAGAGCCTGGGGGGAGATGCCTGTCGAGAACTTCAAGTCCTGCAGGCTTCTCCCTGTCGCCAAGTACCGCAGGGTAGCAACCAACCTCTGCTCCGGAGTGATGGCTTGCCTCATGCAGGTATCCTGCCTGCTAATATAAGGGGTCAGCGAAGCCAACAAACGGTGAAACACGGGGTCCGTCATCCTGAGAAAGTTCCTGAAATCATTAGGATTATTCTCACGGATCTCACGGAGCAAAGGCATATGAGAGAACTGGTCACGCTGAAGCAACCAATTCTTGGTCCATGAACTCCTCCCCACCCTGTTCATGGACTGGACTTGTGTCAAGGTCAGGACCCCAACACCAAGACCCCGCACAGCACGAACTCTACGAGGAGTACGCATACGAAACATGGCTAGAAAACAGTCGGCTGCTCAGAACGAAGTAACAGAACGCACTGAAGAACAGCAAGGCCTGTGAAGAGCGACCTGAAAAACAGTAACGAACGAACAAGAATACAATGACTACTTAAAGTCACGCAGGAACTTGCTGCACGCACTGAAGAGCAGATACAAACCCACAAGCACAAACTGAATGGCAGAAAACATCTGAAAGCCACGAGTCTGAAAAAGCGTGAATCGTCTCTCACCAAACTTTTACTAACACGAGATTAGCAAAAGGAGCCCAAAGGGTGCCACGCTTGGTTCTGAACCGGCCTTTTCTAGTCTCGTCGTGCGTGGTGTACGTGACCGCGTGGTTGGGGATCGGAAATTCCGACAACTTTGTGCGACCGTGTGTAGACAAAAAAAGTTTGAGCCAACATCCGTCGGAAAAAATCCTAGGATTTTGTTGTCGGAATGTCCGAACAAAGTCCGACCGTGTGTACGCCCTATTAGTCTGGCCTATAAGACCCTTTGCAACCCACTCAAGCCCCCACCTCGATAAGGGTCAGGTAGCCTACAGCCGGCTCTTCTGGGTGCAGATCTACCTCTCCCCGGCCTCCAGCCCTGTCCAGGGCCTCCACTTGCTGGCTCTGATGGTGGAGTTTCTGGCAACCATACCCCAACTGCACTAGGGCTCCTACCAACCCGACTGATAACTGGGCCCTGATTCAGTGACAACACTGCAGGTGGACTCTAACTAAAAGGGGCCTAGCACCTGATGACACTGTTTTCTGTAGCCAGACACCATTCTGGCAGAGAGACACCTAGTGGCAGACTAGCTAACTGCACCTGCTTACACCATAGTACAGCTATCACTACACTCCTAGGGCTCTGAGAGGAGAGGCGCTGCCTTCTTACACACAACATCTCCGCCCCTCCCTCCTCCGCTGTCCATTCACAGAAGCTTTTGTATTTTGTGAATGAGTTCACGTTATACAAAGTGATTTGTGATTGGACATGAGGAGGAGAGGGACGGACACAACAGCTGCATTTGATTCAGTAGCTGAAGGAGCTGAGACCAGAAGGTCCGGGGTCGGAGCGCCGGAAGCATAGGGATGGCTAGGCTCCCAGGGCTCCGTAAAACTGTCAGATGTAAATGAAAGAAATATGTCCAGGAGGTGGCATGCACCTTCTTGGACTTAACTCGTACTATACCTGCACATTTTACCAAGTAAATAGATAAAGACCCACTGCTGTTCAACCCGCACTGTCCTTGGCTTTCAGTGCAGATGAGGTACATGCCGCGGCAACTGTTGGCCCTCAAATAGGATGAAAAATACTTCAAGCAACACTCATCCTCGGGATAAAAAGGTTTTATTCATCACAGTTAAAAAAACATGACAAGCCCCAACAACTTCCACGTTTCTGCCCAAAACATAAAGTAGTGAGTGTACTTTTCAGCTGTAATTAGTCGGGAAGGTCAATTTCAGGGTTATTATTATATGAACCCAACAATCTCTGACCAGCTACCTTCAGAAGTTTGGCTTGGGGAGATGTGAACGTTTGAAGGCACCGTTTGTGCTAGAAGACATGATATGGTAGAACTGGGAGGTGGAATTGTGCTAAGAGGGGATTTTTTTTTGGGGGGGGGGGGGGATTTGTGTTAGTAGGGATAATTGTGGTGGATTTGTGCTAGGAGGGGGTATTTGGAGTAGGGGGGAGAGGAGGGGAAATTCGAGGGGCAGACGATTTTTGCTAGAAGTTGAGCGGGCTGGATATGTGCTGGGGGGAGAATTTGTGTTAGTAGGGATGATTGGGTGGGATTTGTGCTAGGAGGGGGGATTTGTGTTAGTAGGGGAATTTGTGTTAGTAGGGATGATTGGGGGGGATTTGTGCTAGGAGGAGGGGTTTGTGCTAGGAGGGATGATTGAGCGGGATTTGTGCTAGGAAGGGGAATTTGTGTTAGTAGGGATGATTGGGGGGGATTTGTGTTAGTAGGAATGATTAGGGGGATTTGTGCTAGTAGGGATTGGGCAGGATTTGTGCTAGGAGGGGGGATTTGGAGTAGGGGGGGAGTAGAGGGGAAATTTGAGGGGCAGACAATGTTTTCTAGAAGTTGGAGGGTGGGGTGGATATGTTCTGGTGGGGTGCTTGAGGAGGGGAGTGGACTTGTATTAGAAGATGGGGTGGATATATGCTGGAGGATGCTTTGAGAGGGGAGAAGACTTGTGCCACAGTTTTTTTTATTTGGGGGCAGGGCAGCATTTGTGCTGGGGGGATTCGGCAGATGAGGGAGGGCAAAGATTTGTTCTGGGAGGGGGGATTTCAGCAAGGGGGCGGATTTGTACTGGGGGGAATTATTATGTTTTATAAAGCTATAACAAAATTAAACTATGATAAATAATAAAAATATTATATTTTAATATGATAATATAGTATTACATATATGGTATTAAAATGTATTAATTTACTATACATACTTTAGCATTATATATATATATATATATATATATATATATATATATATATATATATATATATATATACATATACATTTATTTATTTGCAATTTTGACTGTAGTCATTATTTTCACCTTTTCTTGTCTTTTTTCTGTATGAATAAAGTTGTTACCGACTGTAAACAGTTTTTAAACTTCCGAAATAATGCAATACTCTATATGCCCAGGAGGTGGAGACAAAGGACTGTGCTCACACTGGCATCATTTATGTCCAGCTGGATAGAACTTTTGAAAATCAGCCGTACAGAACCAGAGACATCAACAGAAACAAAGTAGCCGGAGAGCGAACATAGAAGGATTTATATATAGTTATATTTGTTCATCTTCTGCATATTTCCAAGGTGAATGGTACGATTGTGCTATCATTTATCTATCAAACATTTATTGTATTGCAGCTTACCAATTCTTAGATGTGATGGATGCATTCGTTTTCTTATTATTTCTTTCTTCTATGTTTTCCCCCTGGTGATCCTGCCGGTAAGTCTATTGTTTTTCAACAGAACAAGCTCTCCTGCAGAATGTAGCACTCACAGAGATAAGATAAACCATTTACCAGTGACAAGGGTGCTTACAATGATCAGCTTTTAATTATTTATGGAATATCTTTATCCCCTTCTCTTGGTTCCACCTCTCTACCCACCTCTGAGCACCTTCTCTTGGTTCTACCCCTCTACCCACCTCTGAGCACCGTCTCTTGGTTCTACCCCTCTACCCACCTCTGAGCACCTTCTCTTGGTTCTACCCCTCTACCCACCTCTGAGCACCGTCTCTTGGTTCTACCCCTCTACCCACCTCTGAGCACCGTCTCTTGGTCCCCCCCCCCACCTTTGAGCACCGTCTCTTGGTTCCACCCCCTACCCACCTCTGAGCACCATCTCTTGGTTCCACCCCCTACCCACCTCTGAGCACCGTCTCTTGGTTCCACCCCCTACCCACCTCTGAGCACCGTCTCTTGGTTCCACCCCCTACCCACCTCTGAGCACCGTCTCTTGGTTCCACCCCCTACCCACCTCTGAGCACCATCTCTTGGTTCCACCCCCCTACCCACCTCTGAGCACCGTCTCTTGGTTCCACCCCTCTACCCACCTCTAAGCACCATCTCTTGGTTCCACCCCCTACCCACCTCTGAACACCGTCTCTTGGTTCTACCCCCTACCCACCTCTGAGCACGTTTCTTGGTTCCACCCCCTACCCACCTCTGAGCACCGTCTCTTGGTTCCATCTCCAACCCACCTCTGAGCACCGTCTCTTGGTTGCACCCTCTATCCACCTCTGAGCACCGTCTCTTGGTTGCACCCCCTACCCACCTCTGAGCACCGTCTCTTGGTTCCACCCCCTACCCACCTCTGAGCACTGTCTCCTGGTTCAACCCCTCTACCCACCTCTGAGCACCGTCTCTTGGTTCTACCCCTCTACCCACCTCTGAGCACCGTCTCTTGGTTCCACCCCCTACCGACCTCTGAGCACCATCTCTTGGTTCCACCCCCTACCCACCTCTGAGCACCGTCTCTTGGTTCCAACCCCCTACCCACCTCTGAGCACCGTCTCTTGGTTCCACCCGGCTACCCACCTCTGAGCACCGTCTCTTGGTTCCACCCCCTACCCACCTCTGAGCACCGTCTCTTGGTTCCACCCCCTACCCACCTCTGAGCACCGTCTCTTGGTTCCACCCCCTACCCACCTCTGAGCACCGTCTCTTGGTTCCACCCCCTACCCACCTCTGAGCACCATCTCTTGGTTCCACCCCCTACCCACCTCTGAGCACCATCTCTTGGTTCCACCCCCTACCCACCTCTGAGCACCGTCTCTTGGTTTCACCCCCTACCCACCTCTGAACACCGTCTCTTGGTTCCACCCCCCTACCCACCTCTGAGCACTGTCTCTTGGTTCCACCCTCTACCCACCTCTGAGCACCATCTCTTGGTTCCACCCCCTACCCACCTCTGAGCACCATCTCTTGGTTCCACCCCCTACCCACCTCTGAGCACCATCTCTTGGTTCCATCCCCCTACCCACCTCTTAGCACTGTCTCTTGGTTCTACCCCCTACCCACCTCTGAGCACCGTCTCTTGGTTCCACCCCCTACCCACCTCTGAGCACTGTCTCTTGGTTCTACCCCCTACCCACCTCTGAGCACGTTTCTTGGTTCCACCCCCTACCCACCTCTGAGCACCGTCTCTTGGTTCCATCTCCTACCCATCTCTGAGCACCGTCTCTTGGTTGCACCCCATATCCACCTCTGAGCACCGTCTCTTGGTTCCCCCCTCTACCCACCTCTGAGCACCGTCTCTTGGTTCCACCCCCTACCCACCTCTGAGCACTGTCTCCGGGTTCAACCCCCTACCCACCTCTGAGCACGTTTCTTGGTTCCACCCCCTACCCACCTCTGAGCACCGTCTCTTGGTTCCATCTCCTACCCATCTCTGAGCACCGTCTCTTGGTTGCACCCCATATCCACCTCTGAGCACCGTCTCTTGGTTCCCCCCTCTACCCACCTCTGAGCACCGTCTCTTGGTTCTACCCCTCTACCCACCTCTGAGCACCGTCTCTTGGTTCCACCCCCCCACCCACCTCTGAACACCATGTCTTGGTTCCACCCCCTACCCACCTCTGAGCACCGTCTCTTGGTTCTACCCCTCTACCCACCTCTGAGCACTGTCTCTTGGTTCCACCCCCTACCCACCTCTGAGCACCGTCTCTTGGTTCCATCCCCTACCCACCTCTGAGCACTGTCTTTTGGTTCCACCCCCCTACCCACCTCTGAGCACCGTCTCTTGGTTCCACCCGGCTACCCACCTCTGAGCACCGTCTCTTGGTTACAACCCCCTACCCACCTCTGAGCACCGTCTCTTGGTTCCACCCCCTACCCACCTCTGAGCACCATCTCTTGGTTCCATCCCCTACCCACCTCTGAGCACCGTCTCTTGGTTCCACCCACCTCTGAGCACCGTCTCTTGGTTCCACCCCCTACCCACCTCTGAGCACCATCTCTTGGTTCCACCCCCCTACCCACCTCTGAGCACCGTCTCTTGGTTCTACCCCCTACCCACCCGTTTCCCGCTGAAAAAAAAAAGCCCTGGCTGTAACTGATTATAAAGTGTGAGCTGGAGTTCAATATGTTAGTGTATCTAAATCTGCCAGTCCATCTAACACCCCCCCAGACTGAAAATGCTGCTGTGCAAAGGTTCCCCCTGTGCGCCTTCCTCCAGAGTGGGGGGGCACTCTAATACAAGAGGTCAGTGTCAGCGAGGCAGCTTGTAGGCAGGTGCAGTTAGCTGGTCTGCCACTAGATGACCCCCATTAAATCATTCTTTGCAGCTATTACCTTTTGTACCACCACCCCCTCCCTTTAGAATGTAAGCTCTACGAGCAGGGCCCTCATGTACCTTTTGTATTGAACTGTACTGTAATTGTGTTGTCCCCCTTATACATTGTAAAGCGCTGCATAAACTGTTGGCGCTATATAAATCTCGTATAATAATAATAGATGGCTCTGTTCCCACTCTAGTCTGGTAAAGGAAAAGTTGAAATGAGTTGTGACCTCCCCCTCCCCCCATAGCGATGTAATGGGTGCAATTCACCCCAATATACACTCACTGGCCACTATATTAGGTACACCTCTTCAATGGCTTGGTAACACAAATTGCTAATCAGCCAATCACGTGGCAGCAACTTAATGCATTTAGGCATCTAGACATGGTGAAGAATGTGACAGACCTAGCCTGGAAAAATGTGACAGACCTAGCCGGGAGACTTTTCTGCTGAGGAAAAACAACCAGGTGAACCTCCAGCAGAAGAAGAGCTGTTATTAGGGCCAAACTTACTGTGCTCTGCCCGGCACCAACAGAAGTATCTGTGAAGTTACAAGGAACTACCCCAGCTGAAGCGCTGGCAACAGGACAGAGGGTCCAAGATCTCTGCCCTACACCTGCGGAGGTTCCGGAGGCTCAGGGTGAGAAGGAGGTGGTCACTTCTCAGCAGCAGATCAGGATACAGGAGGAGAAGGGAGAGGAGGTGTTCGTCGTCCCTCCCCAACAGTTGGCCAGGGTGGAGGAAGTGGTCTTTCCTCCCCAGCAAAGATCCATGCACCTGGGAGACAGTACCACAGACATATGTCCCAACATCCAGATGAGGGAATGGAAAAGGAAGCAGCCGGCTCACCTCCCCAATGGCAGTTACACAGTTTGGGAGTGGAGGAAGCCAGCCTCCTGCCCCAACGGTTAGCTGGAGTGGAGGATGCGGAGTCCCCAGCAGAAGTGCTGGCAACAGGGCAGAGTGCTACCAACCTCTGCCCAGCACCGGCAACAACTACAGAGTTCCAGGGAGGTGGGGCAGTCAGCCTCCCTCCCCAACAGTTAGCTGGAGCAGATGGTGTGGGGTTTCCAGCAGAAGGGCTGGCAACAGGGCTGAGTACTGCTGGACTCTGCCCTCAACTAACAGAGGATGGATTTCCTGTGAAGGTGGATGGGACTTCAGTCTCCACCTGTATACCCCAGGGATGCTGGGCAGTCGGCCCAGATCCCCAACAGCATGACGGAGTGAGCCCAGACACCCTGTCTTCTCTCCAGCGGCAGAAAGGACTCCAGGGAGAAGGGCCGGTCCAGGCCTCTCCCCAGCGGCAGATATGTTCTCTGAGAGAGGCAGAGGTTGGCTGGGTGAGTAATGCTTTGTTTGGAACAATTTGTTTGGGGTACTGTGTGGGTACAGGCATTAGAGGAGTGGAACTACTTACTAACTTCGGAGTCAACCCGTCTGGGGTCTCCTCCTGTGTTAGTCTCCTGCCGAAAGGGGAGAAATGTGACGGACCTAGCCAGGAGAGAGACTTTTGGAGTGGACTGAATTTTAGCCTCTTGCCGATCGATCGTGGACCCTGGCATTTGGGGAAACGGTGCTCTTTGTGAGCTGTATGCCTGGGGACCCCTGAGGTGGTATTACTGTGGATTCGGGTCCTGGTCCCCCAGGACACACATACTCTGGGGACCCTGGATTTGCCATATTAGAAATAGTGGCTGATTCATAATGCTGGGACAAATACTGTTAGGAGATGCTGATGTCAATTCCAGCCACCTGTCTGTCTGTTGCCTGCTAGAATGTGTATTGTAAATAAGTCTAGTATGGGATCTAAGAGTCATTAGATCCCCATTGTTATTTGTGTTAATTAACTCTGCTATTGTGTGAAGAAGAGTTCTGTGTTGATTTGTGATAATGTTGATTGGGTTTTCTGAACTACAAGACGGCCAGTCTGGCCTAAAGGTCATGTCTGAGTCATCTAGGCTGTCTAAAGGGATTAGTTAATTAGCCCATGTTAATTAGGTTTCTGGTCACAGGTGTATGTTCAGAGTAATATGAGAAGGAGGTATGCACCTCCTCTTTTACTGTATAAAAGAGCCTGTATTTTTCAATAAAAGAGATTCCTGGTTGAACTTACATACAGCCTGCCTGGTGTTTGTTCTGAGCTACACAACTGGGTTAGAACGGCACATAGCTGTAGTTCTAATCCCAGAGCGTCGGATGACCAAACCATCAGATGTTGCGATCTGCAATTTGATTCTATAGCAGCAGAGGAGTGTCGGGAAGGTGGAACCGAGCGAGCAGGGGCTCGTTACAAAGACGACTTGCTGAAGTTCAAACCGAGCATCACAATGGAGAAGAAAGGGTATCTCGGTGACTTTGAACGTGGCATGGTTGTTGGTGCCAGACAGGCTGGTCTGAGTATTTCTGGGATTTTTACACACAACCATCTCTCGGGGTTTACAGAGAATGGTGGGAAAAAGAGAAAATATCCAGTGAGCGGCAGTTGTGTGGAGGAAAATGCCTTGTTGAGGTCAGAGGAGAATGGGCAGACTGGTTCCAGATGATAGAAAGGCAACAGTGACTCAAATAACCACTCGTTACAACCAAGGTATGCAGAATACCGTCTCTGAACGCACAACACATCCAACCCTGAAGCAGATGGGCTACAGCAATAGAAGACCACACCGGGTGCCACTCCTGTCAGCTAAGAATAGGAAACTGAGGCTACACTTGGCACAGGATCACCAAAATTGGACAATAGAAGATTGGAAAAACATTGCCTGGTCTGATGAGTCTGGATTTCAGCCGCGACATTAAGATGGTGGGGTCAGAATTTGGCGCATGGATCCATCCTGCCTTGTATCACCGGTTCAGGCTGGTGGTGGGGGTGTAATGGTGTGGGGGGTATTTTCTTGGCACACTTTGGGCCCCTTAGTACCCATGAGCATCGTTTATACACCACGACCTACCTGAGTATTGTTGCTGACCATGTCCATCCCTTTATGACTACAGTGTCCCCATCTTCTGATGGCTCCTTCCAGCAGGATAATGCACCATGTCACAAAGCTCCAATCATCTCACCACTGGACAATGAGGTCCCTGTACTCCAATGGTCTCCACACTCACCACATCTCATCCAATAGAGCACCTTTGGGATGTGGTGGAACGGGAGATTGGCATCATGGATGTGCAGCCCACAAATCTGCAGCAACTGTGTGATGCTATCATGTCACTATGGAGCAAAATCTCTGAGGAACATTTCCAACACCTTGTTGTATCTATGCCACCAAGAATGAAGGCCAAAGGGGGTCCAACCCACTACTAGCAAGGAGGACCTAAGAAAGGGGGTCCAACCTGCTACTAGCAAGGTGGACCTAATAAAAGGTGTCCAACCCGCTACTAGCAAGGAGGACCTAATATAGGGGGTCCAACCCGCTACTAGCAAGGTGGACTCAATAAAGAGGGTCCAATCCACTACTAGCAAGGTCGACCTAATAAAGTGGCCGGTGAATATATATATATATATTGCCAATTTTGACTGTGGTCATTATTTTTAATTCACCTTTTTTATCTGAATAAAGTTATTACTGCAAACAGATTTTAAACAAAAAAAAAACCCCAAAACAATAATGCAATACTCTATATGCCCAGGAGGTGGAGACAAAAGACTGTCATTCTCACACTGACATCACCTATCAATGTACAGAAGAAGGTCGGTCGCTTTTCTCTATGTCCGGTTGGATGGAACTTCTGGAAATCAGCCGTACAGAACCAGAGACATCAACAGAAACAAAGTAGCCGGAGAGCGAACATAGAAGGATTTATATATAGTTATTACCGGAAGGCTTTGTTCATCTTCGGCATATTTCCAAGGTGAATGGTACGAGGTGTGACAATCCGATTGCCAGAATTGTTTCTTTTTGAAGTTGCAATTTTTTTGTCACAATTTTTTTGAAATTTAAGAAATGTAATAATTTTTTTTTTTTTTCACATACTGTCACCAGTGCTGTACAGCGTCATAAAATGACTGGTGTGGCGGTGATCAGGGACACTGACTGGTGACAGTATGTAAAGATAATAATAATTTTTATTGCATTCTTTTTTTCATTTTTTTCTTTTATTTTTTAACATTTTTTTTTCTTTCATTTTTTTAACATTTTTTTTCTTCATTTTTTACCATTTATTTTCTTTCATTTTCTAACCTTTTTTATTCTTTTATTTTTTAACATTTTTTAAACATTTTTTCTTTCATTTTTTAACATTTTTTCTTTCATTTTTTTAACCTTTTTCTTATTTCTTTTTTTATTTCATTTTTTACAAAAAAAAGTCTTCATTTTTTAAACATTTTTTTTCTTTCATTTTTTTAACATTTTTTTTCTTCATTTTTTACCATTTATTTTCTTTAATTTTCTAACCTTTTTTATTCTTTTATTTGTAAACATTTTTTCTTTTATTTTTTAACATTTTTTTCTTTCATTTTTTTAACCTTTTTCTTATTTTTTTTTTAAATATTTTTTTATTTAATTTTTTACAAAAAAAATGTCTTCATTTTTTTAACATTTTTTTCTTTCATTTTTTTAACATTTTTTTTCTTCATTTTTTACCATTTATTTTCTTTCATTTTCTAACCTTTTTTATTCTTTTATTTTTTAACGTTTTTTAAACATTTTTTCTTTCATTTTTAAACATTTATTTTCTTTCATTTTTTAACCTTTTTATTATTTCTTTTCTTTTTAAACATTTTTTTATTTCATTTTTTACAAAAAAAGTCTTCATTTTTTTAACATTTTTTTCTTTATTTTTTAACATTCATTTTCTTTCATTTTCTAACCTTTTTTATTCTTTTATTTTTTTAACATTTTTTCTTTCATTTTTTAAAATTTTTTTTCTTTCATTTTTTAACCTTTTTCTTATTTCTTTTTTTTTTAACAGTTTTTTATTTCATTTTTTACAAAAAAAAAGTCTTCATTTTTTTAACATTTTTTTTCTTTCATTTTTTTTAACATTTTTTTTCTTTCATTTTTTTTAACATTTTTTTTCTTTCATTTTCTAACCTTTTTCATTCTTTTATTTTTTACCATTTTTTAAAAAAAAATTCTTTCATTTTTTAACATTTTTTTTCATTATTTAACTTTTTTCTTATTTCTTTTTTTTTTAAGACAGTTTTTTATTTCATTTTTTACAAAAAAAGTCTTCATTTTTTTTCTTTCATTTTTTTAAACATTTTTTTAATGTCATCAGAGTAGTTCAGTGTCACCATAGTAACATTGTACTAATCTGGGGGGTGGGGGGTGGGGTGATCAGGGATTTGTTTTTAAAATTTGTTTGTCGTTACAATGAAGAACATTGTAACAGCAAAGTTTTAAACTGTCATGAATGGGTTAATCATTCATGACAGCTGTGATTACTTGTGATCTGTGATTGGCTGCAGCTAATCACATGGTACAGGGTGTCGTGATCAGCCCAGGTACCATGTGATAGCTGTGGGCCAATCACAGCTTAGTCAACGCAGCTGTTTGTTGACATTGTAAATTCTTAGATGAGTTTTCTTTTTTTAGGCTTTCTTTCTTCTATATTCCCCTGGTGATCCAGCCAGTAAGTCTCTTGTTTGTCAACAGAACAAGCTCTCCTGCAGAATGTAGCAGTTACAGAGATGAGATAAACCATTTACCACTGACAGGGGTGCTTACAATGATCAGCTTTTATTTATTTATGGAATATCTTTATCCCGAAAGGAGAAAAAAAAACTGCTGTAACCAGGACTTTTTTTCTCCGATTAATAGATACAGGAACTCCGCCCTTTAAGTCACCCCTTGTCTCCACCCCCTACCCACCTTTGAGCACCGTCTCTTGGTTCCACCCCCTACCCACCTCTGAGCACGTCTCTTGGTTCCACCCCCTACCCACCTCTGAGCACCGTCTCTTGGTTCCACCACCTACCCACCTTTGAGCACCGTCTCTTGGTTCCACCCCCTACCCACCTCTGAGCACCGTCTCTTGGTTCCACCACCTACCCACCTCTGAGCACCGTCTCTTGGTTCCACCCCCTACCCACCTCTGAGCACCGTCTCTTGGTTCCACCCCTCTACCCACCTCTGAGCACCGTCTCTTGGTTCCACCCCCTACCCACCTCTGAACACCATCTCTTGGTTCCACCCCCTACCCACCTCTGAACACCATCTCTTGGTTCCACCCTCTACCCACCTCTGAACACCATCTCTTGGTTCCACCCCCTACCCACCTCTGAGCACCGTCTCTTGGTTCCACCCCCTACCCACCTCTGAGCACCGTCTCTTGGTTCCACCCTATACCTACCTCTGAACACCGTCTCTTGGTTCCACCCCCTACCCATCTCTAAACACCGTCTCTTGGTTCCACCCCCTACCCACCTCTGAGCACCGTCTCTTGGTTCCACCCCCTACCCACCTCTGAGCACCGTCTCTTGGTTCCACCCCTCTACCCACCTCTGAGCACCATCTCTTGGTTCCACCCCTTTACCCACCTCTGAGCACCGTCTCTTGATTCCACCACCTACCCACCTCTGAGCACCGTCTCTTGACCCCCCCAGCATGAATAGTTCCCCCACACAAAAATAGACTCTGCCTTCAGCAACAAAAGACCCCCACCCCAGCTACAATAGTTCCCCCAAACAACAATAGACTCCCCTGCAGCAACAATAGACCCCCACCCCAGCAACAATAGTTCCCCCAAACAACAATAGACACCCCCGCAACAACAATAGACCCCCACCCCAGCAACAATAGATCCCCCACACAACAGTAGACCCCCCCCCACAACAACAATAGACCCCCACCCCAGCAACAATAGATCCCCCACACAACAGTAGACTCCCCCGCAACAACAATAGACCCCCCCAGCTAGAATAGTTCCCCCACACAACAATAGACACCGCTGCAGCAACAATAGAACCCCACCCCAGCAACAATAGATCCCCCACACAACAATAGACTCCCCTACAGCATCAATAGACCCTCACCCCAAAAACAATTGATCCCTTACACAACAGTAGACTCCCCCAGCAAGAATAGTTACCCCACACAACAATAGACCCACACCCCAGCAACAATAGTTCCCCCAAACAACAATAGACTCCCCTGCAGCAACAATAGATCCCCACCCCAGCAACAATAGTTCCCCACACAATAATACATTCTCCCCGCAGCAACAATAGACCCCCACCACAGCAACAATAGTTCCCCCCATACAACAATAGACCCCCACCACATCAACAATAGTTCCCCCACACAACAATAGACTCCCCCGCAGCAACAATAGACCCCCACCACAGCAACACAGTCCCCCACAGCAACAATAGATCCCCCACAGCAACAATAGACGTCATGATGTCAATTCCAGCCACCTGTCTGTCTGTTGCCTGCTAGAATGTGTATTGTAAATAAGTCTAGTATGGGATCTAAGAGTCATTAGATCCCCATTGTTATTTGTGTTAATTAACTCTGCTATTGTGTGAAGAAGAGTTCTGTGTTGATTTGTGATAATGTTGATTGGGTTTTCTGAACTACAAGACGGCCAGTCTGGCCTAAAGGTCATGTCTGAGTCATCTAGGCTGTCTAAAGGGATTAGTTAATTAGCCCATGTTAATTAGGTTTCTGGTCACAGGTGTATGTTCAGAGTAATATGAGAAGGAGGTATGCACCTCCTCTTTTACTGTATAAAAGAGCCTGTATTTTTCAATAAAAGAGATTCCTGGTTGAACTTACATACAGCCTGCCTGGTGTTTGTTCTGAGCTACACAACTGGGTTAGAACGGCACATAGCTGTAGTTCTAATCCCAGAGCGTCGGATGACCAAACCATCAGATGTTGCGATCTGCAATTTGATTCTATAGCAGCAGAGGAGTGTCGGGAAGGTGGAACCGAGCGAGCAGGGGCTCGTTACAAAGACGACTTGCTGAAGTTCAAACCGAGCATCACAATGGAGAAGAAAGGGTATCTCGGTGACTTTGAACGTGGCATGGTTGTTGGTGCCAGACAGGCTGGTCTGAGTATTTCTGGGATTTTTACACACAACCATCTCTCGGGGTTTACAGAGAATGGTGGGAAAAAGAGAAAATATCCAGTGAGCGGCAGTTGTGTGGAGGAAAATGCCTTGTTGAGGTCAGAGGAGAATGGGCAGACTGGTTCCAGATGATAGAAAGGCAACAGTGACTCAAATAACCACTCGTTACAACCAAGGTATGCAGAATACCGTCTCTGAACGCACAACACATCCAACCCTGAAGCAGATGGGCTACAGCAATAGAAGACCACACCGGGTGCCACTCCTGTCAGCTAAGAATAGGAAACTGAGGCTACACTTGGCACAGGATCACCAAAATTGGACAATAGAAGATTGGAAAAACATTGCCTGGTCTGATGAGTCTGGATTTCAGCCGCGACATTAAGATGGTGGGGTCAGAATTTGGCGCATGGATCCATCCTGCCTTGTATCACCGGTTCAGGCTGGTGGTGGGGGTGTAATGGTGTGGGGGGTATTTTCTTGGCACACTTTGGGCCCCTTAGTACCCATGAGCATCGTTTATACACCACGACCTACCTGAGTATTGTTGCTGACCATGTCCATCCCTTTATGACTACAGTGTCCCCATCTTCTGATGGCTCCTTCCAGCAGGATAATGCACCATGTCACAAAGCTCCAATCATCTCACCACTGGACAATGAGGTCCCTGTACTCCAATGGTCTCCACACTCACCACATCTCATCCAATAGAGCACCTTTGGGATGTGGTGGAACGGGAGATTGGCATCATGGATGTGCAGCCCACAAATCTGCAGCAACTGTGTGATGCTATCATGTCACTATGGAGCAAAATCTCTGAGGAACATTTCCAACACCTTGTTGTATCTATGCCACCAAGAATGAAGGCCAAAGGGGGTCCAACCCACTACTAGCAAGGAGGACCTAAGAAAGGGGGTCCAACCTGCTACTAGCAAGGTGGACCTAATAAAAGGTGTCCAACCCGCTACTAGCAAGGAGGACCTAATATAGGGGGTCCAACCCGCTACTAGCAAGGTGGACTCAATAAAGAGGGTCCAATCCACTACTAGCAAGGTCGACCTAATAAAGTGGCCGGTGAATATATATATATATATTGCCAATTTTGACTGTGGTCATTATTTTTAATTCACCTTTTTTATCTGAATAAAGTTATTACTGCAAACAGATTTTAAACAAAAAAAAAACCCCAAAACAATAATGCAATACTCTATATGCCCAGGAGGTGGAGACAAAAGACTGTCATTCTCACACTGACATCACCTATCAATGTACAGAAGAAGGTCGGTCGCTTTTCTCTATGTCCGGTTGGATGGAACTTCTGGAAATCAGCCGTACAGAACCAGAGACATCAACAGAAACAAAGTAGCCGGAGAGCGAACATAGAAGGATTTATATATAGTTATTACCGGAAGGCTTTGTTCATCTTCGGCATATTTCCAAGGTGAATGGTACGAGGTGTGACAATCCGATTGCCAGAATTGTTTCTTTTTGAAGTTGCAATTTTTTTGTCACAATTTTTTTGAAATTTAAGAAATGTAATAATTTTTTTTTTTTTTCACATACTGTCACCAGTGCTGTACAGCGTCATAAAATGACTGGTGTGGCGGTGATCAGGGACACTGACTGGTGACAGTATGTAAAGATAATAATAATTTTTATTGCATTCTTTTTTTCATTTTTTTCTTTTATTTTTTAACATTTTTTTTTCTTTCATTTTTTTAACATTTTTTTTCTTCATTTTTTACCATTTATTTTCTTTCATTTTCTAACCTTTTTTATTCTTTTATTTTTTAACATTTTTTAAACATTTTTTCTTTCATTTTTTAACATTTTTTCTTTCATTTTTTTAACCTTTTTCTTATTTCTTTTTTTATTTCATTTTTTACAAAAAAAAGTCTTCATTTTTTAAACATTTTTTTTCTTTCATTTTTTTAACATTTTTTTTCTTCATTTTTTACCATTTATTTTCTTTAATTTTCTAACCTTTTTTATTCTTTTATTTGTAAACATTTTTTCTTTTATTTTTTAACATTTTTTTCTTTCATTTTTTTAACCTTTTTCTTATTTTTTTTTAAATATTTTTTTATTTAATTTTTTACAAAAAAAATGTCTTCATTTTTTTAACATTTTTTTCTTTCATTTTTTTAACATTTTTTTTCTTCATTTTTTACCATTTATTTTCTTTCATTTTCTAACCTTTTTTATTCTTTTATTTTTTAACGTTTTTTAAACATTTTTTCTTTCATTTTTAAACATTTATTTTCTTTCATTTTTTAACCTTTTTATTATTTCTTTTCTTTTTAAACATTTTTTTATTTCATTTTTTACAAAAAAAGTCTTCATTTTTTTAACATTTTTTTCTTTATTTTTTACCATTCATTTTCTTTCATTTTCTAACCTTTTTTATTCTTTTATTTTTTTAACATTTTTTCTTTCATTTTTTAAAAATTTTTTTCTTTCATTTTTTAACCTTTTTCTTATTTCTTTTTTTTTTAACAGTTTTTTATTTCATTTTTTACAAAAAAAAAGTCTTCATTTTTTTAACATTTTTTTTCTTTCATTTTTTTTAACATTTTTTTTCTTTCATTTTTTTTAACATTTTTTTTCTTTCATTTTCTAACCTTTTTCATTCTTTTATTTTTTACCATTTTTTAAAAAAAAATTCTTTCATTTTTTAACATTTTTTTTCATTATTTAACTTTTTTCTTATTTCTTTTTTTTTTAAGACAGTTTTTTATTTCATTTTTTACAAAAAAAGTCTTCATTTTTTTTCTTTCATTTTTTTAAACATTTTTTTAATGTCATCAGAGTAGTTCAGTGTCACCATAGTAACATTGTACTAATCTGGGGGGTGGGGGGTGGGGTGATCAGGGATTTGTTTTTAAAATTTGTTTGTCGTTACAATGAAGAACATTGTAACAGCAAAGTTTTAAACTGTCATGAATGGGTTAATCATTCATGACAGCTGTGATTACTTGTGATCTGTGATTGGCTGCAGCTAATCACATGGTACAGGGTGTCGTGATCAGCCCAGGTACCATGTGATAGCTGTGGGCCAATCACAGCTTAGTCAACGCAGCTGTTTGTTGACATTGTAAATTCTTAGATGAGTTTTCTTTTTTTAGGCTTTCTTTCTTCTATATTCCCCTGGTGATCCAGCCAGTAAGTCTCTTGTTTGTCAACAGAACAAGCTCTCCTGCAGAATGTAGCAGTTACAGAGATGAGATAAACCATTTACCACTGACAGGGGTGCTTACAATGATCAGCTTTTATTTATTTATGGAATATCTTTATCCCGAAAGGAGAAAAAAAAACTGCTGTAACCAGGACTTTTTTTCTCCGATTAATAGATACAGGAACTCCGCCCTTTAAGTCACCCCTTGTCTCCACCCCCTACCCACCTTTGAGCACCGTCTCTTGGTTCCACCCCCTACCCACCTCTGAGCACGTCTCTTGGTTCCACCCCCTACCCACCTCTGAGCACCGTCTCTTGGTTCCACCACCTACCCACCTTTGAGCACCGTCTCTTGGTTCCACCCCCTACCCACCTCTGAGCACCGTCTCTTGGTTCCACCACCTACCCACCTCTGAGCACCGTCTCTTGGTTCCACCCCCTACCCACCTCTGAGCACCGTCTCTTGGTTCCACCCCTCTACCCACCTCTGAGCACCGTCTCTTGGTTCCACCCCCTACCCACCTCTGAACACCATCTCTTGGTTCCACCCCCTACCCACCTCTGAACACCATCTCTTGGTTCCACCCTCTACCCACCTCTGAACACCATCTCTTGGTTCCACCCCCTACCCACCTCTGAGCACCGTCTCTTGGTTCCACCCCCTACCCACCTCTGAGCACCGTCTCTTGGTTCCACCCTATACCTACCTCTGAACACCGTCTCTTGGTTCCACCCCCTACCCATCTCTAAACACCGTCTCTTGGTTCCACCCCCTACCCACCTCTGAGCACCGTCTCTTGGTTCCACCCCCTACCCACCTCTGAGCACCGTCTCTTGGTTCCACCCCTCTACCCACCTCTGAGCACCATCTCTTGGTTCCACCCCTTTACCCACCTCTGAGCACCGTCTCTTGATTCCACCACCTACCCACCTCTGAGCACCGTCTCTTGACCCCCCCAGCATGAATAGTTCCCCCACACAAAAATAGACTCTGCCTTCAGCAACAAAAGACCCCCACCCCAGCTACAATAGTTCCCCCAAACAACAATAGACTCCCCTGCAGCAACAATAGACCCCCACCCCAGCAACAATAGTTCCCCCAAACAACAATAGACACCCCCGCAACAACAATAGACCCCCACCCCAGCAACAATAGATCCCCCACACAACAGTAGACCCCCCCCCACAACAACAATAGACCCCCACCCCAGCAACAATAGATCCCCCACACAACAGTAGACTCCCCCGCAACAACAATAGACCCCCCCAGCTAGAATAGTTCCCCCACACAACAATAGACACCGCTGCAGCAACAATAGAACCCCACCCCAGCAACAATAGATCCCCCACACAACAATAGACTCCCCTACAGCATCAATAGACCCTCACCCCAAAAACAATTGATCCCTTACACAACAGTAGACTCCCCCAGCAAGAATAGTTACCCCACACAACAATAGACCCACACCCCAGCAACAATAGTTCCCCCAAACAACAATAGACTCCCCTGCAGCAACAATAGATCCCCACCCCAGCAACAATAGTTCCCCACACAATAATACATTCTCCCCGCAGCAACAATAGACCCCCACCACAGCAACAATAGTTCCCCCCATACAACAATAGACCCCCACCACATCAACAATAATTCCCCCACACAACAATAGACTCCCCCGCAGCAACAATAGACCCCCACCACAGCAACACAGTCCCCCACAGCAACAATAGATCCCCCACAGCAACAATAGACCCCCACCACAGCAATAATAGTTCCCCCATACAACAATAGACTCCCCGCAGAAACAATAGTTCCCCCACACAACAATAGACTCCCTATATTATTATATATGCAGCAATGTCATATGACGTCACCCCAGAACGAGAGGGGATCCCGCCCACCATCAATTCAATATACGGCGGGCGGGAGGTGGTTAAAGTGATACTAAAGTCTCAGTTTTTTTTCTTTTTAGTTAAAAATAACAAACATATCAAACTTCCTGTTCTCTGTAATGGTTTTGCACAGAGCAGCCCGGATCCTCCTCATCTTAGGTCCCTCTTTGGCACTCCGGGCCCCTCCCTCCTGTTGAGTTCCCCCACAGTAAGCAGTTCGCTATGGGGGCACCCGAGCTGAGCCGCAGCTCCCTGTGTCTATTCAGACAGGGAGCCGCGGCCTGGCCCTGCCCCCTCTCTCACCTTATTGGCTAACTGACTTTGACAGCAGCAGGAGCCAATAGCTATCGATAATACAGCTGCTGCCATAACCCCGGTATTTCAATTGTTATTCATGCACGTTTATTTATTGAAGATAATTTTTTTTTTTGTTATTTTAACACTGCTAATTTGTGACACACAGGATTTCAAGGACTGAAATTTACAATAAATGGTGTCAGCCCTGCCCAGTCCTCTTTTGTTACTAAGGACTCTTGCACATGGATGTAACAATGTACTGATGTGTATATGCAGGACCTCGTTGGCTGAAAGATCTTGAGTAAAAAGAAAAAACACAAGTTATGTCCCGTGCAGATCCCGCGCGTACAGATGCATCAACGTGCAAAAATTCCTCTTCATCCTCTTCTATGTGACAATGTTGCAGTATTCCAGGTATACACTGATATATACTTGTGTACCAATGCATACAGTGTCTTGAAAAAGTATTCATACCCCTTGACATTTTCCACATTTTCTCATGTTACAACCAAAAATGTAAATGTATTTTTTTGGGATTTTATGTGATAGACCAACACAAAGTGGCACATAAATGTGAGGTGGAATGAAAATGATAAATGATACAAATAAATATGTGAAAAGTGTGGGGGGGCATTTGTATTCAGCCCCCTTTACTCTGATACCAATAACTAAAATCTAGTGCAACCAATTGCCTTCAAAAGTCACCTAATTAGTAAATAGAGTCCCCCTGTGTGTAATTTATTCTCAGTATAAATACAGCTGTTCTGTGAAGCCCTCGGAGGTTTGTTAGAGAACCTTAGAGAACAAACAGCATCATGAAGGCCAAGGAACACACCAGACAGGTCAGGGATAAAGTTGTGGAGAAGTATAAAGCAGGGTTAGGTTATAAAGAAATCTCCCAAGCCTTGAACATCTCACAGAGCTCTGTTCAATCCATCATCCGAAAATGGAAAGAGTATGGCACAACTGCAAACCTACCAAGACATGGCCGTCCACCTAAACTGACCGGCCGGGCAAGGAGAGCATTCATCAGAGAAGAGCCAAGAGGTCCATGGTAACGCTGGAGGAGCTGCAGAGATCCACAGCTCAGGTGGGAGAATCTGTCCACAGGACAACTATTAGTCGTGTTCTCCACAAATCTGCCCTTTATGGAAGAGTGACAAGAAGAAAGACATTGGTGAAAGAAAGTCATAAGAAATCCTGTTTGTAGTTTGTGAGAAGCCATGTGGGGGACACAACAAACATGTGGAAAAGGCGCTCTGGTCAGATGAGACCAAAATTGAACTTTTTGACCTAAAAGCAAAACACTATGTGTGGGGAAACTAACATTGCACATCACCCTGAACACACCATCCCCACCGTGAAACATGGTGGTGGCAGCATCATGTGGTGGGGATGCTTTTCTTCAGCAGGGACAGGGTAGCTGGTCAGAGTTGATGGGAAGATGGATGGAGCCAAATACAGGACAATCTTAGAAAAAAACCTGTTAGAGTCTGCAAAAGACTTGAGACTGGGGCGGAGGTTCACCTTCCAGCAGGACAACGACCCGAAACATCCAGCCAGAGCTACAATGGAATGGTTTACATCAAAGCATATTCATGTGTTAGAATGTCCCAGTCACAGTCCAGACCTAAATCCAATTGAGAATCTGTGGCAAGACTTGAAAATTGCTGTTCACAGACGCTCTCCATCCAATCTGACAGAGCTTTAGCTTTATTGAAAAGAAGAATGGGCAAAAATGTCCCTCTCTAGATGTGCAAAGCTGGTAGAGACATCCCCAAAAAGACTTGCAGAGAAAGGGGGTTCTACAAAGTATTGACTCCGGGGGGAGCCATACAAATGCCCCCCACACTTTTCACATATATATTTGTAAAAAACTTAGAAAACCATTTATCATTTTCCTTCCACTTCACAATTATGTGACACTTTGTGTTGGTCTATCACATAAAATCCCAATAAAATACATTTACGTTTTTGGTGGTAACATGACAAAATGTGGAAAATGTCAAGGGGTATGTATACTTTTTCAAGGCACTGTATGTGTGCAAATTATTGCAACAAGATGTAACATTTTCAAAATAAAAATGTCACCTGTGTTCAATAAGCTTACATCCCCCTCCACCTTTCACATCGTCCACATCTCCACAACATAGGAACTAATCGTTTTGTGGTCCCAAGATGAGAACTGAGAGAGGTAGTTGGACTTCTTGAGATAACGCAGGAAGTGTGGGGAGGACATGGGACAGCTCTGGATTTCTGGTGGGATCAGCCTCAGTTTTTTTATTTTGCACTTATAGAACAGATAATAGAAAACGCTTCCAGTGGGATGTTTAACGGAGCAAAAAGGAAGCAAATAAGAGGCGTTCATTGTTGGGGGGTTACAGAGACTCTCGGAAACTATGCCTGAAGATGTTCTGAAGGCTACACGGGTTCCTCCTGGTTGTCCGCTCTGCTCTGTCACTTTAAGTTCTGTCAGGGGGGGGGTTCCAGTCTGATAACGGATCCAGCAGAGTGTGGGGTATAATCGGGGGGGGGGGGGGAGATCCTGGTCCCGTGATCAGGAAATTGCTAAACTCGGCTCGGAGAACAGAACTTCTCTTTTTCATTATTTATTGTTATCAACAGAAATCAGCAAAATATAAAAATAATCATCCGAGTTTTCTCACAACATCCTCTTCTGTGGTTTCATCTTTTGATGAAAAGGAAGTACAAAGAGGATGTAGAGTTTGGCTGAATATGTCTCCAAAATGAAGCAGATCTCCGCTGTAGATAAAATAGATTATAAAATATAATATTTAATAACATAACATAATATAATATAACACAATGTAATATAATACAATACAATGTGATACAAGGTCATATTAGACAACATAACATAATATTAGGGATGCACCGAAATTTCGGCCACCGAAACATATCGGCCAAAAATGGCTGAAAAGGAAATCACGCCGATAACGGCGCCGAAAATGGGGGCCGGGGCCCGTCCCTGGTGCCGCCCATTACGGGGGTGTCCTTCTGGCGTGGCGCGGCGCGCTGCGCCGCAGTCCTCTCCTCTTTTCTCCTCCTCCCGTCCCCTCCCTCCCTCCTCGCCGCGATCTCGGTGTGTCACGGAGCTTAACTACACAGACCGCAGTAACAATGTCCTGCCTCCTGTGACAGACCACACACTGATCCAATGGTGGGACTTTGAATCAGTGTGACCTGATTACAGGAGGTGGGACATCGTTACTGCGACTTCAAATGCAGCTCCGTGACACACGGAGATCGCCGCTCTGATTCGGGAACTGGCAGGCTGCATGACGGGCACTGGCAAGCTTGTACCATGTCCGCAGTCTCTGACCACCTTCTGTAGCATGTCCGCAGTCTCTGACCATCTCCTGTACCATGTCTGCAGTCTCTGACCATCTCCTGTACCATGTCCGCAGTCTCTGACCATCTCCTGTACCATGTCCGCAGTCTCTGACCATCTCCTGTACAACGTCTGCAGTCTCTGACCATCTCCTGTATCATGTCCGCAGTCTCTGACCATCTCCTGTACCATGTCCGCAGTCTCTGACCATCTCCTGTACCATGTCTGCAGTCTCTGACCATCTCCTGTACCACGTCTGCAGTCTCTGACCATCTCCTGTATCATGTCCGCAGTCTCTGACCATCTCCTGTACCATGTCCGCAATCTCTGACCATCTCCTCTACCATGTCCGCAGAATCTGACCATCTCCTATATCATGTCCGCAGTCTCTGACCATCTCCTCTACCATGTCCGGAGTCTCTGACCATCTCCTGTACCATGTCCGCAGTCTCTGACCATCTCCTGTACCATGTCTGCAGTCTCTGAACATCTCCTGTACCATCTCCGCAGTCTCTGACCATCTCCTGTACCATGTCCGCAATCTCTGACCATCTCCTCTACCATGTCCGCAGAATCTGACCATCTCCTATATCATGTCCGCAGTCTCTGACCATCTCCTCTACCATGTCCGGAGTCTCTGACCATCTCCTGTACCATGTCCGCAATCTCTGACCATCTCCTGTACCATGTCTGCAGTCTCTGACCATCTCCTGTACCGTGTCTGCAGTCTCTGACCATCTCCTGTACCATGTCCGCAGTCTCTGACAATCTCCTGTACCATGTCCGCAGTCTCTGACAATCTCCTGTACCATGTCCGCAGTCTCTGACCATATCCTGTACCATGTCCGCAATCTCTGACCATCTTCTGTACCATGTCTGCAGTCTCTGACCATCTCCTGTACCATGTCTGCAGTCTCTGACCATCTCCTGTACCATGTCCACAGTCTCTGACCATCTCCTGTACCATGTCTGCAGTCTCTGACCATCTTCTGTACCATGTCTGCAGTCTTTGACCATCTCCTGCATCATATCTGCTAGAGGTGCACTGCATGGAAATTTTGCTAATACTATTAGCAATGTGTTATATAAAAATGTATACATTTTATTTAAAATATATAAAAATATTTTTTTTAAGCAGTCATTTTCGGTATCGGTCATTTTCGGTATCGGTTTCGGTTTTCGGCCTAGTGTATTTTTCATTTTTGGTATCGGTTTCGGCACCAAAAAACCCATTCGGTGCACCCCTACATAATATAATATAATACAATGCAATCGAATATGATGTAATATAATATAATAAAATACAATGTGATACAATGCAATATAATATAATATAACATAATATAAAATAATGCAATGTAATATAATACAATACAATGTGATACAATGTAATAAATTATAACACAACATAACATAATATAATATAATACAATACAATCTAATATAACATAATACAATATAACATAAAAAATATAATATAATGCAATATAATATAATACAATATAACATAATATAATATGATGCTGTTGTGGAAATTTTTATTAATGTATGTTGCCAGATGTCCCCCAGTGTCAGTTTTGCTGTAATATGCTCATGTGAACGCATTCACACATACAGACGTTAGTGGAAGACCATTGGCTCCGGAAAACTTCCCGTGGACACGGCAGATCTGTTTGCTCTTTTAAGGATGTTTGTTTATGCCTCACCAAGGGACTGGCCACCCCATGGCTCCTAAGTAAGCAGATCTGCGTACATGGGAACCATAGCATAACCATACAAAATTATGGCCCACTGAGCCATGATAGAGTACGGCTCGCGTCATTGGTAGCAGTGGGAACGTGCACACGATCGTGTTCAGAGCCATGTAAGTAGTGTTCAAATTGTGAGCCCTTTGTTCCAGAAAACGCTTGCCGCATGGCTCTGCACACGACCGTCTGCACACATCACTACTGTAATTCTATTTGAATATATACTGTACATGTGTGTGTGATTGGTTCTTTTGAAAGAATACAAGTGTCTGATTGGCTGATTTTGTAGCCACCACCTTCATTTGTTATTCATGTTTATGGTATAAATAAAAGTAGCTGGCTATTCTCTGGAGGATTCTGCTAAGCTCAAGGTGATACCAGCATCTGTGTTTATGTTACTTGGAGACATACAAGCGCGCTTTCCCGACATTATATAAGAGCTGTTTTTGTGCTTTTAAGCGCAAAGAAATTATTTGCTTATAGGGAGAAGCTTAAAATTTCCCTGACTTGCAATATAATACTTTACAATGTAATGTAATATAATATAATACAATATAAAATAATATAATGCAATTTTATATACAGTAAGTGCCGGTTCACCCTTGAGGGGCTTCAAAGTCGTCTGACTCTGAAGCCGCCCCGCACAGCGCGACCTCAGCGTGGCTTCTTTAATAGAAGTCAATGCAAGCCGCTCCAAAGTCGCCCCCCAAGTAGCACAGGAACCTTTTTCTAAATTGGAGCGACTTGAGTCGCTCCCTCTAAAACGGTTCCATTGCACTGCATGGAGCACAACTTGTCAGGCGGCTAAGTCACCTGACAGGTTGCCCCAGTGTGAACCGACACTTATACAATACAATGTGATACAATGTAATATAATTTAATACAGTAGAACACAATGCAATGTAAGGTAATATAATATAATACAATACAACGTGATACAATGTAATATCATTTTTAAGAGGAATTGCTATTGACCATTTCTCACAACTTTACAACGAGGGACATTTAAGGGCGATAGCGGCTTGCGGTGTGCTCGGCATGCTATTTCAATAAGTGGATGTGGGTAAATCATGGCGGCCAGGAGGGGACAATCTTCCTCAATGTCGGGGATGTTGCTCGGATTGCAAAAAAACGGAAGGACATTTTGGCCACTCCAGGGAGAACAGTCATGTGGCGCGCGTGCTCATCGTGCAGCGGTGAGCAGAGGGTGTGGCTAAACTGTTAAAAGTGGGAGGGGCTTAAGGGACATAGTTAAACAAAATCTGGGCTTCATTTTGCAAAAAATGCTTGCTTGTGCTTTGATTGGTGTGCCACAATCAAGAGTCTCACAGACACACATAAACCTCAGTACACTTTTATTGCATATAAATTTTGCGCACACTAAAAGTAGATAGAAAGCGAATTCTTTGGGGCTGATATACGACAACCGGAGCAATCAGAACTGGGTGCAGCTGTGCATGGGAGCCAATCAGCTTCTAACTTCAGCTTGTTCAATTAAGCCTTGACAATAAAACCTGGAAGCTGATTGGCCACCATGCACAGCTGCACCAGATTTAGCACTCTCCTAAATCAACCTCTTTGGCTATAGAAGAAATTCATTAAAATAGTCAGTGCACATTCTCCCCCTTCCAAATCTCCCAGCAACCCCCCCCCCCCCAAAAAAAAAAATCTCCTTTGCCCTCTCAGCACAAATCCTTTTCCACAAACTACACCCCCCCTCCTGACACAGCCCCCCCATTTCAGCACTATTCCCCTCCCTCATTCCTACCAGAACAAATCCCTCTCAACCAAAACACTCTCCTCCTCCCAGCACAAATTCTCTTCTACCCCCCCACCCCCCAGCACAACCCCCCATTCCAGCCCACATCTTCTACCCCCCAGCATGAATTCTCTCACCCCCTTTAGCACGAATCCCTTCCGAAATTCTCCTTCTAGCACAAATTCCCCCCAAAACCCTCCTCATCCCCATTCCTGCCCAGTACAATTCCTCATCCCCCCCCTCCCATTCCTACCCCTCCAAATCCCCACCAGCACAAATCCTCCTTTTCCCTTATCTTCCCTCCCGACACAACCCCTCCCAATCCATCCTCCCTGCGAAAGTAAATTCTCCCCCTTCTACATGTTGTAGCACAAATTCTCTTTCACCCCCTCCTGGCACAAATCCCCCCCCCCACATTAGAGCATAATCCCTCCCACCCCTACAAACCCCCACCAGCACAAATCCTCTCCCCCACCTCAAGCACAACCACTTCATCCCAAATTCTCTTCACCCCCCCCTCAATTCTCCCTCCCAGCAAAAATCCTCTCCACCCCCCCTCAATTCTCCCTCCCAGCAAAAATCCTCTCCACCCGCCCTCAATTCTCCCTCCCAGCACAAATCCTCTCCACCCCCCTCAATTCTCCCCCCCAACACAAATCCCCCCCCCTCAATTCTCCCTCCCAGCACAAATCCTCTCCACCCCCCCTCAATTCTCCCTCCCAGCACAAATCCTCTCCACCCCCCCCCGAATTCTCCCTCCCAGCACAAATCCTCTCCCCCCCTCAATTCTCCCTCCCAGCACAAATCCTCTCCACCCCCCGAATTCTCCCTCCCAGCACAAATCCTCTCCACCCCCCCTCAATTCTCTCTCCAAGCACAAATCCTCTCCACCCCCCCCTCAATTCTCCCTCCCAGCACAAATCCTCCCCCCTCTCAATTCTCCCATCCAGCACAAATCCTCTCCCCCCCCCTCAATTCTCCCTCCCAGCACAAATCCTCTCCCCCACCTCAAGCACAACCACTCCATCCCAAAACACAAATTCTCTTCACCCCCCCTCAATTCTCCCTCCCAGCAAAAATCCTCTCCACCCCCCTCAATTCTCCCTCCCAGCACAAATCCTGTCCACCGCCCCCCAATTCTCCCTCCCAGCACAAATCCTCTCCACCCCCCCCTCAATTCCCCCTCCCAGCACAAATCCTCTCCACCCCCCCTCAATTCTCCCTCCCAGCACAAATCCTCTCCACCCCCCCTCAATTCTCCCTCCTAACACAAATCCTCTTCACCCCCCCTTAATTCTCCCTCCCAGCACAAATCCTCTCCACCCCCCCGAATTCTCCCTACCAGCACAAATCCTCTCCACCGCCCCCCCAATTCTCCCTCCCAGCACAAATCCTCTCCACCCCCCCTCAATTCTCCCTCCCAGCACAAATCCTCTCCACCCCCCCCTCAATTCTCCCTCCCAACACAAATCCTCTCTACCCCCCTCTTAATTCTCCCTCCCAGCACAAATCCTCTCCACCCCCCGAATTCTCCCTCCCAGCACAAATCCTCTCCACCGCCCCCCCAATTCTCCCTCCCAGCACAAATCCTCTCCACCCCCCCAATTCTCCCTCCCAGCAAAAATCCTCTCTACCCCCCTCAATTCTCCCTCCCAACACAAATCCTCTCCACCCCCCCGAATTCTCCCTCCCAGCACAAATCCTCTCCACTGCCCCCCCAATTCTCCCTCCCAGTACAAATCCTCTCCACCCCCCGAATTCTCCCTCCCAGCACAAATTCTCTCCACCGCCCCCCCAATTCTCCCTCCCAGTACAAATCCTCTCCACTCCCCGAATTCTTCCTCCCAGCACAAATCCTCTCCACCACCCCCTCAATTCTCCCTCCCAGCACAAATCCTCTCCACCCCCCCCCGAATTCTCCCTCCCAGCACAAATCCTCTCCACCCCCCCTCAATTCTCCCTCCCAACACAAATCCTCTCCACCCCCCCCCCTTAAATCTCCCTCCCAGCACAAATCCTCTCCACCCCCCCCGAATTCTCCCTACCAGCACAAATCCTCTCCACCCCCCCCCAATTCTCCCTCCCAGCACAAATCCTCTCCACCCCCCCTCAATTCTCCCTCCCAGCACATATCCTCTCCACCCCCCCTCAATTCTCCCTCCCAGCACAAATCCTCTCCACCCCCCCTCAATTCTCCCTCCCAACACAAATCCTCTCCACCCCCCTTAATTCTCCCTCCCAGCACAAATCCTCTCCACCCCCCCGAATTCTCCCTACCAGCACAAATCCTCTCCACCACCCCCCCAATTCTCCCTCCCAGCACAAATCCTCTCCACCCCCCCTCAATTCTCCCTCCCAGCACAAATCCTCTCCACCCCCCCTCAATTCTCCCTCCCAACACAAATCCTCTCCACCCCCCTTAATTCTCCCTCCCAGCACAAATCCTCTCCACCCCCCCGAATTTTCCCTCCCAGCACAAGTCCTCTCCACCGCCCCCCCAATTCTCCCTCCCAGCACAAATCCTCTCCACCCCCCCCGAATTCTCCCTCCCAGCTAAAATCCTCTCTACCCCCCCTCAATTCTCCCTCCCAACACAAATCCTCTCCACCCCCCGAATTCTCCCTCCCAGCACAAATCCTCTCCACTGCCCCCCAATTCTCCCTCCCAGTACAAATCCTCTCCACCCCCCGAATTCTCCCTCCCAGCACAAATTCTCTCCACCGCCCCCCCAATTCTCCCTCCCAGTACAAATCCTCTCCACTCCCCGAATTCTTCCTCCCAGCACAAATCCTCTCCACCACCCCCTCAATTCTCCCTCCCAGCACAAATCCTCTCCAACCCCCCCCCGAATTCTCCCTCCCAGCACAAATCCTCTCCACCCCCCCTCAATTCTCCCTCCCAACACAAATCCTCTCCACCCCCCCTTAATTCTCCCTCCCAGCACAAATCCTCTCCACCCCCCCCTCAATTCTCCCTCCCAACACAAATCCTCTCAACCCCCCTCTTAATTCTCCCTCCCAGCACAAATCCTCTCCAAGCCCCCGAATTCTCCCTCCCAGCACAAATCCTCTCCACCGCTCCCCCAATTCTCCCTCCCAGCACAAATCCTCTCCACCCCCCTGATATCTCCCTCCCAGCACAAATCCTCTCCACCGCCCCCCCAATTCTCCCTCCCAGCACAAATCCTCTCCACCCCCCCCTCAATTCTCCCTCCCAACACAAATCCTCTCCACCCCCCCGAATTCTCCCTCCCAGCACAAATCCTCTCCACCGCCCCCCCAATTCTCCCTCCCAGTACAAATCCTCTCCACCCCCCGAATTCTCCCTCCCAGCACAAATTCTCTCCACCGCCCCCCCCCCCAATTCTCCCTCCCAGAACAAATCCTCTCCACCCCCCGAATTCTTCCTCCCAGCACAAATCCTCTCCATCACCCCCTCAATTCTCCCTCCCAGCACAAATCCTCTCCACCCCCCCCGAATTCTCCCTCCCAGCACAAATCCTCTCCACCGCCCCCCCAATTCTCCCTCCCAGCACAAATCCTCTCCACCCCCCCCCTCAATTCTCCCTCCCAACACAAATCCTCTCCACCCCCCCGAATTCTCCCTCCCAGCACAAATCCTCTCCACCGCCCCCCAATTCTCCCTCCCAGTACAAATCCTCTCCACCCCCCGAATTCTCCCTCCCAGCACAAATTCTCTCCACCGCCCCCCCCCCAATTCTCCCTCCCAGAACAAATCCTCTCCACCCCCCGAATTCTTCCTCCCAGCACAAATCCTCTCCATCACCCCCTCAATTCTCCCTCCCAGCACAAATCCTCTCCACCCCCCCCGAATTCTCCCTCCCAGCACAAATCCTCTCCACCGCCCCCCCAATTCTCCCTCCCAGCACAAATCCTCTCCACCCCCCCCCCTCAATTCTCCCTCCCAACACAAATCCTCTCCACCCCCCGAATTCTCCCTCCCAGCACAAATCCTCTCCACCGCCCCCCCAATTCTCCCTCCCAGTACAAATCATCTCCACCCCCCGAATTCTCCCTCCCAGCACAAATTCTCTCCACCGCCCCCCCCCAATTCTCCCTCCCAGAACAAATCCTCTTCACCCCCCAAATTCTTCCTCCCAGCACAAATCCTCTCCATCACCCCCTCAATTCTCCCTCCCAGCACAAATCCTCTCCACCCCCCCCCGAATTCTCCCTCCCAGCACAAATCCTCTCCACCCCCCCTCAATTCTCCCTCCCAACACAAATCCTCTCCACCCCCCCTTAATTCTCCCTCCCAACACAAATCCTCTCCACCCCCCCTTAATTCTCCCTCCCAGCACAAATCCTCTCCACCCCCCGAATCCTCCCTACCAGCACAAATCCTCTCCACCGCCCCCCCAATTCTCCCTCCCAGCACAAATCCTCTCCACCCCCCCTCAATTCTCCCTCCCAGCACAAATCCTCTCCACCCCCCCTCAATTCTCCCTCCCAACACAAATCCTCTCCACCCCCCCTCTTAATTCTCCCTCCCAGCACAAATCCTCTCCACCCCCCGAATTCTCCCTCCCAGCACAAATCCTCTCCACCGCCCCCCCAATTCTCCCTCCCAGCACAAATCCTCTCCACCCCCCCCCCCCGAATTCTCCCTCCCAGCAAAAATCCTCTCCACCCCCCTCAATTCTCCCTCCCAACACAAATCCTCTCCACCCCCCCCCGAATTCTCCCTCCCAGCACAAATCCTCTCCACCGCCCCCCCAATTCTCCCTCCCAGTACAAATCCTCTCCACCCCCCGAATTCTCCCTCCCAGCACAAATTCTCTCCACCGCCCCCCCAATTCTCCCTCCCAGTACAAATCCTCTCCACCCCCCCGAATTCTCCCTCCCAGCACAAATCCTCTCCACCGCCCCCCCAATTCTCCCTCCCAGTACAAATCCTCTCCACCCCCCAAATTCTTCCTCCCAGCACAAATCCTCTCCACCACCCCCCCAATTCTCCCTCCCAGTACAAATCCTCTCCACCCCCCCAAATTCTCCCTCCCAGCACAAATCCTCTCCACCGCCCCCCCAATTCTCCCTCCCAGTACAAATCCTCTCCACCCCCCGAATTCTTCCTCCCAGCACAAATCCTCTCCACCACCCCCTCAATTCTCCCTCCCAGCACAAATCCTCTCCATCCCCCCCGAATTCTCCCTCCCAGCATAAATCCTCTCCACCCCCCCGAATTCTCCCTCCCAGCACAAATCCTCTCCACCGCCCCCCCCCAATCCCCCCTCCCAGCGCAAATCCTCTCCACCCCCACCCCCCGAATTCTCCCTCCCAGCAAAAATCCTCTCCACCCCCCCTCAATTCTCCCTCCCAACACAAATCCTCTCCACCCCCCCAAATTCTCCCTCCCAGCACAAATCCTCTCCACCGCACCCCCCAATCCCCCCTCCCAACATACATTTTCTCTGAGTGCAAATCTCCCCCCCCCAATCTCCCCTCCCAGCACAACCCCCATTTCCCCCTGCAGCAATCCTCCTTCCCCTCAATTCTTTTTTTCCAGAACAAACCCAAACCCCCATCCTCGCTCAGATCGCAAAATTCCTCCCTCCATATCCCCCCTAGCAGAAATCCTCCTTTCCTTCAACCCCCTTCCCAGCACAAACCCCTCCCCCCCAATTCTTCCACCCAGCACAATCCACTCCCCCACCCCCACTAATTCCTTCCCCCTTCCAGCACAACCTCCCCATTCCAGAACAAATCCTCTTCCTCTACAGTCCATTTCACCCCTCCAAAAATCCTCAAATGTCCCCCTATAGTCGCACATTAATATTATTATTATTATACATTTACTGTATATAGCGCTGACATATACCGTAGTGTTGTACAGAGGGCACTATTATTATTATACATTTACTGTATATAGCTCTGACATATACCGTAGCGCTGTACAATCACACAATTATTACATTGTATATTTATAGAGCTCTGACATATGATGTGGCGTTGTACTCTCACAAGCTATTATTATAATGCCAGGTTCAGCCCAGGACAGTTTTTCTCAACCTTTTTCCAGTCACCAAGGCACCCTCTAAATTATGGATGATCTCAAGCCCCCCTTCCCCCCTTCTAAAATGTAAAAAATGAAACCGATAGTTTTACATATCGTAGCAATGTCATCCACACACAGAGGACCCCCAACTTTAGAGGGGAAAGCAAATACATCATTACACACTGATACTGACTAGTATTCCAGCATTTCTTCTTCCTTATTTTCTCCCCCCCCCCAATGCAGCCTATGTGCTGACAGAGGGCAAACAAGAATGTCCTGCCTATCAAACAAATAACATCAGTGATTGTTTGGGGTGCCGGCAGCTGACCTGCACGGTATCCAGGGTTGTAATGCTGCAAAATGAAAACCTGTAGCAATTTTGAGGCATTTTGACGGGGCACCCCTGGGGAACCCAGAGGACAGCCCCGAAACAGAAGACACCCAGAAAAACACAGAATGCACCCCAGAAGAACCCAGAAGGCACCCCTAAAGAACTCAGAAGGCACCCCGAACAACCCAGAGGGCAACCCTGAAGAAGCCAGAAGGCATTCCCCCGAAAAACCCAGAAGGCATCCCTAAAGAAAACAGAAGGAACCCCGAAGAACCCAGAAGGCACCTCTAAAGAACTCAAAAGGCACCCAGAAGAACCCAAAAGGCACCCCCTGAAGAACCCAGAAGGCATCCTAAAGAACCCAGAAGGCACCCCACGAAGAACCCAGAAGCCCCCCCTGAAAAACCCAGAAGGCACCCCAAAAAAACCAAGAAGGCACCCCTGAGAAACCCAAAAGGCCCATCCCCGGAGAACCCAGAAAGCACCCCTGAAAAACCCAGAAGGCACCCCTGAAGAACCCAAAAAGAACCCCAAATAAGGCAATAGGCACCCCTAAAGGACCCAGAAGACACCCTGGAAGAACCCAGAAGACACCCCCGAAAAACCCAGAAGGCACCCCCAAAGAACCCAGAAGGCACCTTCTGAATAACCCAGAAGGCACCCCATGAAGAACCCAGAAGGCACCCCTGAAGAACCCAGAAGGCACCCCTAAAGAACCCAGAAGGCACCCCACGAAGAACCCAGAAGGCCCCCAAAAAAACCAAGAAGGCACCCCTGAAAAACCCAGAAGGGACCCCTACAGAACCCAGAAGGCACCCCTGAATAACCCAGAAGGCAGCCCTAAAGAATCCAGAATTCACCCCTGAGAAACCCAAAAGGCCCCTCCCCGAAGAACCCAGAAGGCACCCCTAAGGAACCCAAAAGGCACCCCGAAAAACCCAGAAGGCATCCCTGAAGAACCCAAAAAGCACCCCAAATAATGCAGTAGGCACCCTCGGAGAACCCAGAAGACACTCCTGAAAAACCCAGAAGGCACCCCCAAAAGAACCCAGAAGGCAAGCCATGAAGAACCCAGAAGGCACCCCTAAAGATACCAAAAGGCACCCCCGAAGAACCCAAAAGGCACCCCTGAAGAACCAAGTAGGCACCCCTGAAGAACCAAGTAGGCACCCCCGAAGAACCCAGAAAGCACCCCCGAAGAACCCAGAAAGCACCCCCGAAGAACCCAGAAGGCACCCCCCGAAGGACCCAAAAGGCACCCCTGAAGAACTCAGGAGGCATCCCGAAAAACCCAGGAGGCATCACCGAAAAATGCAGAAGGCACTCCTAAAGAACCTAGAAGGCACCCCCGAAAAACCCAGAAGGCACCCAAAAGAACCCAGAAGGCATCCCCGAAAAACCCAGAAGGCACCCCTCAAGAAAACAGAAGGCACCCACGAAGAACTTAGAAAGCATCCCTGAAAAACAAAGAAGGCACCCCTAAAGAACACAGAAGGCACCCCGGAAGAACACAGAAGGCATCCCGAAGAACACAGAAGGCACCTCTAAAGAACCCAGAAGGCACCTCTAAAGAACCGAGAAGGTACCTCTAAAGAACCTAGAAGGCCCCCCCAAAGAACGCAGAAGGCACCCCTAAAAAACCCAGAAGGAACCCCTGAATAACCCAGAAGGCACCCCTGAAAAACCCAGAGGAGAAACCTAAATAACCCAGAAGGCACCCCCGAAGAACCCAAAAGGCACCCCCAAAGAATCCAGAAAGCATCCCTGAAAAAACCCAGAAGGTACCCCTAAAGAACCCAGAAGGTACCACCAAAGAACCCAGAGGGCACCCCTGAGAAACCCAAAAGGCCCACCCGAAGAATCCAGAAGGCATTGCGAAGAACCCAAAAGACATCCCCGAAAAACCCAGAAGGCACCCTTAAAGAGCCCAGAAGGCACCCCCGAAGAACGCAGAAGGCACCCCTAAAAAACCCAGAAGGCACCCCTAAAAAACCCAGAAGGCACCCCCAAAGAACCCAGAAGGCATCCCGAAGAACACAGAAGGCACCTCTAAAGAACCCAGAAGGCACCTCTAAAGAACCGAGAAGGTACCTCTAAAGAACCTAGAAGGCCCCCCGAAAGAACGCAGAAGGCACCCCTAAAAAACCCAGAAGGAACCCCTGAATAACCCAGAAGGCACCCCTGAAAAACCCAGAGGAGAAACCTAAATAACCCAGAAGGCACCCCCGAAGAACCCAAAAGGCACCCCCAAAGAATCCAGAAAGCATCCCTGAAAAAACCCAGAAGGTACCCCTAAAGAACCCAGAAGGTACCACCAAAGAACCCAGAGGGCACCCCTGAGAAACCCAAAAGGCCCACCCCGAAGAATCCAGAAGGCATTGCGAAGAACCCAAAAGACATCCCCGAAAAACCCAGAAGGCACCCTTAAAGAGCCCAGAAGGCACCCCCGAAGAACGCAGAAGGCACCCCTAAAAAACCCAGAAGGCACCCCTAAAAAACCCAGAAGGCACCCCCAAAGAACCCAGAAGGCATCCCCGAAAAACTCAGTAGTCCCCCTGAAGAACCCAGAAGGCACCCCTGAAGATCCCAGAAGGCACCCCCTAAGAACCCGGATGGCACCCTCGAAAAAACCCAGAGGGCACCCCTGAAGAATCCAAAAGGCACCCCTGAAGAACCCAGAAGGCATCCCAGAAGAACCCAGAAGGCACCTCTAAAGAACCCAGAAGGCACCCCCGAAGAACCCAAAAGGCAACCCTGAAAAACCCAGAAGGCACCCCTGAAAAACCCAGAAGGCACCCCTGAAGAACCCAGAAGGGACCCCTGAATAACCCAGAAGACACCCCCGAAGAACCCAGAGGGCACCCCTGAAGAACCCAAAAGGCACCCCCGAAGAACCCAGAAGGCATCCCCGAAAAAACTCAGAAGGTACCCCTAAAGAACACAGAAGGCACCCCCCGAAGAACCCAGAGGGCACTCCTGAAAAACCAAAAGGCCCCCCCAAAGAATCTAGAAGGCATCCCTGAAGAACCCAGAAGGCACGCTTAAAGAACCCATAAGGCACCCCCGAAGAACCCAAAAGGCACCTCTAAAAAACACAGAAGGCACCCCCGAAGAACCCAGAAAGCACCTCTGAAGAACCCAAAAGTCACCCCCGAAGAACACATAAGGTATCCCTGAAAAACCAAAAAGGGCATCCTTAAAGAACCCAGAAGGCACCCCCAAAGAACATAAAAGGCACCCCTGAAGAACCCAGAAGGCATCCCCAAAGAACCCAGAAGGCACCTCTAAAAAACCCAGAAGTTACCCCCGAAGAACCCAGAAGGCACCCCTGAAAAACCCAGAAGGGACCCCTGAAGAACACAGAGGGCATCCCTGAAGAACCCAAAAGGCACCCCCAAAAAACCCATAAGTGCACCCCTAAAGAACACAGAAACCACCCCCAATGAACCCACAGAAGGCACCCAGAAAGAACCCAGAAGGCATCCCTGAAGAACCCAGAAGGGACCCCTGAAGAACCCAGAAGGCACCCCCTAAGAACCCAGATGGCACCCTTGAAAAAACCCAGAGGGCACCCCTGAAGAATCCAAAAGGCACCCCTGAAGAACCCAGAAGGCATCCCAGAAGAACCCAGAAGGCACCTCTAAAGAACCCAGAAGGCACCTCTAAAGAACCCAGAAGGCACCCCCGAAGAACCCAAAAGGCAACCCTGAAAAACCCAGAAGGCACCCCTTAAGAACCCAGAAGTTACCCCTGAATAACCCAGAAGACACCCCTGAAGAACCCAGAGGGCACCCCTGAGAAACCCAAAAGACCCACTCCGAAGAACCCAGAAGGCATCCCTGAAAAACCCAGAAGGCACCCCTAAAGAGCCCAGAAGGCACCCCCGAAGAACCCAGAAGGCACCCCTTAAAAACCCCAAAAACACCCAGGAAGAACCCAAAAGGCACCCCTAAAGAACCCAGAAGACACCCCCAAAAAACCCAGAAGGCATCACCGAAAAACCCAGAAGGAAACCCTAAAGAACACAGAAGGCACCTCCGAAGAACACAGAAGGCACCCCGGAAGAACACAATAGGCATCCCTGAAAAACCCAGAAGGCATCCCCGAAAAACCTAGAAGGCACCCCGGAAGAACCCAAAAGGCACCCCTGAACAACCCAGGAGGCATCCCCGAGGAAACCAAAAGGCATCCCCGAAAAATGCAGAAGGCACCCCTAAAGAGCCCAGAAGGCACCCCCAAAGAACCCAGAAGGCATCCCTGAAAAACCCAGAAGGCACCCCTAAAGAACACAGAAGGCACCCCTGAAGAACCCAAAAGGCACCCCTGAAGAACACAGAAGGCATCCCCGAAGAACCCAGAAGGCACCTCTAAAGAACCCAGAAGGCATCTCAAAGAACCCAGGAGGCACCTCTAAAGAACCCAGAAGACACCCCCGAAGAACCCAGAAGGCACCCCTGAAAAATCCAGAAGGGACCCCTGAAGAACCCAGAAGGTACCCCTGAAAAACCCAGAAGGCACTCCTGAAGAACCCAGAAGGGACCCCTGAATAACCCAGAAGGCACCCCTGAAGAACCCAGAGGGCACCCCTGAAGAACCCAGAGGGCACCCCTGAAGAACCCAAAAGGCACCCCCGAAGAATCCAGAAGGCATCCCCGAAAAACCTGTTGGCACCCCCAAAGAACCCAGAAGGCACCCCCAAAAAAACCCAGAAGGCACCCCCTGAAGAACCCAAAAGGTACCCCTGAAGAACCCAGGAGGCATCCTCGAAAAACCCAGAAGGCACCCTTAAAGAGCCCAGAAGGCACCCCCGAAGAACACAGAAGGCACCCCTAAAAAACCCAGAAGGCATCCCCGAAAAACTCAGTAGTCCCCCTGAAGATCCCAGAAGGCACCCCCTAAGAACCCAGATGGCACCCTCGAAAAAACCCAGAGGGCACCCCTGAAGAATCCAAAAGGCACCCCTGAAGAACCCAGAAGGCATCCCAGAAGAACCCAGGAGGCACCCCCGAAGAACACAAAAGGCAACCCTGAAAAACCCAGAAGGCACCCCTGAGGAACCCAGAAGGGACCCCTGAATAACCCAGAAGACACCCCCGAAGAACCCAGAGGGCACCCCTGAAGATCCCAAAAGGCACCCCCAAAGAACCCAGAAGACATCCCCGAAAAAACCCAGAAAGTACCCCTAAAGAACACAGAAGGCACCCCCGAAGAACCCAGAGGGCACTCCTGAAAGAACAAAAGGCCCCTTTCAAAGAATCTAGAAGGCATCTCCGAAGAACCCAGAAGGCATGCCTAAAGAACCCATAAGGCACCCCCGAAGAACCCAAAAGGCACCCCTAAAGAACACAGAAGGCACCCCCGAAGAACCCAGAAGTCACCCTCGAAGAACCCAGAAAGCACCTCTGAAGAACCCAAAAGGCACCCCTGAAGAACACATAAAGCATCCCTGAAAAACCCAAAAGGCATCCTTAAAGAACCCAGAAGGCACCCCCGAAGAACCCAGAAGGCACCCCCGAAGAACGTAAAAGGCACCCCTAAAGAACCCAGAAGACATCCCTGAAGAACCCATAAGGCACCCCTAAAGAACCCAGAAGCCACCCCCAATGAACCCAGAAGGCTCCCCGAAAGAACCCAGAAGGCATCCCTGAAGAACCCAGAAGGGACCCCTGAAGAACCCAGAGGGCATCCTTGAAGAACCCAAAAGGCACCCCCAAAAAATCCAGAAGGCATCCCCGAAAAACCCAGAAGGCACCCCCAAAGAACCCAGAAGGCACCCCCAAAAAACCCAGTAGTCCCCCTGAATAACCCAGAAGGCATCCCTGAAGATCCCAGAAGGCATCCCCTAAGAACCCAGATGGCACCCTCGAAAAAACCCAGAGGGCACCCCTGAAGAATCCAAAAGGCACCCCTGAAGAACCCAGAAGGCACCCCAGAAGAACCCAGAAGGCACCTCTAAAGAACTCAGAAGGCACCTCTAAAGAACTCAGAAGGCACCTCTAAAGAACCCAGAAGGCACCCCCGAAGAACCAAAAAGGCAACCCTGAAAAACCCAGAAGGCACCCCTTAAGAACCCAGAAGGTACCCCTGAATAACCCAGAAGACACCCCTGAAGAACCCAGAGGGCACCCCTGAGAAACCCAAAAGGCCCACTCCGAAGAACCCAGGAGGCATCCCCGAAAAACCCAGAAGGCACCCCCCAAGAACCCAGAAGGCACCCCTAAAAAACCCAAAAAACACCCACGAATAACCCATAAGGCAACCATAAAGAACCCAGAAGACACCCCCAAAAAACCCAGAAGGCATCACCGAAAAACCCAGAAGGAAACCCTAAAGAACACAGAAGGCACCCCCGAAGAACACAGAAGGCACCCCGGAAAAACCCAGAAAGCATCCCCGAAAAACCCAGAAGGCATCCCCGAAAAACCCAGAAGGCACCCCGGAAGAACCCAAAAGGCACCCCTGAACAACCCAGGAGGCATCCCCGAAGAAACCAAAAGGCATCCCTGAAAAATGCAGAAGGCACCCCTAAAGAACCCAGAAGGCACCCCCAAAGAACCCAGAAGGCATCCCTGAAAAACCCAGAAGGCACCCCTAAAGAACCCAGAAGGCACCCCCGAAGAACCCAAAAGGCACCCCTGAAGAACACAGAAGGTACCTCTGAAAAACCCAGAAGGCACCCCTGAAGAACCCAGAAGGGACCCCTGAATAACCCAGGAGGCACCCCTGAAGAACCCAGAGGGCACCCCTGAAGAACCCAAAAGGCACCCCCGAAGAATACAGAAGGCATCCCCGAAGAAAGCAAAAGGCACCCCTGAGGAACCCAGGAGGCATCACCGAAGAACCTAGAAGGCATCCCTGAAAAACGCAGAAGGCACCCCTAAAGAACCCAGAAGGCACCCCCGAAAAACCCAGAAGGCATTCACGAAAAACCCAGAAGGCACCCCTGAAGAACACAGAAAGCACCCTCGAAGAACCCAGAAGGCACCCCCAAAGAACCCAGAACTCATCCCCGAAAAACCCAGAAGCCACCACTGAAGAACCCAAAAGGCACCCCTAAAGAACCCAGGAGGCATCCCCAAAAAAGGCAGAAGGCACCCCTAAAGAAGTCAGAAGGCACCCCCAAAGAATCCATAAGGCATCTCCGAAAAACACAGAAGGCACCCTTAAAGAACACAGAAATCACCCCTGAAGAACCCAGAAAGCAACTTTGAAGAACCCAAAAGGCACCCCTGAAGAACACATAAGGCATCCCTGAAAAACCCAGAAGGCATCCCTAAAGAACCCAGAAGGCATCCCCGAAGAACTCAGAAGTCACCCCCAAAGAACTTAAAAGGCACCCCTGAAGAACCCAGAAGGCATCCCCGAAGAACCCATAAGGCACCTCTAAAGAACCCAGAAGGCACCCCCGAAGAACCCAGAAGGCATCCCCGAAAAACCCAGAAGGCACCACCGAAGAACCCAAAAGGCACCCCTGAAGAACCCAGGAGGCATCCCTAAAAAACGCAAAAGGCACCCCTAAAGAACCCAGAAGGCACCCCCAAAGAATCCAGAAGGCATCCCCGAAAAACCCAGAAGGCACCCCTAAAGAACACAGAAATCACCCCCGAAGAACCCAGAAAGCACCTCCGAAAAACCCAAAAGGCACATCCGAAGAACCCAAAAGGCACCCCTGAAGAACACATAAGGCATCCCTGAAAATCCCAGAAGGCATCCCTAAAGAACCCAGAAGGCATCCCGAAGAACCCAGAAGTCACCCCCAAAGAACTTAAAAGGCACCCCTGAAGAACCCAGAAGGCATCCCCGAAGAACCCATAAGGCACCTCTAAAGAACCCAGAAGGCACCCCCCGAAGAACCCAGAAGGCACCTCTGAAAAACCCAGAAGGGACCCCTGAATAACCCAGATAGGACCCCTGAAGAACCCAGAGGGCATCCCTGAAGAACCCAAAAGGCACCCCCAAAAAATCCAGAAGGCATCCCCGAAAAACCCAGAAGGCACCCCTAAAGAACCCAGAAGGCACCCCCAAAAAACCCAGTAGTCCCCCTGAAGAACCCAGAAGGCACCCCTGAAGATCCCAGAAGGCACCCCTGAAGAACCCAGAAGGGACCCCTGAATAACCCAGGAGGCACCCCTGAAGAACCCAAAAGGCACCCCTGAAGAACACAGAAGGTACCTCTGAAAAACCCAGAAGGCACCCCTGAAGAACCCAGAAGGGACCCCTGAATAACCCAGGAGGCACCCCTGAAGAACCCAGAGGGCACCCCTGAAGAACCCAAAAGGCACCCCCGAAGAATACAGAAGGCATCCCCGAAGAAAGCAAAAGGCACCCCTGAGGAACCCAGGAGGCATCACCGAAGAACCTAGAAGGCATCCCTGAAAAACGCAGAAGGCACCCCTAAAGAACCCAGAAGGCACCCCCGAAAAACCCAGAAGGCATTCACGAAAAACCCAGAAGGCACCCCTGAAGAACACAGAAAGCACCCTCGAAGAACCCAGAAGGCACCCCCGAAGAACCCAGAACTCATCCCCGAAAAACCCAGAAGCCACCACCGAAGAACCCAAAAGGCACCCCTAAAGAACCCAAGAGGCATCCCCAAAAAAGGCAGAAGGCACCCCTAAAGAAGTCAGAAGGCACCCCCAAAGAATTCATAAGGCATCTCCGAAAAACACAGAAGGCACCCTTAAAGAACACAGAAATCACCCCTGAAGAACCCAGAAAGCAACTTTGAAGAACCCAAAAGGCACCCCTGAAGAACACATAAGGCATCCCTGAAAAACCCAGAAGGCATCCCTAAAGAACCCAGAAGGCATCCCCGAAGAACTCAGAAGTCACCCCCAAAGAACTTAAAAGGCACCCCTGAAGAACCCAGAAGGCATCCCCGAAGAACCCATAAGGCACCTCTAAAGAACCCAGAAGGCACCCCCGAAGAACCCAGAAGGCATCCCCGAAAAACCCAGAAGGCACCACCGAAGAACCCAAAAGGCACCCCTGAAGAACCCAGGAGGCATCCCTAAAAAACGAAAAAGGCACCCCTAAAGAACCCAGAAGGCACCCCCAAAGAATCCAGAAGGCATCCCCAAAAAACCCAGAAGGCACCCCTAAAGAACACAGAAATCACCCCCGAAGAACCCAGAAAGCACCTCCGAAAAACCCAAAAGGCACATCCGAAGAACCCAAAAGGCACCCCTGAAGAACACATAAGGCATCCCTGAAAATCCCAGAAGGCATCCCTAAAGAACCCAGAAGGCATCCCGAAGAACCCAGAAGTCACCCCCAAAGAACTTAAAAGGCACCCCTGAAGAACCCAGAAGGCATCCCCGAAGAACCCATAAGGCACCTCTAAAGAACCCAGAAGGCACCCCCCGAAGAACCCAGAAGGCACCTCTGAAAAACCCAGAAGGGACCCCTGAATAACCCAGAAGGGACCCCTGAAGAACCCAGAGGGCATCCCTGAAGAACCCAAAAGGCACCCCCAAAAAATCCAGAAGGCATCCCCGAAAAACCCAGAAGGCACCCCTAAAGAACCCAGAAGGCACCCCCAAAAAACCCAGTAGTCCCCCTGAAGAACCCAGAAGGCACCCCTGAAGATCCCAGAAGGCACCCCCCTAAGAACCCAGATGGCACCCTCGAAAAAACCCAGAGGGCACCCCTGAAGAATCTAAAAGGCACCCCTGAAGAACCCAGAAGACATCCCAGAAGAACCCAGAAGGCACCTCTAAAGAACCCAGAAGGCACCTCTAAAGAACCCAGAAGGCACCCCTGAAGAACCCAAAAGGCACCCCTGAAGAACACAGAAGGCATCCCCGAAGAACCCAGAAGGCACCTCTAAAGAACCCAGAAGGCATCTCAAAGAACCCAGGAGGCACCTCTAAAGAACCCAGAAGACACCCCCGAAGAACCCAGAAGGCACCCCTGAAAAATCCAGAAGGGACCCCTGAAGAACCCAGAAGGTACCCCTGAAAAACCCAGAAGGCACTCCTGAAGAACCCAGAAGGGACCCCTGAATAACCCAGAAGGCACCCCTGAAGAACCCAGAGGGCACCCCTGAAGAACCCAAAAGGCACCCCCGAAGAATCCAGAAGGCATCCCCGAAAAACCTGTTGGCACCCCCAAAGAACCCAGAAGGCACCCCCAAAAAAACCCAGAAGGCACCCCCTGAAGAACCCAAAAGGTACCCCTGAAGAACCCAGGAGGCATCCTCGAAAAACCCAGAAGGCACCCTTAAAGAGCCCAGAAGGCACCCCCGAAGAACACAGAAGGCACCCCTAAAAAACCCAGAAGGCACCCCTGAAAAACCCAGAAGGCACCCCCAAAGAACCCAGAAGGCATCCCCGAAAAACTCAGTAGTCCCCCTGAAGATCCCAGAAGGCACCCCCTAAGAACCCAGATGGCACCCTCGAAAAAACCCAGAGGGCACCCCTGAAGAATCCAAAAGGCACCCCTGAAGAACCCAGAAGGCATCCCAGAAGAACCCAGGAGGCACCCCTGAAGAACACAAAAGGCAACCCTGAAAAACCCAGAAGGCACCCCTGAGGAACCCAGAAGGGACCCCTGAATAACCCAGAAGACACCCCCGAAGAACCCAGAGGGCACCCCTGAAGATCCCAAAAGGCACCCCCAAAGAACCCAGAAGACATCCCCGAAAAAACCCAGAAAGTACCCCTAAAGAACACAGAAGGCACCCCCGAAGAACCCAGAGGGCACTCCTGAAAGAACAAAAGGCCCCTTTCAAAGAATCTAGAAGGCATCTCCGAAGAACCCAGAAGGCATGCCTAAAGAACCCATAAGGCACCCCCGAAGAACCCAAAAGGCACCCCTAAAGAACACAGAAGGCACCCCTGAAGAACCCAGAAGTCACCCTCGAAGAACCCAGAAAGCACCTCTGAAGAACCCAAAAGGCACCCCTGAAGAACACATAAAGCATCCCTGAAAAACCCAAAAGGCATCCTTAAAGAACCCAGAAGGCACCCCCGAAGAACCCAGAAGGCACCCCCGAAGAACGTAAAAGGCACCCCTAAAGAACCCAGAAGACATCCCTGAAGAACCCATAAGGCACCCCTAAAGAACCCAGAAGCCACCCCCAATGAACCCAGAAGGCTCCCCGAAAGAACCCAGAAGGCATCCCTGAAGAACCCAGAAGGGACCCCTGAAGAACCCAGAGGGCATCCTTGAAGAACCCAAAAGGCACCCCCAAAAAATCCAGAAGGCATCCCCGAAAAACCCAGAAGGCACCCCCAAAGAACCCAGAAGGCACCCCCAAAAAACCCAGTAGTCCCCCTGAATAACCCAGAAGGCATCCCTGAAGATCCCAGAAGGCACCCCCTAAGAACCCAGATGGCACCCTCGAAAAAACCCAGAGGGCACCCCTGAAGAATCCAAAAGGCACCCCTGAAGAACCCAGAAGGCACCCCAGAAGAACCCAGAAGGCACCTCTAAAGAACTCAGAAGGCACCTCTAAAGAACCCAGAAGGCACCCCCGAAGAACCAAAAAGGCAACCCTGAAAAACCCAGAAGGCACCCCTTAAGAACCCAGAAGGTACCCCTGAATAACCCAGAAGACACCCCTGAAGAACCCAGAGGGCACCCCTGAGAAACCCAAAAGGCCCACTCCGAAGAACCCAGGAGGCATCCCCGAAAAACCCAGAAGGCACCCCCCAAGAACCCAGAAGGCACCCCTAAAAAACCCAAAAAACACCCACGAATAACCCATAAGGCAACCATAAAGAACCCAGAAGACACCCCCAAAAAACCCAGAAGGCATCACCGAAAAACCCAGAAGGAAACCCTAAAGAACACAGAAGGCACCCCCGAAGAACACAGAAGGCACCCCGGAAAAACCCAAAAGGCACCCCTGAACAACCCAGGAGGCATCCCCGAAGAAACCAAAAGGCATCCCTGAAAAATGCAGAAGGCACCCCTAAAGAACCCAGAAGGCACCCCCAAAGAACCCAGAAGGCATCCCTGAAAAACCCAGAAGGCACCCCTAAAGAACCCAGAAGGCACCCCCGAAGAACCCAAAAGGCACCCCTGAAGAACACAGAAGGTACCTCTGAAAAACCCAGAAGGCACCCCTGAAGAACCCAGAAGGGACCCCTGAATAACCCAGGAGGCACCCCTGAAGAACCCAGAGGGCACCCCTGAAGAACCCAAAAGGCACCCCCGAAGAATACAGAAGGCATCCCCGAAGAAAGCAAAAGGCACCCCTGAGGAACCCAGGAGGCATCACCGAAGAACCTAGAAGGCATCCCTGAAAAACGCAGAAGGCACCCCTAAAGAACCCAGAAGGCACCCCCGAAAAACCCAGAAGGCATTCACGAAAAACCCAGAAGGCACCCCTGAAGAACACAGAAAGCACCCTCAAAGAACCCAGAAGGCACCCCCGAAGAACCCAGAACTCATCCCCGAAAAACCCAGAAGCCACCACTGAAGAACCCAAAAGGCACCCCTAAAGAACCCAGGAGGCATCCCCAAAAAAGGCAGAAGGCACCCCTAAAGAAGTCAGAAGGCACCCCCAAAGAATCCATAAGGCATCTCCGAAAAACACAGAAGGCACCCTTAAAGAACACAGAAATCACCCCTGAAGAACCCAGAAAGCAACTTTGAAGAACCCAAAAGGCACCCCTGAAGAACACATAAGGCATCCCTGAAAAACCCAGAAGGCATCCCTAAAGAACCCAGAAGGCAGCCCCGAAGAATTCAGAAGTCACCCCCAAAGAACTTAAAAGGCACCCCTGAAGAACCCAGAAGGCATCCCCGAAGAACCCATAAGGCACCTCTAAAGAACCCAGAAGGCACCCCCGAAGAACCCAGAAGGCATCCCCGAAAAACCCAGAAGGCACCACCGAAGAACCCAAAAGGCACCCCTGAAGAACCCAGGAGGCATCCCTAAAAAACGCAAAAGGCACCCCTAAAGAACCCAGAAGGCACCCCCAAAGAATCCAGAAGGCATCCCCGAAAAACCCAGAAGGCACCCCTAAAGAACACAGAAATCACCCCCGAAGAACCCAGAAAGCACCTCCGAAAAACCCAAAAGGCACATCCGAAGAACCCAAAAGGCACCCCTGAAGAACACATAAGGCATCCCTGAAAATCCCAGAAGGCATCCCTAAAGAACCCAGAAGGCATCCCGAAGAACCCAGAAGTCACCCCCAAAGAACTTAAAAGGCACCCCTGAAGAACCCAGAAGGCATCCCCGAAGAACCCATAAGGCACCTCTAAAGAACCCAGAAGGCACCCCCCGAAGAACCCAGAAGGCACCTCTGAAAAACCCAGAAGGGACCCCTGAATAACCCAGAAGGGACCCCTGAAGAACCCAGAGGGCATCCCTGAAGAACCCAAAAGGCACCCCCAAAAAATCCAGAAGGCATCCCCGAAAAACCCAGAAGGCACCCCTAAAGAACCCAGAAGGCACCCCCAAAAAACCCAGTAGTCCCCCTGAAGAACCCAGAAGGCACCCCTGAAGATCCCAGAAGGCACCCCTGAAGAACCCAGAAGGGACCCCTGAATAACCCAGGAGGCACCCCTGAAGAACCCAAAAGGCACCCCTGAAGAACACAGAAGGTACCTCTGAAAAACCCAGAAGGCACCCCTGAAGAACCCAGAAGGGACCCCTGAATAACCCAGGAGGCACCCCTGAAGAACCCAGAGGGCACCCCTGAAGAACCCAAAAGGCACCCCCGAAGAATACAGAAGGCATCCCCGAAGAAAGCAAAAGGCACCCCTGAGGAACCCAGGAGGCATCACCGAAGAACCTAGAAGGCATCCCTGAAAAACGCAGAAGGCACCCCTAAAGAACCCAGAAGGCACCCCCGAAAAACCCAGAAGGCATTCACGAAAAACCCAGAAGGCACCCCTGAAGAACACAGAAAGCACCCTCGAAGAACCCAGAAGGCACCCCCGAAGAACCCAGAACTCATCCCCGAAAAACCCAGAAGCCACCACCGAAGAACCCAAAAGGCACCCCTAAAGAACCCAAGAGGCATCCCCAAAAAAGGCAGAAGGCACCCCTAAAGAAGTCAGAAGGCACCCCCAAAGAATCCATAAGGCATCTCCGAAAAACACAGAAGGCACCCTTAAAGAACACAGAAATCACCCCTGAAGAACCCAGAAAGCAACTTTGAAGAACCCAAAAGGCACCCCTGAAGAACACATAAGGCATCCCTGAAAAACCCAGAAGGCATCCCTAAAGAACCCAGAAGGCATCCCCGAAGAACTCAGAAGTCACTCCCAAAGAACTTAAAAGGCACCCCTGAAGAACCCAGAAGGCATCCCCGAAGAACCCATAAGGCACCTCTAAAGAACCCAGAAGGCACCCCCGAAGAACCCAGAAGGCATCCCCGAAAAACCCAGAAGGCACCACCGAAGAACCCAAAAGGCACCCCTGAAGAACCCAGGAGGCATCCCTAAAAAACGCAAAAGGCACCCCTAAAGAACCCAGAAGGCACCCCCAAAGAATCCAGAAGGCATCCCCGAAAAACCCAGAAGGCACCCCTAAAGAACACAGAAATCACCCCCGAAGAACCCAGAAAGCACCTCCGAAAAACCCAAAAGGCACATCCGAAGAACCCAAAAGGCACCCCTGAAGAACACATAAGGCATCCCTGAAAATCCCAGAAGGCATCCCTAAAGAACCCAGAAGGCATCCCGAAGAACCCAGAAGTCACCCCCAAAGAACTTAAAAGGCACCCCTGAAGAACCCAGAAGGCATCCCCGAAGAACCCATAAGGCACCTCTAAAGAACCCAGAAGGCACCCCCCGAAGAACCCAGAAGGCACCTCTGAAAAACCCAGAAGGGACCCCTGAATAACCCAGAAGGGACCCCTGAAGAACCCAGAGGGCATCCCTGAAGAACCCAAAAGGCACCCCCAAAAAATCCAGAAGGCATCCCCGAAAAACCCAGAAGGCACCCCTAAAGAACCCAGAAGGCACCCCCAAAAAACCCAGTAGTCCCCCTGAAGAACCCAGAAGGCACCCTGAAGATCCCAGAAGGCACCCCCCTAAGAACCCAGATGGCACCCTCGAAAAAACCCAGAGGGCACCCCTGAAGAATCTAAAAGGCACCCCTGAAGACATCCCAGAAGAACCCAGAAGGCACCTCTAAAGAACCCAGAAGGCACCTCTAAAGAACCCAGAAGGCACCCCTGAAGAACCCAAAAGGCAACCCTGAAAAACCCAGAAGGCACCCCTTAAGAACCTAGAAGGTAACCCTGAATAACCGAAAAGACACCCCTGAAGAACCCAGAGGGCACCCCTGAGAAACCCAAAAGGCCCACTTCGAAGAACCCAGAAGTCATCCCCGAAAAACCCAGAAGGCACCCCTAAAGAGCCCAAAAGGCAACCCCGAAGAACCCAGAAGGCACCCCTGAAAAACCCCCAAAACACCCACAAAGAACCCAAAAGGCACCCCTAAAGAACCCAGAAGACACCCCCAAAAACCCAGAACGCATCACCGAAAAACCCAGAAGGAAACCCTAAAGAACACAGAAGGCACCCCCGAAGAACCCAGAAGGCATCCCCAAAAAACCCAGAAGGCACCCCCGAAGAACCGAGAGGGCACCGCTGAAGAACCCAAAAGGCACCCCCAAAGAATCCAGAAGGCGTCCCCGAAAAAACCTAGAAGGTACCCCTAAAGAACCCAGAAGGTACCGCCAAAGAACCCAGAGGGCACCCCTGAAAAACCAAAAGGCCCCCCCCCCCGAAGAATCCAGAAGGCATCCAGAAGAACCCAGAAGGCACCCCTTAAGAACCCAAAAGGCATCCCCGAAAAACCAGAAGGCACCCCTAAAGAACCCAGGAGGCATCCTCGAAGAACCCAGAAGGCATCGCTAAAAAACGCAGAAGGCACCCCTAAAGAACCCAGAAGGCACCCCCGAAAAACCCAGAAGGCACCCACAAAGAACCCAGAAGGCATCCCCGAAAAACCCAGAAGGCACCATTAAAGAAAACAACGCACCTCCGAAGAACCCAGAAGGCACCTCCGAAGAACCCAAAAGGAACCCCCAAAGAACCCAGAAGGCACCCCCGAAAAACCCAAAAGGCATCCCTAAAGAACCCAGAATGCACCTCCGAAGAACCCAGAAGGCACCCCTGGAAAACCCAAAAGGCACCCCCCCTGAAGAACCCAGAAGGCATCCCTGAAAATCCCAGAAGGCATCCCTAAAGAACCCAGAAGGCATCCCGAAGAACCCAGAAGTCACCCCCAAAGAACTTAAAAGGCACCCCTGAAGAACCCAGAAGGCATCCCCGAAGAACCCATAAGGCACCTCTAAAGAACCCAGAAGGCACCCCCCGAAGAACCCAGAAGGCACCTCTGAAAAACCCAGAAGGGACCCCTGAATAACCCAGAAGGGACCCCTGAAGAACCCAGAGGGCATCCCTGAAGAACCCAAAAGGCACCCCCAAAAAATCCAGAAGGCATCCCCGAAAAACCCAGAAGGCACCCCTAAAGAACCCAGAAGGCACCCCCAAAAAACCCAGTAGTCCCCCTGAAGAACCCAGAAGGCACCCTGAAGATCCCAGAAGGCACCCCCCTAAGAACCCAGATGGCACCCTCGAAAAAACCCAGAGGGCACCCCTGAAGAATCTAAAAGGCACCCCTGAAGACATCCCAGAAGAACCCAGAAGGCACCTCTAAAGAACCCAGAAGGCACCTCTAAAGAACCCAGAAGGCACCCCTGAAGAACCCAAAAGGCAACCCTGAAAAACCCAGAAGGCACCCCTTAAGAACCTAGAAGGTAACCCTGAATAACCGAAAAGACACCCCTGAAGAACCCAGAGGGCACCCCTGAGAAACCCAAAAGGCCCACTTCGAAGAACCCAGAAGTCATCCCCGAAAAACCCAGAAGGCACCCCTAAAGAGCCCAAAAGGGCAACCCCGAAGAACCCAGAAGGCACCCCTGAAAAACCCCCAAAACACCCACAAAGAACCCAAAAGGCACCCCTAAAGAACCCAGAAGACACCCCCAAAAACCCAGAACGCATCACCGAAAAACCCAGAAGGAAACCCTAAAGAACACAGAAGGCACCCCCGAAGAACCCAGAAGGCATCCCCAAAAAACCCAGAAGGCACCCCCGAAGAACCGAGAGGGCACCGCTGAAGAACCCAAAAGGCACCCCCAAAGAATCCAGAAGGCGTCCCCGAAAAAACCTAGAAGGTACCCCTAAAGAACCCAGAAGGTACCGCCAAAGAACCCAGAGGGCACCCCTGAAAAACCAAAAGGCCCCCCCCCGAAGAATCCAGAAGGCATCCAGAAGAACCCAGAAGGCACCCCTTAAGAACCCAAAAGGCATCCCCGAAAAACCAGAAGGCACCACTAAAGAACCCAGGAGGCATCCTCGAAGAACCCAGAAGGCATCGCTAAAAAACGCAGAAGGCACCCCTAAAGAACCCAGAAGGCACCCCCGAAAAACCCAGAAGGCACCCACAAAGAACCCAGAAGGCATCCCCGAAAAACCCAGAAGGCACCATTAAAGAAAACAACGCACCTCCGAAGAACCCAGAAGGCACCTCCGAAGAACCCAAAAGGAACCCCCAAAGAACCCAGAAGGCACCCCCGAAAAACCCAAAAGGCATCCCTAAAGAACCCAGAAGGCACCTCCGAAGAACCCAGAAGGCACCCCTGGAAAACCCAAAAGGCACCCCCCCTGAAGAACCCAGAAGGCATCCCTAAAGAACCGAAAAGGCATCGCCGAAGAACCCAGAAGGCACCCCCGAAGAACCCAGAAGGCACCCCCGAAAAACCCAGAAGGCACCCCCAAAGAACCCAGAAGGCATCCCCGAAAAACCCAGAAGGCACCCCGAAGAATCCAGAAGGCACCCCGAAGAACCCAGAAGGCATCCCCCGAATAACCCAGAAGGCACCCCCGAAGAACCCAGAAGGCACCTCTGAAAAACCCCAAAGGCAGCCCCAAAGAACCCAAAAGGCACCCCTGAAGAACCCAAAAGGTGCCCCTGAAGAACTCAGATGGCACCCCTAAGGAACCCAGAAGGCACCCCTAAGGAACTCAGAAAGCACCCTGAAAAACAGAGGGCACCCCTGCAGAACCCATAAGGCACCCCCGAAAAACCCAAAAGGCACCCCCGAAGAACCCAGAATGCACCCCTAAGGAACCCAGAAGGAACCCCTTACGGAACCCTGAAGGCACCCCTAAGGAACTCAGAAAGCACCCTGAAAACCATAGAGGGCACCCCTGCAGAACCCATAAGGCACCCCTGAAGAACACAAAAGGCACCCCGAAGAACCCAGAATGCACCCCTAAGGAACCCAGAAGGAACCCCTTATGGAACCCTGAAGGCACCTCTGAAAAACCTAGAGGGCACCCCTGCAGAACTCAAAAGGCACAACTGAAGAACCCAAAAGGCACCCCTGAAGAACCCAGAAGGCATCTCCCGGATAACCCAGAAGGCATCCTCGAAGAACCCAGAAGGCACCCCCGAAAAACCCAGAATGCACCCCTAAGGAACCCAGAAGGTACCCCTAAGGAACCCAGAAGGCACCTCTGAAAAACCCAAAAGGCATCCCTGCAGAACCCAAAAGGCACACCTGAAGAAGCCAGAAGGCACCCCATAGAAACCCAGAAGGCACCCCTGCCCCTGAAGAACCCAGAAGGCACCCCCTGAAGAGCACAGAAGGCACCCCTGAAGTACCCAGAAGGCAACCCGAAGAACACAAAAGGCACCCCCGAAGAACCCTGAAGGGACACCTGAAGAACCCAGCAGGCACCCCTGAAAAACCCAGAAGGCATTCCTGAAGTACCCAGAAGGCACCCCTGAAGAACCCAGAAGGCACCCCCTGAAGAACCCAGAAGGCACCCCCTGAAAAACCCAGAATGCACCCTTGAAGAACCCAGAAGGCACCCCCAAAGAAGACTGAAGGCAGCCGAAGAACCCAGAAGGCACTCCCAAAGAACCGAGAAGGGACTGCTGAAAAAATCTGCCGAAAAACCCAGAAAGCACCCCCAAGAACCCAGAAGGCACCCCTGCCCTTGGAAAATCCAGAAGACACCCCCGAAGAACACAGAAAGCACCCCTGAAGAACCCAGAAGGCACCCCCTGAAGAACCCAGAAGGCACCCCCTGAAGAACCCAGAAGGCACTCCCGAAGAACACAGAAGGCACCCCTGAAGAACCCAGAAGGCACCCCCGAAGAAATGAGAAGGGACCCCTGAAGAACCCATGAGGGAACCCACGAAGAACACAGAAGTCACCCCTGACGCTGAAAAACCCAGAAGGATCCTCAGAAGAACACAGAAGGCAGCCCTGAAGGCAACACGAACAACACAGAAGGGACCCCTGAAGAATCCAAAAGGCACCCCCGAAGAACCCAGAAGGGATCCCTGAAGAACCCAGAAGGCACCCCCAAAAGAACCCAGAAGACATCCCCAAAGGAACCCAGAAGGCACCCCCAAAGGAACCCAGAAGGCACCCCTAAAGAAAACAACGCACCTCCGAAGAACCCAGAAGGCACCTCCGAAGAACCCAAAAGGAACCCCCAAAGAACCCAGAAGGCACCCCCGAAAAACCCAAAAGGCATCCCTAAAGAACCCAGAAGGCACCTCCGAAAAACCCAGAAGGCACCCCTGAAAAACCCAAAAGGCACCCCCCCTGAAGAACCCAGAAGGCATCCCTAAAGAACCGAAAAGGCATCGCCGAAGAACCCAGAAGGCACCCCCGAAGAACCCAAAAGGCATCCCTGAAGAACCCAGAAGGCATCCCCGAAGAAACCAAAAGGCACCTTTAAAGAACCCAAAAGGCACCCCGAAGAATCCAGAAGGCACCCCGAAGAATCTAGAAGGCACCCCGAAGAATCCAGAAGGCACCCCGAAGAACCCAGAAGGCATCCCCCGAATAACCCAGAAGGCACCCCCGAAGAACCCAGAAGGCACCTCTGAAAAACCCCAAAGGCAGCCCCAAAGAACCCAAAAGGCACCCCTGAAGAACCCAAAAAGTGCCCCTGAAGAACTCAGATGGCACTCCTAAGGAACCCAGAAGGCACCCCTAAGGAACTCAGAAAGCACCCTGAAAAACAGAGGGCACCCCTGCAGAACCCATAAGGCACCCCCGAAAAACCCAAAAGGCACCCCCGAAGAACCCAGAATGCACCCTTAATGAACCAAGAAGGAACCCCTTACGGAACCCTGAAGGCACCCCTAAGGAACTCAGAAAGCACCCTGAAAAACATAGAGGGCACCCCTGCAGAACCCATAAGGCACCCCTGAAGAACCCAAAAGGCACCCCGAAGAACCCAGAATGCACCCCTAAGGAACCCAGAAGGAACCCCTTATGGAACCCTGAAGGCACCTCTGAAAAACCTAGAGGGCACCCCTGCAGAACTCAAAAGGCACAACTGAAGAACCCAAAAGGCACCCCTGAAGAACCCAGAAGGCATCTCCCGGATAACCCAGAAGGCATCCTCGAAGAACCCAGAAGGCACCCCTGAAAAACCCAGAATGCACCCCTAAGGAACCCAGAAGGAACCCCTTATGGAACCCTGAAGGCACCTCTGAAAAACCTAGAGGGCACCCCTGCAGAACTCAAAAGGCACAACTGAAGAACCCAAAAGGCACCCCTGAAGAACCCAGAAGGCATCTCCCGGATAACCCAGAAGGCATCCTCGAAGAACCCAGAAGGCACCCCCGAAAAACCCAGAATGCACCCCTAAGGAACCCAGAAGGTACCCCTAAGGAACCCAGAAGGCACCTCTGAAAAACCCAAAAGGCACCCCTGCAGAACCCAAAAGGCACACCTGAAGAACCCAGAAGGCACCCCATAGAAACCCAGAAGGCACCCCTGCCCCTGAAGAACCCAGAAGGCACCCCCTGAAGAGCACAGAAGGACCCAGAAGACAACCTAAAGAACCCACGAGGCCCCCCCGAAGAACCCAGAAGGCACCCCTGAAGAATCCAGAAGGCACTCCCGAAGAACACAGAAGGCACCCCTGAAGAACCCAGAAGGCACCCCCGAAGAAATGAGAAGGGACCCCTGAAGAACCCATGAGGGAACCCACGAAGAACACAGAAGTCACCCCTGACGCTGAAAAACCCAGAAGGATCCTCAGAAGAACACAGAAGGCAGCCCTGAAGGCAACACGAACAACACAGAAGGGACCCCTGAAAAATCCAAAAGGCACCCCCGAAGAACCCAGAAGGGATCCCTGAAGAACCCAGAAGGCACCCCCAAAAGAACCCAGAAGACATCCCCAAAGGAACCCAGAAGGCACCCCCAAAGGAACCCAGAAGGCACCCCTAAAGAAAACAACGCACCTCCGAAGAACCCAGAAGGCACCTCCGAAGAACCCAAAAGGAACCCCCAAAGAACCCAAAAGGCACCCCCGAAAAACCCAAAAGGCATCCCTAAAGAACCCAGAAGGCACCTCCGAAAAACCCAGAAGGCACCCCTGAAAAACCCAAAAGGCACCCCCCCTGAAGAACCCAGAAGGCATCCCTAAAGAACCGAAAAGGCATCGCCGAAGAACCCAGAAGGCACCCCCGAAGAACCCAAAAGGCATCCCTGAAGAACCCAGAAGGCATCCCCGAAGAAACCAAAAGGCACCCTTAAAGAACCCAAAAGGCACCCCGAAGAATCCAGAAGGCACCCCGAAGAATCTAGAAGGCACCCCGAAGAATCCAGAAGGCACCCCGAAGAACCCAGAAGGCATCCCCCGAATAACCCAGAAGGCACCCCCGAAGAACCCAGAAGGCACCTCTGAAAAACCCCAAAGGCAGCCCCAAAGAACCCAAAAGGCACCCCTGAAGAACCCAAAAAGTGCCCCTGAAGAACTCAGATGGCACTCCTAAGGAACCCAGAAGGCACCCCTAAGGAACTCAGAAAGCACCCTGAAAAACAGAGGGCACCCCTGCAGAACCCATAAGGCACCCCCGAAAAACCCAAAAGGCACCCCCGAAGAACCCAGAATGCACCCTTAACGAACCAAGAAGGAACCCCTTACGGAACCCTGAAGGCACCCCTAAGGAACTCAGAAAGCACCCTGAAAAACATAGAGGGCACCCCTGCAGAACCCATAAGGCACCCCTGAAGAACCCAAAAGGCACCCCGAAGAACACAGAATGCACCCCTAAGGAACCCCTTATGGAACCCTGAAGGCACCTCTGAAAAACCTAGAGGGCACCCCTGCAGAACTCAAAAGGCACAACTGAAGAACCCAAAAGGCACCCCTGAAGAACCCAGAAGGCATCTCCCGGATAACCCAGAAGGCATCCTCGAAGAACCCAGAAGGCACCCCCGAAAAACCCAGAATGCACCCCTAAGGAACCCAGAAGGTACCCCTAAGGAACCCAGAAGGCACCTCTGAAAAACCCAAAAGGCACCCCTGCAGAACCCAAAAGGCACACCTGAAGAACCCAGAAGGCACCCCATAGAAACCCAGAAGGCACCCCTGCCCCTGAAGAACCCAGAAGGCACCCCCTGAAGAGCACAGAAGGACCCAGAAGACAACCTAAAGAACCCACGAGGCCCCCCCGAAGAACCCAGAAGGCACCCCTGAAGAATCCAGAAGGCACTCCCGAAGAACACAGAAGGCACCCCTGAAGAACCCAGAAGGCACCCCCGAAGAAATGAGAAGGGACCCCTGAAGAACCCATGAGGGAACCCACGAAGAACACAGAAGTCACCCCTGACGCTGAAAAACCCAGAAGGATCCTCAGAAGAACACAGAAGGCAGCCCTGAAGGCAACACGAACAACACAGAAGGGACCCCTGAAAAATCCAAAAGGCACCCCCGAAGAACCCAGAAGGGATCCCTGAAGAACCCAGAAGGCACCCCCAAAAGAACCCAGAAGACATCCCCAAAGGAACCCAGAAGGCACCCCCAAAGGAACCCAGAAGGCACCCCTAAAGAAAACAACGCACCTCCGAAGAACCCAGAAGGCACCTCCGAAGAACCCAAAAGGAACCCCCAAAGAACCCAAAAGGCACCCCCGAAAAACCCAAAAGGCATCCCTAAAGAACCCAGAAGGCACCTCCGAAAAACCCAGAAGGCACCCCTGAAAAACCCAAAAGGCACCCCCCCTGAAGAACCCAGAAGGCATCCCTAAAGAACCGAAAAGGCATCGCCGAAGAACCCAGAAGGCACCCCCGAAGAACCCAAAAGGCATCCCTGAAGAACCCAGAAGGCATCCCCGAAGAAACCAAAAGGCACCCTTAAAGAACCCAAAAGGCACCCCGAAGAATCCAGAAGGCACCCCGAAGAATCTAGAAGGCACCCCGAAGAATCCAGAAGGCACCCCGAAGAACCCAGAAGGCATCCCCCGAATAACCCAGAAGGCACCCCCGAAGAACCCAGAAGGCACCTCTGAAAAACCCCAAAGGCAGCCCCAAAGAACCCAAAAGGCACCCCTGAAGAACCCAAAAAGTGCCCCTGAAGAACTCAGATGGCACTCCTAAGGAACCCAGAAGGCACCCCTAAGGAACTCAGAAAGCACCCTGAAAAACAGAGGGCACCCCTGCAGAACCCATAAGGCACCCCCGAAAAACCCAAAAGGCACCCCCGAAGAACCCAGAATGCACCCTTAACGAACCAAGAAGGAACCCCTTACGGAACCCTGAAGGCACCCCTAAGGAACTCAGAAAGCACCCTGAAAAACATAGAGGGCACCCCTGCAGAACCCATAAGGCACCCCTGAAGAACCCAAAAGGCACCCCGAAGAACCCAGAATGCACCCCTAAGGAACCCCTTATGGAACCCTGAAGGCACCTCTGAAAAACCTAGAGGGCACCCCTGCAGAACTCAAAAGGCACAACTGAAGAACCCAAAAGGCACCCCTGAAGAACCCAGAAGGCATCTCCCGGATAACCCAGAAGGCATCCTCGAAGAACCCAGAAGGCACCCCCGAAAAACCCAGAATGCACCCCTAAGGAACCCAGAAGGTACCCCTAAGGAACCCAGAAGGCACCTCTGAAAAACCCAAAAGGCACCCCTGCAGAACCCAAAAGGCACACCTGAAGAACCCAGAAGGCACCCCATAGAAACCCAGAAGGCACCCCTGCCCCTGAAGAACCCAGAAGGCACCCCCTGAAGAGCACAGAAGGACCCAGAAGACAACCTAAAGAACCCACGAGGCCCCCCCCGAAGAACCCAGAAGGCACCCCTGAAGAATCCAGAAGGCACTCCCGAAGAACACAGAAGGCACCCCTGAAGAACCCAGAAGGCACCCCCGAAGAAATGAGAAGGGACCCCTGAAGAACCCATGAGGGAACCCACGAAGAACACAGAAGTCACCCCTGACGCTGAAAAACCCAGAAGGATCCTCAGAAGAACACAGAAGGCAGCCCTGAAGGCAACACGAACAACACAGAAGGGACCCCTGAAAAATCCAAAAGGCACCCCCGAAGAACCCAGAAGGGATCCCTGAAGAACCCAGAAGGCACCCCCAAAAGAACCCAGAAGACATCCCCAAAGGAACCCAGAAGGCACCCCCAAAGGAACCCAGAAGGCACCCCTAAAGAAAACAACGCACCTCCGAAGAACCCAGAAGGCACCTCCGAAGAACCCAAAAGGAACCCCCAAAGAACCCAAAAGGCACCCCCGAAAAACCCAAAAGGCATCCCTAAAGAACCCAGAAGGCACCTCCGAAAAACCCAGAAGGCACCCCTGAAAAACCCAAAAGGCACCCCCCCTGAAGAACCCAGAAGGCATCCCTAAAGAACCGAAAAGGCATCGCCGAAGAACCCAGAAGGCCCCCCCGAAGAACCCAAAAGGCATCCCTGAAGAACCCAGAAGGCATCCCCGAAGAAACCAAAAGGCACCCTTAAAGAACCCAAAAGGCACCCCGAAGAATCCAGAAGGCACCCCGAAGAATCTAGAAGGCACCCCGAAGAATCCAGAAGGCACCCCGAAGAACCCAGAAGGCATCCCCCGAATAACCCAGAAGGCACCCCCGAAGAACCCAGAAGGCACCTCTGAAAAACCCCAAAGGCAGCCCCAAAGAACCCAAAAGGCACCCCTGAAGAACCCAAAAAGTGCCCCTGAAGAACTCAGATGGCACTCCTAAGGAACCCAGAAGGCACCCCTAAGGAACTCAGAAAGCACCCTGAAAAACAGAGGGCACCCCTGCAGAACCCATAAGGCACCCCCGAAAAACCCAAAAGGCACCCCCGAAGAACCCAGAATGCACCCTTAACGAACCAAGAAGGAACCCCTTACGGAACCCTGAAGGCACCCCTAAGGAACTCAGAAAGCACCCTGAAAAACATAGAGGGCACCCCTGCAGAACCCATAAGGCACCCCTGAAGAACCCAAAAGGCACCCCGAAGAACCCAGAATGCACCCCTAAGGAACCCAGAAGGAACCCCTTATGGAACCCTGAAGGCACCTCTGAAAAACCTAGAGGGCACCCCTGCAGAACTCAAAAGGCACAACTGAAGAACCCAAAAGGCACCCCTGAAGAACCCAGAAGGCATCTCCCGGATAACCCAGAAGGCATCCTCGAAGAACCCAGAAGGCACCCCCGAAAAACCCAGAATGCACCCCTAAGGAACCCAGAAGGTACCCCTAAGGAACCCAGAAGGCACCTCTGAAAAACCCAAAAGGCACCCCTGCAGAACCCAAAAGGCACACCTGAAGAACCCAGAAGGCACCCCATAGAAACCCAGAAGGCACCCCTGCCCCTGAAGAACCCAGAAGGCACCCCCTGAAGAGCACAGAAGGACCCAGAAGACAACCTAAAGAACCCACGAGGCCCCCCCGAAGAACCCAGAAGGCACCCCTGAAGAATCCAGAAGGCACTCCCGAAGAACACAGAAGGCACCCCTGAAGAACCCAGAAGGCACCCCCGAAGAAATGAGAAGGGACCCCTGAAGAACCCATGAGGGAACCCACGAAGAACACAGAAGTCACCCCTGACGCTGAAAAACCCAGAAGGATCCTCAGAAGAACACAGAAGGCAGCCCTGAAGGCAACACGAACAACACAGAAGGGACCCCTGAAAAATCCAAAAGGCACCCCCGAAGAACCCAGAAGGGATCCCTGAAGAACCCAGAAGGCACCCCCAAAAGAACCCAGAAGACATCCCCAAAGGAACCCAGAAGGCACCCCCAAAGGAACCCAGAAGGCACCCCTAAAGAAAACAACGCACCTCCGAAGAACCCAGAAGGCACCTCCGAAGAACCCAAAAGGAACCCCCAAAGAACCCAGAAGGCACCCCCGAAAAACCCAAAAGGCATCCCTAAAGAACCCAGAAGGCACCTCCGAAAAACCCAGAAGGCACCCCTGAAAAACCCAAAAGGCACCCCCCCTGAAGAACCCAGAAGGCATCCCTAAAGAACCGAAAAGGCATCGCCGAAGAACCCAGAAGGCACCCCCGAAGAACCCAAAAGGCATCCCTGAAGAACCCAGAAGGCATCCCCGAAGAAACCAAAAGGCACCCTTAAAGAACCCAAAAGGCACCCCGAAGAATCCAGAAGGCACCCCGAAGAATCCAGAAGGCACCCCGAAGAACCCAGAAGGCATTCCCCGAATAACCCAGAAGGCACCCCCGAAGAACCCAGAAGGCACCTCTGAAAAAACCCAAAGGCAGCCCCAAAGAACCCAAAAGGCACCCCTGAAGAACCCAAAAAGTGCCCCTGAAGAACTCAGATGGCACTCCTAAGGAACCCAAAAGGCACCCCTAAGGAACTCAGAAAGCACCCTGAAAAACAGAGGGCACCCCTGCAGAACCCATAAGGCACCCCCGAAAAACCCAAAAGGCACCCCCGAAGAACCCAGAATGCACCCTTAACGAACCAAGAAGGAACCCCTTACGGAACCCTGAAGGCACCCCTAAGGAACTCAGAAAGCACCCTGAAAAACATAGAGGGCACCCCTGCAGAACCCATAAGGCACCCCTGAAGAACCCAAAAGGCACCCCGAAGAACCCAGAATGCACCCCTAAGGAACCCAGAAGGAACCCCTTATGGAACCCTGAAGGCACCTCTGAAAAACCTAGAGGGCACCCCTGCAGAACTCAAAAGGCACAACTGAAGAACCCAAAAGGCACCCCTGAAGAACCCAGAAGGCATCTCCCGGATAACCCAGAAGGCATCCTCGAAGAACCCAGAAGGCACCCCCGAAAAACCCAGAATGCACCCCTAAGGAACCCAGAAGGTACCCCTAAGGAACCCAGAAGGCACCTCTGAAAAACCCAAAAGGCACCCCTGCAGAACCCAAAAGGCACACCTGAAGAACCCAGAAGGCACCCCATAGAAACCCAGAAGGCACCCCTGCCCCTGAAGAACCCAGAAGGCACCCCCTGAAGAGCACAGAAGGACCCAGAAGACAACCTAAAGAACCCACGAGGCCCCCCCGAAGAACCCAGAAGGCACCCCTGAAGAATCCAGAAGGCACTCCCGAAGAACACAGAAGGCACCCCTGAAGAACCCAGAAGGCACCCCCGAAGAAATGAGAAGGGACCCCTGAAGAACCCATGAGGGAACCCACGAAGAACACAGAAGTCACCCCTGACGCTGAAAAACCCAGAAGGATCCTCAGAAGAACACAGAAGGCAGCCCTGAAGGCAACACGAACAACACAGAAGGGACCCCTGAAAAATCCAAAAGGCACCCCCGAAGAACCCAGAAGGGATCCCTGAAGAACCCAGAAGGCACCCCCAAAAGAACCCAGAAGACATCCCCAAAGGAACCCAGAAGGCACCCCCAAAGGAACCCAGAAGGCACCCCTAAAGAAAACAACGCACCTCCGAAGAACCCAGAAGGCACCTCCGAAGAACCCAAAAGGAACCCCCAAAGAACCCAAAAGGCACCCCCGAAAAACCCAAAAGGCATCCCTAAAGAACCCAGAAGGCACCTCCGAAAAACCCAGAAGGCACCCCTGAAAAACCCAAAAGGCACCCCCCCTGAAGAACCCAGAAGGCATCCCTAAAGAACCGAAAAGGCATCGCCGAAGAACCCAGAAGGCACCCCCGAAGAACCCAAAAGGCATCCCTGAAGAACCCAGAAGGCATCCCCGAAGAAACCAAAAGGCACCCTTAAAGAACCCAAAAGGCACCCCGAAGAATCCAGAAGGCACCCCGAAGAATCTAGAAGGCACCCCGAAGAATCCAGAAGGCACCCCGAAGAACCCAGAAGGCATCCCCCGAATAACCCAGAAGGCACCTCTGAAAAACCCCAAAGGCAGCCCCAAAGAACCCAAAAGGCACCCCTGAAGAACCCAAAAAGTGCCCCTGAAGAACTCAGATGGCACTCCTAAGGAACCCAGAAGGCACCCCTAAGGAACTCAGAAAGCACCCTGAAAAACAGAGGGCACCCCTGCAGAACCCATAAGGCACCCCCGAAAAACCCAAAAGGCACCCCCGAAGAACCCAGAATGCACCCTTAACGAACCAAGAAGGAACCCCTTACGGAACCCTGAAGGCACCCCTAAGGAACTCAGAAAGCACCCTGAAAAACATAGAGGGCACCCCTGCAGAACCCATAAGGCACCCCTGAAGAACCCAAAAGGCACCCCGAAGAACCCAGAATGCACCCCTAAGGAACCCCTTATGGAACCCTGAAGGCACCTCTGAAAAACCTAGAGGGCACCCCTGCAGAACTCAAAAGGCACAACTGAAGAACCCAAAAGGCACCCCTGAAGAACCCAGAAGGCATCTCCCGGATAACCCAGAAGGCATCCTCGAAGAACCCAGAAGGCACCCCCGAAAAACCCAGAATGCACCCCTAAGGAACCCAGAAGGTACCCCTAAGGAACCCAGAAGGCACCTCTGAAAAACCCAAAAGGCACCCCTGCAGAACCCAAAAGGCACACCTGAAGAACCCAGAAGGCACCCCATAGAAACCCAGAAGGCACCCCTGCCCCTGAAGAACCCAGAAGGCACCCCCTGAAGAGCACAGAAGGACCCAGAAGACAACCTAAAGAACCCACGAGGCCCCCCCGAAGAACCCAGAAGGCACCCCTGAAGAATCCAGAAGGCACTCCCGAAGAACACAGAAGGCACCCCTGAAGAACCCAGAAGGCACCCCCGAAGAAATGAGAAGGGACCCCTGAAGAACCCATGAGGGAACCCACGAAGAACACAGAAGTCACCCCTGACGCTGAAAAACCCAGAAGGATCCTCAGAAGAACACAGAAGGCAGCCCTGAAGGCAACACGAACAACACAGAAGGGACCCCTGAAAAATCCAAAAGGCACCCCCGAAGAACCCAGAAGGGATCCCTGAAGAACCCAGAAGGCACCCCCAAAAGAACCCAGAAGACATCCCCAAAGGAACCCAGAAGGCACCCCCAAAGGAACCCAGAAGGCACCCCTAAAGAAAACAACGCACCTCCGAAGAACCCAGAAGGCACCTCCGAAGAACCCAAAAGGAACCCCCAAAGAACCCAAAAGGCACCCCCGAAAAACCCAAAAGGCATCCCTAAAGAACCCAGAATGCACCTCCGAAAAACCCAGAAGGCACCCCTGAAAAACCCAAAAGGCACCCCCCCTGAAGAACCCAGAAGGCATCCCTAAAGAACCGAAAAGGCATCGCCGAAGAACCCAGAAGGCACCCCCGAAGAACCCAAAAGGCATCCCTGAAGAACCCAGAAGGCATCCCCGAAGAAACCAAAAGGCACCCTTAAAGAACCCAAAAGGCACCCCGAAGAATCCAGAAGGCACCCCGAAGAATCCAGAAGGCACCCCGAAGAACCCAGAAGGCATCCCCCGAATAACCCAGAAGGCACCCCCGAAGAACCCAGAAGGCACCTCTGAAAAACCCCAAAGGCAGCCCCAAAGAACCCAAAAGGCACCCCTGAAGAACCCAAAAAGTGCCCCTGAAGAACTCAGATGGCACTCCTAAGGAACCCAGAAGGCACCCCTAAGGAACTCAGAAAGCACCCTGAAAAACAGAGGGCACCCCTGCAGAACCCATAAGGCACCCCCGAAAAACCCAAAAGGCACCCCCGAAGAACCCAGAATGCACCCTTAACGAACCAAGAAGGAACCCCTTACGGAACCCTGAAGGCACCCCTAAGGAACTCAGAAAGCACCCTGAAAAACATAGAGGGCACCCCTGCAGAACCCATAAGGCACCCCTGAAGAACCCAAAAGGCACCCCGAAGAACCCAGAATGCACCCCTAAGGAACCCCTTATGGAACCCTGAAGGCACCTCTGAAAAACCTAGAGGGCACCCCTGCAGAACTCAAAAGGCACAACTGAAGAACCCAAAAGGCACCCCTGAAGAACCCAGAAGGCATCTCCCGGATAACCCAGAAGGCATCCTCGAAGAACCCAGAAGGCACCCCCGAAAAACCCAGAATGCACCCCTAAGGAACCCAGAAGGTACCCCTAAGGAACCCAGAAGGCACCTCTGAAAAACCCAAAAGGCACCCCTGCAGAACCCAAAAGGCACACCTGAAGAACCCAGAAGGCACCCCATAGAAACCCAGAAGGCACCCCTGCCCCTGAAGAACCCAGAAGGCACCCCCTGAAGAGCACAGAAGGACCCAGAAGACAACCTAAAGAACCCACGAGGCCCCCCCGAAGAACCCAGAAGGCACCCCTGAAGAATCCAGAAGGCACTCCCGAAGAACACAGAAGGCACCCCTGAAGAACCCAGAAGGCACCCCCGAAGAAATGAGAAGGGACCCCTGAAGAACCCATGAGGGAACCCACGAAGAACACAGAAGTCACCCCTGACGCTGAAAAACCCAGAAGGATCCTCAGAAGAACACAGAAGGCAGCCCTGAAGGCAACACGAACAACACAGAAGGGACCCCTGAAAAATCCAAAAGGCACCCCCGAAGAACCCAGAAGGGATCCCTGAAGAACCCAGAAGGCACCCCCAAAAGAACCCAGAAGACATCCCCAAAGGAACCCAGAAGGCACCCCCAAAGGAACCCAGAAGGCACCCCTAAAGAAAACAACGCACCTCCGAAGAACCCAGAAGGCACCTCCGAAGAACCCAAAAGGAACCCCCAAAGAACCCAAAAGGCACCCCCGAAAAACCCAAAAGGCATCCCTAAAGAACCCAGAAGGCACCTCCGAAAAACCCAGAAGGCACCCCTGAAAAACCCAAAAGGCACCCCCCCCTGAAGAACCCAGAAGGCATCCCTAAAGAACCGAAAAGGCATCGCCGAAGAACCCAGAAGGCACCCCCGAAGAACCCAAAAGGCATCCCTGAAGAACCCAGAAGGCATCCCCGAAGAAACCAAAAGGCACCCTTAAAGAACCCAAAAGGCACCCCGAAGAATCCAGAAGGCACCCCGAAGAATCTAGAAGGCACCCCGAAGAATCCAGAAGGCACCCCGAAGAACCCAGAAGGCATCCCCCGAATAACCCAGAAGGCACCCCCGAAGAACCCAGAAGGCACCTCTGAAAAACCCCAAAGGCAGCCCCAAAGAACCCAAAAGGCACCCCTGAAGAACCCAAAAAGTGCCCCTGAAGAACTCAGATGGCACTCCTAAGGAACCCAGAAGGCACCCCTAAGGAACTCAGAAAGCACCCTGAAAAACAGAGGGCACCCCTGCAGAACCCATAAGGCACCCCCGAAAAACCCAAAAGGCACCCCCGAAGAACCCAGAATGCACCCTTAACGAACCAAGAAGGAACCCCTTACGGAACCCTGAAGGCACCCCTAAGGAACTCAGAAAGCACCCTGAAAAACATAGAGGGCACCCCTGCAGAACCCATAAGGCACCCCTGAAGAACCCAAAAGGCACCCCGAAGAACCCAGAATGCACCCCTAAGGAACCCCTTATGGAACCCTGAAGGCACCTCTGAAAAACCTAGAGGGCACCCCTGCAGAACTCAAAAGGCACAACTGAAGAACCCAAAAGGCACCCCTGAAGAACCCAGAAGGCATCTCCCGGATAACCCAGAAGGCATCCTCGAAGAACCCAGAAGGCACCCCCGAAAAACCCAGAATGCACCCCTAAGGAACCCAGAAGGTACCCCTAAGGAACCCAGAAGGCACCTCTGAAAAACCCAAAAGGCACCCCTGCAGAACCCAAAAGGCACACCTGAAGAACCCAGAAGGCACCCCATAGAAACCCAGAAGGCACCCCTGCCCCTGAAGAACCCAGAAGGCACCCCCTGAAGAGCACAGAAGGACCCAGAAGACAACCTAAAGAACCCACGAGGCCCCCCCGAAGAACCCAGAAGGCACCCCTGAAGAATCCAGAAGGCACTCCCGAAGAACACAGAAGGCACCCCTGAAGAACCCAGAAGGCACCCCCGAAGAAATGAGAAGGGACCCCTGAAGAACCCATGAGGGAACCCACGAAGAACACAGAAGTCACCCCTGACGCTGAAAAACCCAGAAGGATCCTCAGAAGAACACAGAAGGCAGCCCTGAAGGCAACACGAACAACACAGAAGGGACCCCTGAAAAATCCAAAAGGCACCCCCGAAGAACCCAGAAGGGATCCCTGAAGAACCCAGAAGGCACCCCCAAAAGAACCCAGAAGACATCCCCAAAGGAACCCAGAAGGCACCCCCAAAGGAACCCAGAAGGCACCCCTAAAGAAAACAACGCACCTCCGAAGAACCCAGAAGGCACCTCCGAAGAACCCAAAAGGAACCCCCAAAGAACCCAAAAGGCACCCCCGAAAAACCCAAAAGGCATCCCTAAAGAACCCAGAAGGCACCTCCGAAAAACCCAGAAGGCACCCCTGAAAAACCCAAAAGGCACCCCCCCTGAAGAACCCAGAAGGCATCCCTAAAGAACCGAAAAGGCATCGCCGAAGAACCGAGAAGGCACCCCCGAAGAACCCAAAAGGCATCCCTGAAGAACCCAGAAGGCATCCCCGAAGAAACCAAAAGGCACCCTTAAAGAACCCAAAAGGCACCCCGAAGAATCCAGAAGGCACCCCGAAGAATCCAGAAGGCACCCCGAAGAACCCAGAAGGCATCCCCCGAATAACCCAGAAGGCACCCCCGAAGAACCCAGAAGGCACCCCCGAAGAACCCAGAAGGCACCTCTGAAAAACCCCAAAGGCAGCCCCAAAGAACCCAAAAGGCACCCCTGAAGAACCCAAAAAGTGCCCCTGAAGAACTCAGATGGCACTCCTAAGGAACCCAGAAGGCACCCCTAAGGAACTCAGAAAGCACCCTGAAAAACAGAGGGCACCCCTGCAGAACCCATAAGGCACCCCCGAAAAACCCAAAAGGCACCCCCGAAGAACCCAGAATGCACCCTTAACGAACCAAGAAGGAACCCCTTACGGAACCCTGAAGGCACCCCTAAGGAACTCAGAAAGCACCCTGAAAAACATAGAGGGCACCCCTGCAGAACCCATAAGGCACCCCTGAAGAACCCAAAAGGCACCCCGAAGAACCCAGAATGCACCCCTAAGGAACCCCTTATGGAACCCTGAAGGCACCTCTGAAAAACCTAGAGGGCACCCCTGCAGAACTCAAAAGGCACAACTGAAGAACCCAAAAGGCACCCCTGAAGAACCCAGAAGGCATCTCCCGGATAACCCAGAAGGCATCCTCGAAGAACCCAGAAGGCACCCCCGAAAAACCCAGAATGCACCCCTAAGGAACCCAGAAGGTACCCCTAAGGAACCCAGAAGGCACCTCTGAAAAACCCAAAAGGCACCCCTGCAGAACCCAAAAGGCACACCTGAAGAACCCAGAAGGCACCCCATAGAAACCCAGAAGGCACCCCTGCCCCTGAAGAACCCAGAAGGCACCCCCTGAAGAGCACAGAAGGACCCAGAAGACAACCTAAAGAACCCACGAGGCCCCCCCGAAGAACCCAGAAGGCACCCCTGAAGAATCCAGAAGGCACTCCCGAAGAACACAGAAGGCACCCCTGAAGAACCCAGAAGGCACCCCCGAAGAAATGAGAAGGGACCCCTGAAGAACCCATGAGGGAACCCACGAAGAACACAGAAGTCACCCCTGACGCTGAAAAACCCAGAAGGATCCTCAGAAGAACACAGAAGGCAGCCCTGAAGGCAACACGAACAACACAGAAGGGACCCCTGAAAAATCCAAAAGGCACCCCCGAAGAACCCAGAAGGGATCCCTGAAGAACCCAGAAGGCACCCCCAAAAGAACCCAGAAGACATCCCCAAAGGAACCCAGAAGGCACCCCCAAAGGAACCCAGAAGGCACCCCTAAAGAAAACAACGCACTTCCGAAGAACCCAGAAGGCACCTCCGAAGAACCCAAAAGGAACCCCCAAAGAACCCAAAAGGCACCCCCGAAAAACCCAAAAGGTATCCCTAAAGAACCCAGAAGGCACCTCCGAAAAACCCAGAAGGCACCCCTGAAAAACCCAAAAGGCACCCCCCCCCCTGAAGAACCCAGAAGGCATCCCTAAAGAACCGAAAAGGCATCGCCGAAGAACCCAGAAGGCACCCCCGAAGAACCCAAAAGGCATCCCTGAAGAACCCAGAAGGCATCCCTGAAGAACCCAGAAGGCATCCCCGAAGAAACCAAAAGGCACCCTTAAAGAACCCAAAAGGCACCCTGAAGAATCCAGAAGGCACCCCGAAGAATCTAGAAGGCACCCCGAAGAATCCAGAAGGCACCCCGAAGAACCCAGAAGGCATCCCCCGAATAACCCAGAAGGCACCCCCGAAGAACCCAGAAGGCACCTCTGAAAAACCCCAAAGGCAGCCCCAAAGAACCCAAAAGGCACCCCTGAAGAACCCAAAAAGTGCCCCTGAAGAACTCAGATGGCACTCCTAAGGAACCCAGAAGGCACCCCTAAGGAACTCAGAAAGCACCCTGAAAAACAGAGGGCACCCCTGCAGAACCCATAAGGCACCCCCGAAAAACCCAAAAGGCACCCCCGAAGAACCCAGAATGCACCCTTAACGAACCAAGAAGGAACCCCTTACGGAACCCTGAAGGCACCCCTAAGGAACTCAGAAAGCACCCTGAAAAACATAGAGGGCACCCCTGCAGAACCCATAAGGCACCCCTGAAGAACCCAAAAGGCACCCCGAAGAACCCAGAATGCACCCCTAAGGAACCCCTTATGGAACCCTGAAGGCACCTCTGAAAAACCTAGAGGGCACCCCTGCAGAACTCAAAAGGCACAACTGAAGAACCCAAAAGGCACCCCTGAAGAACCCAGAAGGCATCTCCCGGATAACCCAGAAGGCATCCTCGAAGAACCCAGAAGGCACCCCCGAAAAACCCAGAATGCACCCCTAAGGAACCCAGAAGGTACCCCTAAGGAACCCAGAAGGCACCTCTGAAAAACCCAAAAGGCACCCCTGCAGAACCCAAAAGGCACACCTGAAGAACCCAGAAGGCACCCCATAGAAACCCAGAAGGCACCCCTGCCCCTGAAGAACCCAGAAGGCACCCCCTGAAGAGCACAGAAGGACCCAGAAGACAACCTAAAGAACCCACGAGGCCCCCCCGAAGAACCCAGAAGGCACCCCTGAAGAATCCAGAAGGCACTCCCGAAGAACACAGAAGGCACCCCTGAAGAACCCAGAAGGCACCCCCGAAGAAATGAGAAGGGACCCCTGAAGAACCCATGAGGGAACCCACGAAGAACACAGAAGTCACCCCTGACGCTGAAAAACCCAGAAGGATCCTCAGAAGAACACAGAAGGCAGCCCTGAAGGCAACACGAACAACACAGAAGGGACCCCTGAAAAATCCAAAAGGCACCCCCGAAGAACCCAGAAGGGATCCCTGAAGAACCCAGAAGGCACCCCCAAAAGAACCCAGAAGACATCCCCAAAGGAACCCAGAAGGCACCCCCAAAGGAACCCAGAAGGCACCCCTAAAGAAAACAACGCACCTCCGAAAAACCCAGAAGGCACCTCCGAAGAACCCAAAAGGAACCCCCAAAGAACCCAAAAGGCACCCCCGAAAAACCCAAAAGGCATCCCTAAAGAACCCAGAAGGCACCTCCGAAAAACCCAGAAGGCACCCCTGAAAAACCCAAAAGGCACCCCCCCTGAAGAACCCAGAAGGCATCCCTAAAGAACCGAAAAGGCATCGCCGAAGAACCCAGAAGGCACCCCCGAAGAACCCAAAAGGCATCCCTGAAGAACCCAGAAGGCATCCCCGAAGAAACCAAAAGGCACCCTTAAAGAACCCAAAAGGCACCCCGAAGAATCCAGAAGGCACCCCGAAGAATCCAGAAGGCACCCCGAAGAACCCAGAAGGCATCCCCCGAATAACCCAGAAGGCACCCCCGAAGAACCCAGAAGGCACCCCCGAAGAACCCAGAAGGCACCTCTGAAAAACCCCAAAGGCAGCCCCAAAGAACCCAAAAGGCACCCCTGAAGAACCCAAAAAGTGCCCCTGAAGAACTCAGATGGCACTCCTAAGGAACCCAGAAGGCACCCCTAAGGAACTCAGAAAGCACCCTGAAAAACAGAGGGCACCCCTGCAGAACCCATAAGGCACCCCCGAAAAACCCAAAAGGCACCCCCGAAGAACCCAGAATGCACCCTTAACGAACCAAGAAGGAACCCCTTACGGAACCCTGAAGGCACCCCTAAGGAACTCAGAAAGCACCCTGAAAAACATAGAGGGCACCCCTGCAGAACCCATAAGGCACCCCTGAAGAACCCAAAAGGCACCCCGAAGAACCCAGAATGCACCCCTAAGGAACCCCTTATGGAACCCTGAAGGCACCTCTGAAAAACCTAGAGGGCACCCCTGCAGAACTCAAAAGGCACAACTGAAGAACCCAAAAGGCACCCCTGAAGAACCCAGAAGGCATCTCCCGGATAACCCAGAAGGCATCCTCGAAGAACCCAGAAGGCACCCCCGAAAAACCCAGAATGCACCCCTAAGGAACCCAGAAGGTACCCCTAAGGAACCCAGAAGGCACCTCTGAAAAACCCAAAAGGCACCCCTGCAGAACCCAAAAGGCACACCTGAAGAACCCAGAAGGCACCCCATAGAAACCCAGAAGGCACCCCTGCCCCTGAAGAACCCAGAAGGCACCCCCTGAAGAGCACAGAAGGACCCAGAAGACAACCTAAAGAACCCACGAGGCCCCCCCGAAGAACCCAGAAGGCACCCCTGAAGAATCCAGAAGGCACTCCCGAAGAACACAGAAGGCACCCCTGAAGAACCCAGAAGGCACCCCCGAAGAAATGAGAAGGGACCCCTGAAGAACCCATGAGGGAACCCACGAAGAACACAGAAGTCACCCCTGACGCTGAAAAACCCAGAAGGATCCTCAGAAGAACACAGAAGGCAGCCCTGAAGGCAACACGAACAACACAGAAGGGACCCCTGAAAAATCCAAAAGGCACCCCCGAAGAACCCAGAAGGGATCCCTGAAGAACCCAGAAGGCACCCCCAAAAGAACCCAGAAGACATCCCCAAAGGAACCCAGAAGGCACCCCCAAAGGAACCCAGAAGGCACCCCTAAAGAAAACAACGCACTTCCGAAGAACCCAGAAGGCACCTCCGAAGAACCCAAAAGGAACCCCCAAAGAACCCAAAAGGCACCCCCGAAAAACCCAAAAGGTATCCCTAAAGAACCCAGAAGGCACCTCCGAAAAACCCAGAAGGCACCCCTGAAAAACCCAAAAGGCACCCCCCCCCTGAAGAACCCAGAAGGCATCCCTAAAGAACCGAAAAGGCATCGCCGAAGAACCCAGAAGGCACCCCCGAAGAACCCAAAAGGCATCCCTGAAGAACCCAGAAGGCATCCCTGAAGAACCCAGAAGGCATCCCCGAAGAAACCAAAAGGCACCCTTAAAGAACCCAAAAGGCACCCCGAAGAATCCAGAAGGCACCCCGAAGAATCTAGAAGGCACCCCGAAGAATCCAGAAGGCACCCCGAAGAACCCAGAAGGCATCCCCCGAATAACCCAGAAGGCACCCCCGAAGAACCCAGAAGGCACCTCTGAAAAACCCCAAAGGCAGCCCCAAAGAACCCAAAAGGCACCCCTGAAGAACCCAAAAAGTGCCCCTGAAGAACTCAGATGGCACTCCTAAGGAACCCAGAAGGCACCCCTAAGGAACTCAGAAAGCACCCTGAAAAACAGAGGGCACCCCTGCAGAACCCATAAGGCACCCCCGAAAAACCCAAAAGGCACCCCCGAAGAACCCAGAATGCACCCTTAACGAACCAAGAAGGAACCCCTTACGGAACCCTGAAGGCACCCCTAAGGAACTCAGAAAGCACCCTGAAAAACATAGAGGGCACCCCTGCAGAACCCATAAGGCACCCCTGAAGAACCCAAAAGGCACCCCGAAGAACCCAGAATGCACCCCTAAGGAACCCCTTATGGAACCCTGAAGGCACCTCTGAAAAACCTAGAGGGCACCCCTGCAGAACTCAAAAGGCACAACTGAAGAACCCAAAAGGCACCCCTGAAGAACCCAGAAGGCATCTCCCGGATAACCCAGAAGGCATCCTCGAAGAACCCAGAAGGCACCCCCGAAAAACCCAGAATGCACCCCTAAGGAACCCAGAAGGTACCCCTAAGGAACCCAGAAGGCACCTCTGAAAAACCCAAAAGGCACCCCTGCAGAACCCAAAAGGCACACCTGAAGAACCCAGAAGGCACCCCATAGAAACCCAGAAGGCACCCCTGCCCCTGAAGAACCCAGAAGGCACCCCCTGAAGAGCACAGAAGGACCCAGAAGACAACCTAAAGAACCCACGAGGCCCCCCCGAAGAACCCAGAAGGCACCCCTGAAGAATCCAGAAGGCACTCCCGAAGAACACAGAAGGCACCCCTGAAGAACCCAGAAGGCACCCCCGAAGAAATGAGAAGGGACCCCTGAAGAACCCATGAGGGAACCCACGAAGAACACAGAAGTCACCCCTGACGCTGAAAAACCCAGAAGGATCCTCAGAAGAACACAGAAGGCAGCCCTGAAGGCAACACGAACAACACAGAAGGGACCCCTGAAAAATCCAAAAGGCACCCCCGAAGAACCCAGAAGGGATCCCTGAAGAACCCAGAAGGCACCCCCAAAAGAACCCAGAAGACATCCCCAAAGGAACCCAGAAGGCACCCCCAAAGGAACCCAGAAGGCACCCCTAAAGAAAACAACGCACCTCCGAAGAACCCAGAAGGCACCTCCGAAGAACCCAAAAGGAACCCCCAAAGAACCCAAAAGGCACCCCCGAAAAACCCAAAAGGCATCCCTAAAGAACCCAGAAGGCACCTCCGAAAAACCCAGAAGGCACCCCTGAAAAACCCAAAAGGCACCCCCCCTGAAGAACCCAGAAGGCATCCCTAAAGAACCGAAAAGGCATCGCCGAAGAACCCAGAAGGCACCCCCGAAGAACCCAAAAGGCATCCCTGAAGAACCCAGAAGGCATCCCCGAAGAAACCAAAAGGCACCCTTAAAGAACCCAAAAGGCACCCCGAAGAATCCAGAAGGCACCCCGAAGAATCCAGAAGGCACCCCGAAGAACCCAGAAGGCATCCCCCGAATAACCCAGAAGGCACCCCCGAAGAACCCAGAAGGCACCTCTGAAAAACCCCAAAGGCAGCCCCAAAGAACCCAAAAGGCACCCCTGAAGAACCCAAAAAGTGCCCCTGAAGAACTCAGATGGCACTCCTAAGGAACCCAGAAGGCACCCCTAAGGAACTCAGAAAGCACCCTGAAAAACAGAGGGCACCCCTGCAGAACCCATAAGGCACCCCCGAAAAACCCAAAAGGCACCCCCGAAGAACCCAGAATGCACCCTTAACGAACCAAGAAGGAACCCCTTACGGAACCCTGAAGGCACCCCTAAGGAACTCAGAAAGCACCCTGAAAAACATAGAGGGCACCCCTGCAGAACCCATAAGGCACCCCTGAAGAACCCAAAAGGCACCCCGAAGAACCCAGAATGCACCCCTAAGGAACCCAGAAGGAACCCCTTATGGAACCCTGAAGGCACCTCTGAAAAACCTAGAGGGCACCCCTGCAGAACTCAAAAGGCACAACTGAAGAACCCAAAAGGCACCCCCTGAAGAACCCAGAAGGCATCTCCCGGATAACCCAGAAGGCATCCTCGAAGAACCCAGAAGGCACCCCCGAAAAACCCAGAATGCACCCCTAAGGAACCCAGAAGGTACCCCTAAGGAACCCAGAAGGCACCTCTGAAAAACCCAAAAGGCACCCCTGCAGAACCCAAAAGGCACACCTGAAGAACCCAGAAGGCACCCCATAGAAACCCAGAAGGCACCCCTGCCCCTGAAGAACCCAGAAGGCACCCCCTGAAGAGCACAGAAGGACCCAGAAGACAACCTAAAGAACCCACGAGGCCCCCCCGAAGAACCCAGAAGGCACCCCTGAAGAATCCAGAAGGCACTCCGAAGGAACACAGAAGGCACCCCTGAAGAACCCAGAAGGCACCCCCGAAGAAATGAGAAGGGACCCCTGAAGAACCCATGAGGGAACCCACGAAGAACACAGAAGTCACCCCTGACGCTGAAAAACCCAGAAGGATCCTCAGAAGAACACAGAAGGCAGCCCTGAAGGCAACACGAACAACACAGAAGGGACCCCTGAAAAATCCAAAAGGCACCCCCGAAGAACCCAGAAGGGATCCCTGAAGAACCCAGAAGGCACCCCCAAAAGAACCCAGAAGACATCCCCAAAGGAACCCAGAAGGCACCCCCAAAGGAACCCAGAAGGCACCCCTAAAGAAAACAACGCACCTCCGAAGAACCCAGAAGGCACCTCCGAAGAACCCAAAAGGAACCCCCAAAGAACCCAAAAGGCACCCCCGAAAAACCCAAAAGGCATCCCTAAAGAACCCAGAAGGCACCTCCGAAAAACCCAGAAGGCACCCCTGAAAAACCCAAAAGGCACCCCCCCTGAAGAACCCAGAAGGCATCCCTAAAGAACCGAAAAGGCATCGCCGAAGAACCCAGAAGGCACCCCCGAAGAACCCAAAAGGCATCCCTGAAGAACCCAGAAGGCATCCCCGAAGAAACCAAAAGGCACCCTTAAAGAACCCAAAAGGCACCCGAAGAATCCAGAAGGCACCCGAAGAATCTAGAAGGCACCCCGAAGAATCCAGAAGGCACCCCGAAGAACCCAGAAGGCATCCCCCGAATAACCCAGAAGGCACCTCTGAAAAACCCCAAAGGCAGCCCCAAAGAACCCAAAAGGCACCCCTGAAGAACCCAAAAAGTGCCCCTGAAGAACTCAGATGGCACTCCTAAGGAACCCAGAAGGCACCCCTAAGGAACTCAGAAAGCACCCTGAAAAACAGAGGGCACCCCTGCAGAACCCATAAGGCACCCCCGAAAAACCCAAAAGGCACCCCCGAAGAACCCAGAATGCACCCTTAACGAACCAAGAAGGAACCCCTTACGGAACCCTGAAGGCACCCCTAAGGAACTCAGAAAGCACCCTGAAAAACATAGAGGGCACCCCTGCAGAACCCATAAGGCACCCCTGAAGAACCCAAAAGGCACCCCGAAGAACCCAGAATGCACCCCTAAGGAACCCCTTATGGAACCCTGAAGGCACCTCTGAAAAACCTAGAGGGCACCCCTGCAGAACTCAAAAGGCACAACTGAAGAACCCAAAAGGCACCCCTGAAGAACCCAGAAGGCATCTCCCGGATAACCCAGAAGGCATCCTCGAAGAACCCAGAAGGCACCCCCGAAAAACCCAGAATGCACCCCTAAGGAACCCAGAAGGTACCCCTAAGGAACCCAGAAGGCACCTCTGAAAAACCCAAAAGGCACCCCTGCAGAACCCAAAAGGCACACCTGAAGAACCCAGAAGGCACCCCATAGAAACCCAGAAGGCACCCCTGCCCCTGAAGAACCCAGAAGGCACCCCCTGAAGAGCACAGAAGGACCCAGAAGACAACCTAAAGAACCCACGAGGCCCCCCCGAAGAACCCAGAAGGCACCCCTGAAGAATCCAGAAGGCACTCCCGAAGAACACAGAAGGCACCCCTGAAGAACCCAGAAGGCACCCCCGAAGAAATGAGAAGGGACCCCTGAAGAACCCATGAGGGAACCCACGAAGAACACAGAAGTCACCCCTGACGCTGAAAAACCCAGAAGGATCCTCAGAAGAACACAGAAGGCAGCCCTGAAGGCAACACGAACAACACAGAAGGGACCCTGAAAAATCCAAAAGGCACCCCCGAAGAACCCAGAAGGGATCCCTGAAGAACCCAGAAGGCACCCCCAAAAGAACCCAGAAGACATCCCCAAAGGAACCCAGAAGGCACCCCCAAAGGAACCCAGAAGGCACCCCTAAAGAAAACAACGCACCTCCGAAGAACCCAGAAGGCACCTCCGAAGAACCCAAAAGGAACCCCCAAAGAACCCAAAAGGCACCCCCGAAAAACCCAAAAGGCATCCCTAAAGAACCCAGAAGGCACCTCCGAAAAACCCAGAAGGCACCCCTGAAAAACCCAAAAGGCACCCCCCCCTGAAGAACCCAGAAGGCATCCCTAAAGAACCGAAAAGGCATCGCCGAAGAACCCAGAAGGCACCCCCGAAGAACCCAAAAGGCATCCCTGAAGAACCCAGAAGGCATCCCCGAAGAAACCAAAAGGCACCCTTAAAGAACCCAAAAGGCACCCCGAAGAATCCAGAAGGCACCCCGAAGAATCTAGAAGGCACCCCGAAGAATCCAGAAGGCACCCCGAAGAACCCAGAAGGCATCCCCCGAATAACCCAGAAGGCACCCCCGAAGAACCCAGAAGGCACCTCTGAAAAACCCCAAAGGCAGCCCCAAAGAACCCAAAAGGCACCCCTGAAGAACCCAAAAAGTGCCCCTGAAGAACTCAGATGGCACTCCTAAGGAACCCAGAAGGCACCCCTAAGGAACTCAGAAAGCACCCTGAAAAACAGAGGGCACCCCTGCAGAACCCATAAGGCACCCCCGAAAAACCCAAAAGGCACCCCCGAAGAACCCAGAATGCACCCTTAACGAACCAAGAAGGAACCCCTTACGGAACCCTGAAGGCACCCCTAAGGAACTCAGAAAGCACCCTGAAAAACATAGAGGGCACCCCTGCAGAACCCATAAGGCACCCCTGAAGAACCCAAAAGGCACCCCGAAGAACCCAGAATGCACCCCTAAGGAACCCCTTATGGAACCCTGAAGGCACCTCTGAAAAACCTAGAGGGCACCCCTGCAGAACTCAAAAGGCACAACTGAAGAACCCAAAAGGCACCCCTGAAGAACCCAGAAGGCATCTCCCGGATAACCCAGAAGGCATCCTCGAAGAACCCAGAAGGCACCCCCGAAAAACCCAGAATGCACCCCTAAGGAACCCAGAAGGTACCCCTAAGGAACCCAGAAGGCACCTCTGAAAAACCCAAAAGGCACCCCTGCAGAACCCAAAAGGCACACCTGAAGAACCCAGAAGGCACCCCATAGAAACCCAGAAGGCACCCCTGCCCCTGAAGAACCCAGAAGGCACCCCCTGAAGAGCACAGAAGGACCCAGAAGACAACCTAAAGAACCCACGAGGCCCCCCCGAAGAACCCAGAAGGCACCCCTGAAGAATCCAGAAGGCACTCCCGAAGAACACAGAAGGCACCCTGAAGAACCCAGAAGGCACCCCCGAAGAAATGAGAAGGGACCCCTGAAGAACCCATGAGGGAACCCACGAAGAACACAGAAGTCACCCCTGACGCTGAAAAACCCAGAAGGATCCTCAGAAGAACACAGAAGGCAGCCCTGAAGGCAACACGAACAACACAGAAGGGACCCCTGAAAAATCCAAAAGGCACCCCCGAAGAACCCAGAAGGGATCCCTGAAGAACCCAGAAGGCACCCCCAAAAGAACCCAGAAGACATCCCCAAAGGAACCCAGAAGGCACCCCCAAAGGAACCCAGAAGGCACCCCTAAAGAAAACAACGCACCTCCGAAGAACCCAGAAGGCACCTCCGAAGAACCCAAAAGGAACCCCCAAAGAACCCAAAAGGCACCCCCGAAAAACCCAAAAGGCATCCCTAAAGAACCCAGAAGGCACCTCCGAAAAACCCAGAAGGCACCCCTGAAAAACCCAAAAGGCACCCCCCCTGAAGAACCCAGAAGGCATCCCTAAAGAACCGAAAAGGCATCGCCGAAGAACCCAGAAGGCACCCCCGAAGAACCCAAAAGGCATCCCTGAAGAACCCAGAAGGCATCCCCGAAGAAACCAAAAGGCACCCTTAAAGAACCCAAAAGGCACCCCGAAGAATCCAGAAGGCACCCCGAAGAATCCAGAAGGCACCCCGAAGAACCCAGAAGGCATCCCCCGAATAACCCAGAAGGCACCCCCGAAGAACCCAGAAGGCACCCCCGAAGAACCCAGAAGGCACCTCTGAAAAACCCCAAAGGCAGCCCCAAAGAACCCAAAAGGCACCCCTGAAGAACCCAAAAAGTGCCCCTGAAGAACTCAGATGGCACTCCTAAGGAACCCAGAAGGCACCCCTAAGGAACTCAGAAAGCACCCTGAAAAACAGAGGGCACCCCTGCAGAACCCATAAGGCACCCCCGAAAAACCCAAAAGGCACCCCCGAAGAACCCAGAATGCACCCTTAACGAACCAAGAAGGAACCCCTTACGGAACCCTGAAGGCACCCCTAAGGAACTCAGAAAGCACCCTGAAAAACATAGAGGGCACCCCTGCAGAACCCATAAGGCACCCCTGAAGAACCCAAAAGGCACCCCGAAGAACCCAGAATGCACCCCTAAGGAACCCCTTATGGAACCCTGAAGGCACCTCTGAAAAACCTAGAGGGCACCCCTGCAGAACTCAAAAGGCACAACTGAAGAACCCAAAAGGCACCCCTGAAGAACCCAGAAGGCATCTCCCGGATAACCCAGAAGGCATCCTCGAAGAACCCAGAAGGCACCCCCGAAAAACCCAGAATGCACCCCTAAGGAACCCAGAAGGTACCCCTAAGGAACCCAGAAGGCACCTCTGAAAAACCCAAAAGGCACCCCTGCAGAACCCAAAAGGCACACCTGAAGAACCCAGAAGGCACCCCATAGAAACCCAGAAGGCACCCCTGCCCCTGAAGAACCCAGAAGGCACCCCCTGAAGAGCACAGAAGGACCCAGAAGACAACCTAAAGAACCCACGAGGCCCCCCCGAAGAACCCAGAAGGCACCCCTGAAGAATCCAGAAGGCACTCCCGAAGAACACAGAAGGCACCCCTGAAGAACCCAGAAGGCACCCCCGAAGAAATGAGAAGGGACCCCTGAAGAACCCATGAGGGAACCCACGAAGAACACAGAAGTCACCCCTGACGCTGAAAAACCCAGAAGGATCCTCAGAAGAACACAGAAGGCAGCCCTGAAGGCAACACGAACAACACAGAAGGGACCCCTGAAAAATCCAAAAGGCACCCCCGAAGAACCCAGAAGGGATCCCTGAAGAACCCAGAAGGCACCCCCAAAAGAACCCAGAAGACATCCCCAAAGGAACCCAGAAGGCACCCCCAAAGGAACCCAGAAGGCACCCCTAAAGAAAACAACGCACCTCCGAAGAACCCAGAAGGCACCTCCGAAGAACCCAAAAGGAACCCCCAAAGAACCCAAAAGGCACCCCCGAAAAACCCAAAAGGCATCCCTAAAGAACCCAGAAGGCACCTCCGAAAAACCCAGAAGGCACCCCTGAAAAACCCAAAAGGCACCCCCCCCTGAAGAACCCAGAAGGCATCCCTAAAGAACCGAAAAGGCATCGCCGAAGAACCCAGAAGGCACCCCCGAAGAACCCAAAAGGCATCCCTGAAGAACCCAGAAGGCATCCCCGAAGAAACCAAAAGGCACCCTTAAAGAACCCAAAAGGCACCCCGAAGAATCCAGAAGGCACCCCGAAGAATCCAGAAGGCACCCCGAAGAACCCAGAAGGCATCCCCCGAATAACCCAGAAGGCACCCCCGAAGAACCCAGAAGGCACCTCTGAAAAACCCCAAAGGCAGCCCCAAAGAACCCAAAAGGCACCCCTGAAGAACCCAAAAAGTGCCCCTGAAGAACTCAGATGGCACTCCTAAGGAACCCAGAAGGCACCCCTAAGGAACTCAGAAAGCACCCTGAAAAACAGAGGGCACCCCTGCAGAACCCATAAGGCACCCCCGAAAAACCCAAAAGGCACCCCCGAAGAACCCAGAATGCACCCTTAACGAACCAAGAAGGAACCCCTTACGGAACCCTGAAGGCACCCCTAAGGAACTCAGAAAGCACCCTGAAAAACATAGAGGGCACCCCTGCAGAACCCATAAGGCACCCCTGAAGAACCCAAAAGGCACCCCGAAGAACCCAGAATGCACCCCTAAGGAACCCCTTATGGAACCCTGAAGGCACCTCTGAAAAACCTAGAGGGCACCCCTGCAGAACTCAAAAGGCACAACTGAAGAACCCAAAAGGCACCCCTGAAGAACCCAGAAGGCATCTCCCGGATAACCCAGAAGGCATCCTCGAAGAACCCAGAAGGCACCCCCGAAAAACCCAGAATGCACCCCTAAGGAACCCAGAAGGTACCCCTAAGGAACCCAGAAGGCACCTCTGAAAAACCCAAAAGGCACCCCTGCAGAACCCAAAAGGCACACCTGAAGAACCCAGAAGGCACCCCATAGAAACCCAGAAGGCACCCCTGCCCCTGAAGAACCCAGAAGGCACCCCCTGAAGAGCACAGAAGGACCCAGAAGACAACCTAAAGAACCCACGAGGCCCCCCCGAAGAACCCAGAAGGCACCCCTGAAGAATCCAGAAGGCACTCCCGAAGAACACAGAAGGCACCCCTGAAGAACCCAGAAGGCACCCCCGAAGAAATGAGAAGGGACCCCTGAAGAACCCATGAGGGAACCCACGAAGAACACAGAAGTCACCCCTGACGCTGAAAAACCCAGAAGGATCCTCAGAAGAACACAGAAGGCAGCCCTGAAGGCAACACGAACAACACAGAAGGGACCCCTGAAAAATCCAAAAGGCACCCCCGAAGAACCCAGAAGGGATCCCTGAAGAACCCAGAAGGCACCCCCAAAAGAACCCAGAAGACATCCCCAAAGGAACCCAGAAGGCACCCCCAAAGGAACCCAGAAGGCACCCCTAAAGAAAACAACGCACCTCCGAAGAACCCAGAAGGCACCTCCGAAGAACCCAAAAGGAACCCCCAAAGAACCCAAAAGGCACCCCCGAAAAACCCAAAAGGCATCTCTAAAGAACCCAGAAGGCACCTCCGAAAAACCCAGAAGGCACCCCTGAAAAACCCAAAAGGCACCCCCCCCTGAAGAACCCAGAAGGCATCCCTAAAGAACCGAAAAGGCATCGCCGAAGAACCCAGAAGGCACCCCCGAAGAACCCAAAAGGCATCCCTGAAGAACCCAGAAGGCATCCCTGAAGAACCCAGAAGGCATCCCCGAAGAAACCAAAAGGCACCCTTAAAGAACCCAAAAGGCACCCCGAAGAATCCAGAAGGCACCCCGAAGAATCTAGAAGGCACCCCGAAGAATCCAGAAGGCACCCCGAAGAACCCAGAAGGCATCCCCCGAATAACCCAGAAGGCACCCCCGAAGAACCCAGAAGGCACCTCTGAAAAACCCCAAAGGCAGCCCCAAAGAACCCAAAAGGCACCCCTGAAGAACCCAAAAAGTGCCCCTGAAGAACTCAGATGGCACTCCTAAGGAACCCAGAAGGCACCCCTAAGGAACTCAGAAAG